>CM032452.1:80423907-80501407 GCA_019049505.1 Pachyrhynchus sulphureomaculatus | reverse complement strand
AAACACGTCCGTACCTGACTCGATTCCGATCGCGACTGATACAGGTTTGTACTTGTTTACGTTCATGTATCACTTTGTCAACACAGTGTTGCCATATGTTAAAAATAAATACAAATATGTAGTCTACAACAATTCTTTTAAATAAAAATCAATAATATTGTAGTTTAAATATACCATTATTGCATAAAAACTCTTAAGAAACATAAAATTACTAAAAAAAATACAGTGCGTCTAATAATTTGGCCAGGGACTCTATATATATATATATATATATATATATATATATATATATATATATATATATATATATATATATATATATCAAAAAGGCGCTGTAGAGGTTAATATTTTGCCAGAACTGCAAAAAATATTGGAACTCTACTTCAATAGTCCCAACTTTTTAATATTAATCTGAGATAATTTTCAATTATATTTAAATTTATTAAAAATAAGTATTGGGTGAGACTCCAATTGACTCAAGGAGTCACCCATTTTAATATTTTAAACAGTTTTTATAACACCCTGTATATATATGATTCTAATAATACGACAAAAAAATGTGTAACATGTACCCACTATAGCTCTTGCCAATATAAAATACTAGACATTAATTGCAAAAAAGGTACATCTGAGGAAGAGTTTCAGATTCTCTATTTCCGTCTTTATACTCTTTCGGTTAAAATTGAAAATAATAATAAAAAAACCGGACAAGTGCAAGTTGGACTTGCACGAGTAGTGTTCCGTCCCGCGACAGCTTTTAAAATAAAATAAGATCCTTACCTAGGCTAAGTTACTTAGGCCCTGACATCTTAAGATGCAATATGAATTTTCACGTTTTTTCTTAGTCAATAATGTATAATAATTATAGCATTTTAGCTACCTAATAACCAATAAATCAATCTAAAATTTAGTAACAAAAATGTAAAACAAATATTTACTACCTAAATATTTGTTTAATTATAAAAAAAAAACTAAAATAAAAGTATTTTATCTGGGTATCTATTCGCTGGTCGTTAAATGCAGGAAGCAGTAGCTCTAGTAGTCCCGGTTATAATCACCTTCACCATTTTAGCGGCCAAATAGTTTTTTTTATATACCAGATAAACTATTAAAAGTAAAAACCTACGATTTTTGGCAATTTATACAAAAAAAGCGTGTACAAGTATTAGATCCTATATATTTTTGAATTCGTGTTTTCACAAGTTTTCATTTGATACTCCACTGGATGACCTGGTAATTTTTTTTTCACTTCTGATTTCACCCCTCATATACCACTCGTGAAAAATTTTGCTTAATCTGCACTTTCTGGAGAATATTCCAGACTTTTTTAAAAAATATTTGAACAGTACTTTCCGAGGTACGGTGGGGGGACAGAGATTTTTGGCCATTTTTTTACAAAGAAAAGTGTAACAAGTATTGTATCAGATATATTTTTGAATTCGTGTTTTCACAAGCTTTCATTTGACGCCCCACTCAATTACCTTAATTTTTTTTTCTCACTCAACTTTATACGTCAAACCATCGAGAGAAAATCGAGTGTGACAGACGGACACCAAAGTGATCCCATAAATGTTCCGTACGGAACACTAAAAATAATACAGTTTTCAGATTTTTAGGATCTTTATGATTTGGTTCCGACGTTTCATGTTTTAAATGTAATCATGAGATATATATATATATATATATATATATATATATATATATATATATATATACATATATACATATATATATATATATATATATATATATATATATATATATATATATATATATATATATATATATATATGTATATATATATATATATATATATATATATATATATATATGTATATATATATATATATATATATATATATATATATATATATATATATCAAAAAGAAATAATGGTGCTAGTCCTAACTTTTTGATGTTAATCTGAAATAATTTAGATAAATTAAAAGATATAATGTACTTAGTGTTTTGACTTTGTTAAAAAATTATGATATACTCGTATTTCAAATAATTTTTTAAAATTTTTAAACTTTTAGACCTCACGTCTTAATACTATTCTAATAAAATATATTTTTTATTATATCATTAACATTAAACAATATTGTTATTCCCAGCAAGATAAATATAAACGCATACACAGACAGTTTGTGTCATAAATAGTATGGATTACGCTAATTTGAATGTTGTTAAGAGGTTTGATAAGAATAATTGTTCAGAATGTACTTAAAAGCTTCTAAACAATATCAACAGTAATATTTTTTTCTGGGAAGTACAATTTTAAAATATAATATTGGAAATCCAATTGGCTTACGTCTATTACAAGGATTTTTCACTTACTCTAAGGAATTCAATAACTAATTTTGTTTAGCTTTCAAAATTTTTGTAGCAAATTAGATTACTATTGAATTTTAGAATCATCAAATACTGCTGCTCTGCAAGTAAGCTACAATTTTTTTCGGCGCTAGTATTAGAAGGAAAATTAAACGGCCATGTTCAGGCTATTTTTTTAAATACATCTATATCAATTCTAGTGCGGTTTTTTGAACTCGTTAAGCACTTTAAACAATATAAATGTAATAACCATTAACCTTCGAACAAGAGTGATATCTTTATCTCTTTTTTTGTACTTAGCTTCTGGAAGACTTTTTCAGTCTTCTAGAAAATCAAATATAACAGTTGTATGAGGTACTTAACATACTTTTAAAAATGTACTAAAAATCCCAGGTCCACACCTAAAATGTTTGATTTTATGATTACATCTAAAACATAAAACGTCGGAACCAAATCATAAAGATCCTAAAAATCTGGAAATTGTAATATTTTTAGTGAACCGTATGGAACACTTATGGGATCACTTTGGTGTCCGTCTGTCCCACTCGATTTTCTCCAAAATGGTTTGATATATAAAGTTGAGTAGAAAAAAATTCTAAGGTAATTGAGTGGGGTGTCAAATGAAAGCTTGTGAAAATACGAGTTCAAAAATATATATGATGTAATACTTGTGTACACTTTTCTTTGTATTATTTAAAAAAAAAAGGGGCCAAAAATCTCTGTCACCACCGTATCTCGGAGAGAACTGATCAAATATTTTTAAAAAAATTCTGGCATATTCTTCAGAAAGTGTAGATTAAGCAAAATTTTTCACGAAGGCATTACGTTGAATAATTTATCTGGTATATGAGGGGTAAAATCAGAAGTGAAAAAAAAAATGACCAGGTCATCGAGTGGTGTGTCAAATGAAAGCTTGTGAAAAAACGAATTCAAAAATATATAGGATCTAATACTTGTGCACGCTTTTCTTTGTATAAATTGCCAGAAATCGACGTCCACCGCCCCTTATCTCGAAAAGTACTGTTCAAAAATGTTTGAGAAATTTGTGGAATATTCTCCATAAAGTGTAGATTGAGCGAAAATTATCAGTAGTACATTACGTTTAATAATTTATCTGGTATAAAAAAAAACTATTTGGCCCCCAGAATGGTGAAGGTGATTATAATCGGGACAAAGAGCTACTGCAGGGGTGCTCAAACTTGAACTGCTGGCGATCTACCTCAATATTGTTAGACTACGATCGATCGACTTTGAGAGGCTGCAAGTAAGTGTGATGCAGGATTGTCGTCTAGGTAGGGTGTATCGTGGCATAGATATTAGTTTTCCGCACAATATGCATTTTTTTAGTCAAGGTAAGTGTAGGTCTGCTCTAAAATATCAATAAAAAAACTCATAATTATTCAAAATTGCGAGTTTTTGGTTCTTACAAAACAAACGAGTTCTAGTGTCTAAACTTAACTAAAGAGTGACTTTGGATGTTGAAGCGTGGCACTGCATGTCCTCAGCATACTTTTCATAAGATGGAACGTAATTACCGAGTGCTAATCGCAAGCATGATGACATATGTTCGTCAGTTAGTCGATTGCGATATTTTGACTTATTTATCTTCATTTCAGAAAATGCAGACTCGCACAAGTAAGTTGACCCAAACATTGCCGTCAGTTGAAGGGCGAATTGCCTTAGATTCGGATATTTATCTTCAGATATAAAACACCAGAATTTTGTATCAGATGCTGTGGCTTTGAGATGTATATCTGCTATAATCTGCACGAACTCATTTTTAACAGAACATGAGTCCATGTTAAACTGACTTGCTATTTCAGTAGCTAATTCCTCAATGTTTTTACACGAAAAAGGATGACTCATAAATGATGCGATATTTGCCAATTTACTGAAATCATAAAAACGTATTTCGAATTGGCCCAAAATATTTGATAATTCTGCCTCATAAATATCATAATTCAACTGAGGAATCCTTGCTTTCAAAGACGGAAAATTTTTCAGATCCTTTCTTTTCAGTTGATCTATCATAAGTTGCAATTTACTTTTGAATGCGTTTATTGCGCTATTCATCTCAATAATAGTTTTTTCCTTTACCTTGAAGCTTCAAATTAATGGTGTTTAAATGCATTGTGATGTCTGTCAAAAATGCCAAATCAGTCAGCCATTTTCCGTTTTTCAGCATCTGAGTGTCATCATCTCTTTCGTCCCGAAAAGCTGTTATTTCGAGCAATAATTCTTAAATCCTTTCTAGGAATTTTCCGCGACTCAACCACCTGACGTCCGTGTGAAGAACTAAATCAGTGTGTTCAGCTGACTCACTATCTTCCAACTGTAATTTAAAGAGCCGTCGTTGCAAGCTACGTGCACGGATAGAATTCACAATTTTTATTGCAATGCCCATAATCTCCTCCATGTTTAGAACTTTTGAACACAAAACTTGTTGATGTATAATGCAATGGAAGGAGAAAAAATGAAGGGAAATCATCATTAGCTCGACACAATGCCACAAAACAGTTTTCGTTTCCAGTCATTGCTGGTGCTCCATCGGTTGTAATGCACACTAGTTTATATATTGGTAGCTTGTAGTTTGTTACAAAATTAAAGAAAACGTCATATATATATCTTCGCCACGGGTCTTTCCTTTCAGAGGAATCATTGTCAAAAACTCTTCCTTAGCCGACATGGCATTGAATACCATTCGAATAAAAATACACAGCTGGGCAGTGTCTGTCATATCGGTGGATTCGTCGAACTGTAAAGAAAAGTATATACATTCCATGATATCATGTTTTAGTTTATCTGCCATGTCCTGACTCATGACTTCAACACGCCTTGTGACAGTCGGACGAGATAACTGAAATTCTCTAATAGCAGACATAATCTCTGTTTTATTTTTAAAATCTCCAAATAAAGCCGCTTCAATAAATGCTTCCTTCACAACCAATCCATCATCAAATGGTTTCTTGTGTTTCGCCAAATAATTTAAATCCGCCGTTAGGTTCTTCCGACCATAGACTACTTTCGACATCGAGTATTCTACCAATCAGTGATAGAGAGGTGCCCAAACCGCGCAAGATTTGGCACTACAAATCTGCTAAATGGGAAGATCTCATGGAATATTTTCGAACTTTCCCTTGGTTGGAAGTTTGTTTTCGATCCGACGACCCATCTGACTGCGCCAGGGAGGTTTCCGATGTTATTTTGGCCGGTATGGAGGCTTACAACCCTTTTTCGAAGAAATGCCCTTCCAACGGCAAGCCTTGGTTTGACCTAAAATGCAAAGAAGCTGTTGCTTCTAAACATCTTGCATACCGACAGTGGCGTGAAGATCCTAACACCATAAATCGTAACATCTTTGTTTGTGCCAGGAACAGATGCAAAGAAATTATCGACGAAACCAAGAAGGTACACAATCAACGGATTAGAAACAAACTTCTCGCTTGTCCCGGCAATTCCAGGTCCTTTTGGTCAGTCGCTAAGGCAGTTAGTCAAAATTTCACCAAATCCACCATACCACCACTCACACGGCCAGATAATTCTATTGCAACGACACCTGTTGAGAAAGCGAACTTGTTAGCTGAACTCTTTGCTTCACATTCTACTGTCGATTTCCAAGGAAAAACACCACCTACTATTCCCATAGTGCAGTCAAGGATGCCCGATATTGTCTTCAGACAGCGTATCATAAAACGTATTTTGATGAAGCTAGACACCAAAAAGGCTTCTGGCGCTGACGGAATACCTGCCATAGTTCTCAAGAACTGTGCAAGGGAACTAACACCAGTTTTCTGTAGACTTTTCAACCTATCCTACAGAAAGGGAATATTTCCTTCCTGCTGGAAATGTGCCACAGTTCAGCCGATACCTAAAAAAGGCAAGAAGACCTTGCCAAATAACTACCGACCAATCGCACTACTCTCAATAATATCGAAAGTCATGGAAAAGGCTATCAATCAGCATCTTCTAAAATATCTTGAAGGATTCAACATTATTAGTGATCACCAATATGGCTTTCGTAAAAATAAATCAACAGGTATGTCTGAAAAGTTCTGTTTGTGGCTCTCATGTTTCCTCAGAGAGCGTTCTTTACGAGTGGCAGTCGACGGATTTCTTTCTAACACCTTCACTATCAACGCCGGTGTGCCCCAAGGTTCCATACTATCTCCTACTCTCTTCCTTATTTATATTAACGATCTGCTGGAAAAGACCGAGAATCCAATCTACAGCTTTGCAGATGACAGTACACTTATCTCTTCATTCACTTTGAATGCTCGGACATCGACTACTCAGACGAATATCCGCAGACAGCAGGAAGTCATTCAACTTAACAAAGACCTGGAAGAAATTTTATCTTGGGGTGACAGTAACCAAGTGGAATTTAACGCTACAAAAACCCAGGCGGCAGTTTTTTCTAAAAAAGTTAACGTTGCAGAACCCGACATAGTTATGTCCGGGCACTCCATCCCTCTAACATCGTCACTCAATCTGTTAGGCGTTAATTTGGGAGCAAATATGTCCTGGCATGAACATGTTGCAGGCATAGCAAGGAGAGCTTCTCAAAAGTTGGGAATATTGTTTCGAACCAGAAAGCTTTACACTCCACAACAACTGTTAATTCTTTACAAAGCTCAAATTCGACCAACTATGGAATACTACTCCCATGTTTGGAGCTCCGCTCCCAAACCTACACTGCATTTGTTGGATTCTATCCAGAGAAGAGCTGTTCGTCTGATTGGACACCCGGAACTGACCGACGGCCTTGATTCGCTGGAACATCGAAGAACGGTTGGCGACTTGAGCCTATTCTACAAGTACTTTCATGGAAAGTGTTCGAAGGATGTGGCCCGCTTAATTCCTCCCAGAGCGGTGCATGTTAGGAGTACACGTCGCGCTAATACTTCACATTCGTATGAGGTTCAGCTTGTTACTACTCCTCGTACAACGCTTTTCAAGCAGTCTTTTATATGGAGAACATCATACCTTTGGAATAGTTTGCCCAGGACTGTGTCTCCCATCGAGTACAATCTACAGCGATTCAAGAACAACGCGAATCGCTTTCTCCGCACACGTGTCGCTCCTGTAGCGCTTTAGGGACTTCCCTGTAGCACGTGTGCTAGACCCATAAAAAAAAAATAAAATAAAATATGAGATATTTTAAATGACGCGATCGTTGCAGCTTTTGATTGTTTGGCTGGTCTTGTGAACATGGTTTGTTCTTTTTTCAAACAAGTTATCAAATCACGTACTTTTCGTTTTCTTAGTTCACTCTGTGACGGAAAATCCTTTTTATAGTTTTATGGTGCCTCTCTAAGTTCCCACGCTTAGGTATTGCAACTGACGCACGGCAAATAAGACAAATGCACTTATCCTTTACCATACAAAAGAAAAATTCTTCCTCCCTATCGTTATTAAAATGATAAGTTTTACTTTTCTTCGCCTCACTCATTTTGGACTATTTATTAATAAACTTTGTATCGATGTATCGCCTTCAAGTTACAACTCAGACTGACTCCTATTCCTGCAGGCGCAACATTTATATCGGCGCGAACGAAGTCTCGAATGTTCCCGTCAAACACGCCGCCCGAAGTTTCTAGAAAAATCGGCGGGAATCAAAAACGCGGCTTTTCTTTGACAAGTACCGCGCGTTCCTTTGATAAAGCCGCCTTTTGCCGCTAGCAGGGGGTTATTACGATAAAAGAAAGTGATAAGGGGGTTATTCTGGCCTAATTGTGGATCGAATAAATTTTAGTAGTTTATTCATTACATTTTGTTTTAGTTACCTAAAACAAAATCTATGAATAGTTCTATATCGGAATTTTTTTCTCGAGATCGACTCAAAAAGCACTCGCGATCGACTTGTCGATCGCGATCGACCGTTTGAGCACCCCTGAGCTACTGCTTCAAGAATTTGGCGACCAACTAATAGGTACCCAGATAAAATATTTTTATTTTATTTTTTTATAATTAAACAAATATTTAGGTAGTAAATATTTGTTTTAAATTTTTATTACTAAATTTTAGATTGAGCTACATTGATTTATTGGTTATTAGGTAGCTAAGATGCTATAACTATTATACATTCATTATTCACTAAGAAAAAACGTGAAAATTCATATTGCATCTTAAGATGTCAGGGCCTAATTAACTCAGCTTAGGTAAGGATTTTATTTTATTTTAAAAGCTGTCGCGGGACGGAATACTAATTGCGCAAGTCCAACTTGTACCTGTCCGGTTTTTTATTATTATTTTTAATTTTAACCGAAATAGTATACAGACGGAAATAGCAAGTTTCAATCATAAATATATATGAAACTCTTCCTCGGATGTACTTTTTTTTGCAATTAATGTCTAGTATCTATCTACAAAAGTATCGACATAAAGCGTTAGGGTGAGAAAGTCAAATTCAGTACTTATTTAGAACTACATATATTGGCAAGAGCTATAGTGGGTACATGTTACACATTTGTTTGTTGTGTTATTAGAATCATATATATACAGGGTGTTATAAAAACTGTTTAAAATATTAAAATGGGTGACTCCTGGAGTCAATTAGAGTCACACTCAATACTTATTTTTAATAAATTTGAATATAATAGAAAATTTTCAAAATCGCTAGACCGCGCCGTCATTTTCACAAATAAAATAATCATCGCTGAGAGAGAGCTGTCAGCGACAATCGAATTTTCAAATTTACTTAGCGACAAAACGTTTTGTGTACATAATAAAACGTATTAAGAAAAAAATTTGCTTTTTCCTAAAATATTGCAAATTGGTAATGTAAAAAGTGTTTTAAGTGTTGTATTAATATCAGAAAGTTTAGCGATAACTGATGTACTTCTTACTAGTAAATTTGCTATTGCTATTAGTATTTTTTTTACAAATTTTTTTGGCTATAGAAATATGCAAATATCGTAACACTTTCCTCTCTCTCTCTCTCTCTCTCTCTCTCTCTCTCTCTCTCTATATATATATATATATATATATATATATATATATATATATATATATATATATATATATATTATATACATTATATATATATATATATATATATATATATATATATATATATATATATATATATATATATATATATATATATATATATATATATATATATATATATATATATATATATATATATATATATATATATTATATACATTATATATATACATATATATATATATATATATATATATATATATATATATATATATATATATATATATATATTATATACATTATATATACATATATATATATATATATATATATATATATATATATATATATATGTATATAATGTATATATATATATATATATATATATATATATATATTATACATATATATATATATATATATATATATATATATATATATATATATATATATATATACATATATATATATATATATATATATATATATATATATATACATACATATAATGTATATATATATATATATATATATAATATGTAATATATATATATATATATATATATATATATATATATATATATATATATGTTTATTTCTTTATTTCCTTAAGACCTTAGTTTTCTTTCATTGTT
Source organism: Pachyrhynchus sulphureomaculatus (assembly GCA_019049505.1). Lineage (NCBI taxonomy): Eukaryota > Metazoa > Arthropoda > Insecta > Coleoptera > Curculionidae > Pachyrhynchus > Pachyrhynchus sulphureomaculatus. The sequence continues at coordinate 80,491,493 of CM032452.1, read as the reverse complement.
TGCATTATAAATGCTACACAAAAATAGAAAATGACTTTTACATTATTAGCCTCTTGAAGTGCAATTATTTAATATATTTTCTGATAACGCCTATTTATAATGAATTAATAATATACACGTACAAATATTGTTACCAATTAATCCGAAATAATTTAATATTTTTAGCAGGTTTCTAGCAACAACATTATCTACAAATGATTAACATAATCTACTTCTAAAAAAAATGAAATTGTTTTGTCAAATGTATATAAGTAGAATAAATTACAGTTACACTTGGTTGTTGCTATCCTGACTATTCACATCATTATATTCAGGTTACTAAGGAGAAATGATAGAATTACCGAGAAGACGAATTACTAAGCAAACAAAAGCAGGACTGGCAGTTGAAACAATAAAAAATATAATATCATGATGATAATTGACCCTAAACTTTTATCGTATATCATCAAGTCCCCTAATGATTGCAGTAAATAGATATATTAAAAACCATCGACTTTAATTTTGATACTGACCAAGGATGTCGCAATGTTGCTACGCTTCAAATCTACAGTTTTTTAAATTTTGTCCAAGCACCATGGATCACTTCAATTCCTTTAAATGTTTAACATTTGTTACAATTTAATTTGGAAAATTCATGGTAGCACATTAAATATGACCCAAACTTCGGAAAATGAAAAATAAAAATACTTCAGTACCACAAAGTTCATATTCATTCTAAGCGCACGCATTCAAAAAAAAAATGGTAGCTAGTTGACCCATAGAAAGTTTCAGTTTCTAAAGAAATGTTGCTGTTAGGCGTCAAAGCCTATAGAGCTATCAACTGTTGTGAAACATACTGTGGATCTAGTTACGCTACAGGGATAACAAAATATAACATGTTGGCACGATAGTTATTTCAGATTAATTTACAAGTATGTTGTGTCTTAGTTAATTTAAAATAAACCAATCCAATTAGTGTTTTATTTAACAAATTAATTCAAATTATCTTAGACATATTACCTCCCTAGTTACTTATATAGGCATAGTAAATTTTTGATTTTGAGTTTATTAACTCTGACCGAGATAAAAAGGATAAGGAGGTCTCCATTAAAATTGACTAAAAATTCGAAAAGCTGATTCACTTTATTAAGGAAATAATGACATCAAAAAGAGTAGCTTCTTTTGTGTTTGGAATTGCTTTCGTTGTTTCGTACGTAATAGTAAGTTTTGTTAATTTTTACTTGATTAAAGACAAATAACAAAAACTATAAATTCATTGTCTCAAATAACGATTGAAAAAGTTCCTAGTAAACATTTAAGGAAAAAAAGTTACATTTGGGAACGTACAATAACAAGTTTTTTTCTTTTTATGGGTCTAGCACACGTGCTGCAGGGAAGTCCCTAAAGCGCTACAGGAGCGACACGTGTACGGAATAAAGCAAACATAACTGATAAATGTGACTACTGATAATTTTTAAATATATCCCAATTTAGGACAAAAATTGTTGAAATTTTCATTTGCCCCTGAGAACTCCAATATATAAACTTTCCATAAGATCCTATATATATATATATATATATATATATATATATATATATATATATATATATATATATATATATATATTATATATATATATATATATATATATATATTACTGAATTGACTGATTTTAAAGACTATTATCCTAGAAACTATTGATATTTCAGATTTCAGAATTTTCTGTACTAAATTTATTGAAAAAACGATATCAGTAATATTAAATGAGTTTTTATGAACTTCCTAATGTTACATGGTATTATGTTAAATGAACTTTCCATAGGAAACATCTTACTTTCAATATCAGAGGGCTATGTTATAGGTTTTTTACCTTTCCAGCAAAACTTCTGAGATTCGGATATTTCAGTAGGAATTCATTATCGAGGAGTAAAGGTAAAAAAACCTTATTTGTATTAATCCAGCATCCAGTATATATTTCCAGTTTTTAGAATCGACCATGACTGTTAATTTATTTAATTACGTGGACAGTATATTTTAAGTTTTTATCATTTAAATAAAAATTTCCATAAACACATCAAAATTGTACTTATTCAAAAGAAATTATTATTTTATGTTATCGAAACAATGTAATCTAATTAAATTGTTACTGATCTTAAAACACACTGTTACTATGTGTTTGATGTTACTGATCTTTAAAAAAAAATAATATCTTTTTTTAAAATCCTATTGCTTTTTAATTGGGATAATATTACTTAATTACCAAAGTGGTTTATGTTGTTTCATATTGTTTATAAAAATCAACAAGACGCACTGGGCTTAATCTTAATGAGTCATAGATCTTATTTACGTCAAAATCTAAAATAATATGAAATACTCGGTGTTGTAAAAATTCCGTGAATATTGTTAACAAAGTTAATCTCCACTTCCAAAAAAAGTTAGTCAACACCCTCTTTATTGTTTCACACGCTACTTAAAAGCCAGTTTTTATTCATTTTACTTGCTGAATAACGAAGGAGCTGTATTTTATATATATATATATATATATATATATATATATATATATATATATATATATATATATGTATATATATATATATATATATATATATATATATATATATATGTATATATAATTGTGTTGTGATATATTTAAGAAAATAGGTTTAAAATTGTTTTTGTTCTACCCAAAACACAATATTGCCTTTAGTGTAAAAGCTTTCAAATTGTAGAATCCCTCGCGCAATAATTTGAAGCATTCTCACTCTACAAAATAACGTGAGATGGCTTCAGATCAACCCAAACTCAACTATTTAACCTGCCTTTCAAATGGTTTGCAGACCATAAAACCGTGTTTACAGATGACAGGATTGACATTGGATCATAATCAAGAAGGAAAAGTGTTAAATAAAGCGAAAACTGAAAAGTACTATAATAATAATATACTATAATAACAATAATTGTCATTTCTATGACAACTGGTGGTGGCATCTTTAGATACTAAATTATTTACTCTGTTTAGATACTACGACTATTCTAAAGAAATTTTTAAATTTTCAAATCAATTGAAATATAGCATAAAAAATAATATGTGGCATTTAAAATAAAGAAATTAATTAGCGCCCACAGCCATTGTGACACCTTTTAGGAGAAACGAAAAAAATAGTAAGCTATGACAAGTTATTTTAACTTCTTTTTTCACCCAGTTTCGCGATAAGTGAGTATTTACCTTATTTTGTACTCCCTGTATATTCATTTTATACCTACTATATACTTATACCAGAGATTATTATATGCGAAGAAAATGAACTTGTGTTATTTATCTTGTACTAGGTTTTAGTTGCTACAAAAACTCTTTGAAAATATTAAAAACCCACACGATTTCGAGGTAATAGATAACCTGGTATAAACCTCTTCAGCTTGTGCTCCTAAAACCCTTATCTAAAAACAAATTTCTTTTTAAATGAAATAAGAAAAAAGAGAACACACTTCTAAATTGACTAGCAAATTGGGACATTGTTAAAATTGGGATCGAAAAATCAATGCTGAATATTGTTTTAGCTGGAATTGATTTTCAGGAAAGAGAAGTGAAAATATCCTTATCTTTAACCATATCTCTAAAACTATAGGGCATTTTTTTTAATGAAAGTATCAAATATTAGATAAAAATTCGTTACGTAGTTTTTGTAAACATGGACCTAACAGCCAAAATGTTCCTAAACGAGAATGGAAGTTTCCTACTATCTTGGAAATGACGGCCATTTTCAACGACTTTGTTACAGCTAAACTTCAGGTCAATATGTTGGAGGTCATCCAGCATCAGTATTTCTTCACCACGCTAATCAAGAGCAACAAAAATGAGAATATTGCCAATGATACTCGATCTTTAATTATAATGACTTTCCATTTTTGTTATTATCGCATTGCATCAAAACAGGCCCGCCGTAAGCGGGCGTGCAAGGTATGCACTGCACGCGGGCGGCACATCTAGGGAGCCAGCAAATACAGAGTCTTTTGTACAAATTACAGTCAGAGTAAATAGGATGGGGCCACAGAAGATTTCTGGGGGGGAGGGGGTATAATAGGTTTAGTACGCGGGCGTTCAGGTGGATAGTAGCGGGCGTTCATTAAAATACTTCCACTATCTCGTATCAACATAAACGGCCGTTAGAAAGTAAATGCATATCACTCTTGAAAAAAACATTTTTTTCCACTTTAAGAATCGTTAGGCCCTATTGATTTACTTAATTCTGATAAAAGTTCGGTTAAATTCTTCATTAAGTTTATAAGAAAACTGTGCTAGAATTAAGAATATTGATAAAGTAAATACTAACTTTTTCGTTTTTTATTTCTAGAAGTTAGAATTCGGAATTATTATCTTTCAACAAGGTAAATATTTTTTTGTTGTATTTACTTTTGTTTATTTTTTCCGATACTTTATAAATAAATATTTTTATTATATATAAATAAACAACAATCGGGGAATTATTGCCCACGTTAAATGAGAATGAAAATAGATGTGTCAGAGGCATTCTAATCGATAATATTCATTATGCGGACGATGCCATAATGTTAACTAACAACCTTGAAGATATTCGATCAATTCTAAGCAGTGACGTTGAGCTTTTAAAATCTTTAACTTGACACTACACAACAGTTATTGACGCTAAATTTATGCAATCCATGTGGGTTTCGCTAACCCTGTTGGCAGCAATCAGTCAATTATCGCTCTTGATGCTTAGCGAAACGCTCGTCGAGGGTTGTTACCCCCGGTATTGTTATAAGTTGTTTGATTTACTGGTAATAGAGAATCATATATGTTAAAAGAAACTTCATGGCTTTATAAGGAAACGTGTATAGGAATTAGAATTTGGCAGGATTAACAATACCATTCTAAACAGACAATTAATTCAGACAAATTCTGCTAAAACCTTTTGTTTACAGCGTTGTATAATGGTGGTCTCCTTAGAAACTGCAATCTAGATATACATAGCGTAGGTTTAAGTAACATCCTATTGAAATCTGTCTCATATCTCATCCGGGACTTTTTGACTTCCGAGCTACAAATTTAAAAGGAGTTTATTTTTTGCAACTGTAAAAAGGATAACTATCGATTCCGATTTACGTATAGATAAATATCGATACATTGGTAGTTATTGTTTAAAAATCGATGATCGGATGTTCGGATTGATCACTGAGGGGTGGCGATAAGTTAAACATACCGATAGTTATCGATATATTGATAATTTTTGGATCCACCCATTGTTATTCGTTATATCGATAACTACCGATTCATCAAAAAAATTCTGATTCTTAATTAATGCTTCGGGACTCGAAGTTAGAATGTTTTTGGAATGTGAAATGAAAGTCCCCTGACTGCCTGAAATGGATGGTTTGTGTAACGTTTGCTCATGGTTACGTAATTATGTGGTACAATACGTACAATACCTTTTTTGCGAGAGTTGGGGGCTTTGGAATGGCACTGAAGTAGAGGGAGCAAAAACAAAAAAAGGTTTATAGTGACATTAGTATGTCAGTTGTCAATTAACTCACCAATTCAACCAATAATGGAATTCAATGCTAAATCTACTTTTTGCTTTGGTGCAATTGAATTGAAAAGTCCATTTCGGATACTTTTATAAGATATCGATAAATATGTCTGTATAATACCTACCGGATTTTACAAGAAATATATTCTAGCACCAGAGAATAAGAAAGAGCAACATAAATTAGTAATAATTAGTTTGGTGTTAGTTAATTGTACGAGAGTACCTTAAAAATTTATTTCTCAACACAATCTCAGTTGAGCAAACATTCCCTCAAAAAAAAATTGTTTCGAACTGTGCTTAATAAGCGTTTACAGCACTATATCCTCTTCATTCCACAAAAATTTCTTCCCCCCAAGTTAATTTTTGAAGCTAGAAAACAAAAAAGCCATTTGGGGCAAAATCTAGGAAATAACTCAGCTCGGGCTTTACCATTGTGTGAGTAGGTATATTGTCCTGGTGAAGGAGCACTTTTTTACGCGCTAATCCATTGCGTAATAGAAGCAAATTACTGTTTATTCTTTTTCAAACAGTCAATCATGTTGATGCCCTGTGAGTTTATAAAAACAGTTGCCTTCACTTTTCTCGCCGATGTTTTTGTTTCTTTCGGTGCACTTTCTCCATCGCCAACATACTGTTTTTGACTGCCATTTTGCCTTCGGGATGTAATGGTGAATTCACGTTTCGTCTACAGTCACAAAATGATGCCAGAATTCCTTCGGATTACGCTGCAACTTTTCCAAACTCTATTTTGAAATCTCCTTTCTCGTGCATTTTTGGTCTGGAGTCAATCAACGCGGCACCCATCCCCCCATCGCGGATTTTTCATTTTTAGAACTTCGTGCAAGATACGAGGGTTGTATGATAAGTACCTGGCCTTGACAAGAAAAAACATTTTTATGTGTAAAATTCATTTTATTTTTCAACATAGTCTGCTTTTAGCTCTATACACTTAATCCAACGTTTTTCTATCTGTTGTATCCCATCTAAAAATACGATTTCTCCAACCCTTCAAAATAGGCGTTTGCTTCAGCAATCACCGCATCGCTTGAGCCAAATTTTTTTCTGCCGAGCCATTTTTTTCATAATCGGAAATAGAAAATAATCGCTGGGGACTAAATCTGGCGAATATGGTGGACGCGGAACCATTTCGTATCTCAACTCATGGAATTTTGCCACGGCGATGACACAAGTGTGCACGCATGCATTGTCTTGATGAAAGAAAATTTTTTTCTTCGCCAAATGCGGCCGTTTTTCTTTCACAACATTGTTTAAGTTGACATAATACCATACTCTCCATTAATCGTTTTGCCTTTTTCAAGGTAATCGACGTGGATTATGCCGCGTGCATCTCAAAACACTGTGGCCATAATTTTGTTGACCAATAAAATTGCCTTCGCCTTCGCCTTCTTTGGCGCCGGTTCGTCACAGAAAAGCCACTGTTTGGACTATTCTTTGGTCTCTGGTGTGCCGTGATAAATCCATGTTTCCTCAACAAATATGAATCGACGCCAAAAATCGTTCAGATTGTGCTTTAACATCGCCAAACCTTCTTTTGAAGTTGACACACGTGCGTGTCTATTGTCAGTTGTGAGCAATCGCAGCACCCATCTTTCAAAAAGCTTTCTCATATCCAAATGAGCTGTTAAAATGTTCTGCACCCTTTCAGTTGAGATGCCCACAGTATCAGCAATCTTACGCACTTTCGCTCCGATCCTTTTTCACTATATCGTGGATTTTTTTCAGTAATCTCTGATGTGGTGACCTCATTTGGACGACCTGGACGTTCTTCATCAAAAATTATTGTACGGCCGCGTTTGAAGTCAGCTGTCCAATATTTTATGGACGATGACGAAGGTGCAGAGTCCCCATAAACTTCGCTGGGTTCCGCTTTCATCGCATTCTCTTTTTCAAAAACAAATATTTTATCACTGCTCGATATTTAATTTTTTCTATTGTTGTAAAATCACAAAAATTGTTCCATTTAAATGGCTGCCACTCACAAACAAAATCATACAGCGACTTGAAAAATTGACAGGATTCTTGTGAAAGGTTAGGTTTAGGAAAAATGTAAAGCCGAGGCTAGGTACTTATCATACAACCCTCGTATTATGTACCCGATCATATGAGATGCCTACCATCTAAGCAATCTCACGAGGCATAAATGATACGATCTTCCATCGCGATATTATGAATCTTATCAACCATTTCTTCAGAAGAAACCTCAATTGGGCGTTCTGAACGTTCCGCATCTGCAGTGTTCCTTCGGCCATATTTAAATTTGTTTATCCAATAATAAATGGATTTGAGTGCTGGTATAGAGTCCCCATGAACTTCCCTCAGTGCAGTTTCTATCGAGGCCGTAGTCCACTTTTTTGAATAAAAATTTTTTTATCACTGCACTGGGCTTTATCCATTTTAGCGAAACATATAACACCAATTACTTATAATAGCTGCCAACAGACAACTGCGGGTTGCATCTGTTTGAAACTTTGAACACAACCGCTACAAAAATCACACTCACCAACAGTCATGCCGCTTAACAAAATTTCCTTCCATTTCGTAGAAATTTACCTTATCAATCCATCCTCTTAAGGTGTCATTTTTCTCCACGTACATAAATTATATTCAAAATGGGAACTAAAATCTAAAAATAAATTCATAATATGTTACGTATTTTACTGCATCCTAAAAACAAGTATATTTAATGAATCAATCAATCATAGAAAAATAATCCCATCCAATTTTGTTAACAAAATTAAGAGATAAGAAACAACACCGAAAACGAGATTGATATAAATATGGACCATTCAACCAAACGTTCATAGTTTGTGATCACTTCACCTGTAGCTAAAAACAAAACTAAAAAATTTTATTAAAAAAATGGCACCTCTCGCTGGAAGTTACAAATTTGAATCGCAAGAAAACTACGTGGAATATATGAAAAAATTAGGTAAGCACCATTATGTATTATATATTTAGAGTGTTTGAAGGACTCTCTTACTATAAAATTTAAGCAGGGTAATTGAACTATTAATTGTTTGGAGGAACTTTTCAGAAAATGTATTTTTTTTTGTAATTAGTATATAGAGAGAAGAATTAAACTTTAGTTTCTGGCTCGCATAATTGATTTTTTTATAGTCACTTCGCAATATTATTTAATTGTATTTAAAACTAAATTTCTTTAGGACTTCCTGAGGAACAAGCTAAAAAAGCTAACGACGCCGAGATAAATTTAGTCATTGGACCAGTAGAATCAGACAAAGTCTCTATTACAGTTTTTGGTCACAGCGTTGCATTTACTTTAAATGAGGAGATCGAATACACTCTTACTGGAGGCTCTAAAAAGAAGGTAAATAAATCAATGTACTATTTAAAAATATGTTTAAAAATAATGTTAATAAAAAAGAGGTCAGTTTCTACATAGTAACAATAAAATTACTTATTTACTTTGTTAACTGATACTAAATATATTTTTTGGTAAAGTTTTACAAATGCGTTATCACGATTCCGTAGTTCAACTACATTTTCAAACGCTTAACTAAGACTAAAACAGATTTTTTTGTATTTATTTTTGTATAATGAAAGAATGTGGGTATCTTAGGTGCTATAAAAGTTGGTAAAGGACGGAATTTCCAACGTCTACTTACCTATTTAGTAAATTTCTACTGTTTCTAAGAAATTGAGTTTTGGTCCTTTAGGTGCCGTATGGAATACTAATAAACAATTAATACTAGGAAATGGACGGTTAGATTGGTCAGTTTCTAAAAAATGCTTAGCAAAGTGTGATTTTTCATTTTTTAACCTATAAGATGCATTATTTTCTGCGAATCTTGTTTTGAAATATCGTCCTGTTTTTAAACTCCTGATTTATTGTGTTTATTAGTTTTATCTTTGGCATTAAAAAATATTTTATAATATTTAAGTATATTTTTTAATGCCGACTATAAAACTAATAAATATAATAAATCAGGAGTTTATAAATTTAAGTGTCAAAAGTGCAGTAGCTGTTACGTAGGCCAAACAGGATGGAATACGGCACCTAAAGGATCAAAACTCAATTTATTAGAACCAATAGAAATTTACAGACACTCAAAGAACTATAATATAAAGTCAGTCAGTAAATGCCAGAAATTGCGTTCTTTACCAACTTTTATAGCGCCTAGGATACCCACATCCTTTCATTATATAAAAATAAATACAAAAAAATCTGTTTTAGTGTTAAGCGTTTGAAAATGTAGATGTACTACGAAATCGCGATAATGCATTTGTAAATCTTTACAAAAAAATATTTACTGTCAGTTAACAAAGTAAATAGGTAATTTTATTGTTAAAATGTACTGTCATAAAATGATGGACCAATCAATCAACTCTTTAAAAGTTTCTACATACATACATATATATATATATATATATATATATATATATATATATATATATATATATATATATATACGAGGTGTGTCAGAAAAGTAATTTTTATACATCAATGTTATCCCCTTCAAATTAGTTGCGTTGGGCAGCTATACATCGTCGGAGGCGTTGTTTTCAGTCCTCGTAACAATGCCGGAAGGCTTCAACTGGAATTGCCTTCAACTCCTTGGTTATGTTCTTTTGGATGTTATCGACAGTACCAAAATGACGTCCTTTCAAGTAGGTTTTGATTTTGGAGAACAAAAAAAAGTCACACGGACCGAGATCAGGCGAATAGGGAGGCTCGGTAATCACACGAATTCTTTTTTTGCATCAAAAACTGGCTGATGGAGATGGCCATTTTTAGCACAATCTTTGTACACAACTTTCTCATGCCCAAATCTTGAGACAAAATCTGATGAAGGGTAAATTGATTCAAATTTAACTCAGTACTCATCAGCTGTTAGTCGGCGGCCTAACCTCACAAGTGTCACATTTTCCCTGAACGATGTTCGTCTTGCAATGCTTCTCGTTTCTTCAAAAATGTTGTGTACTCTTGATGAGGAATGTTCCCCCTTGCAACTTTTCGTAGGTCAAATTCGCGGATTCATCAAGCTTAACACAAAATTTGACGGTACACCGTTGCTCCAAATTTCACTGTTCCATTTTTCGCAACTCACTACAAAAATATAACTTGGCGCTGTAAAAAGTATGTATATTTAAAAAAAATATTTTAAAGGTTATTAAGTAAGTAATACAAAAGAATGGCGATTATATATTTCTATTGTACTTTAAAGTATTATAAGAAAATATTTTTTTAAATTATGTTTTAAATGTTAACATTATTTTTTACCGAGTTAAATGGACCAGTAATGACAACTATGGCGCCTTCTTGTCTACAGGCTAACTTCACAAAAAATAATCCAATCTACAAGAATAAAAATTAATCTTGTAAAATAATCTAAAAATTGTCGAAGGTTTTTTTTTTTCAAAAATAAAAAATTTACGGTGATTCAAACGCAATTTTCGATCAAAAAAATGTTTAATTATTTATAAAAAAATTATCTATTAGAAAAATTTAAAAAACCTCTCGAGATTTTATAAAAAAAGGAATTATTAAGACTGAAAAAAGAAAGTTAAAAAATATTAAAAATTTACTGAGTAATGTTACAAACATTGCATTGAGACAAGTAGCAGTCCTAATCCGACGCCAGGTCACATTTAATGCTATAACTTTGTCATGGAATGGAATTTTCTTAATTTTTTGAATAATTTTTAAAAGTATAGAGAATAAAAATCCGTAAAAAAAAACAAAATCGAATTTTTGAAAATTCCAGGTGCCGCGGTCTCTTAGGTCACCTAGTACGTAGTTGAAACTTGTACTGAGCGTCTAGGAGGGACTAACCTACAAGTTACCAAAAGGAGATGCCTGCGGTGTTGCCAGATTTCTCGCAGGGTTGCCAGCCTCATAACTTTTTTACCACACCTTGTATATATATATATATATATATATATATATATATATATATATATATATATATATATATATATATATATATATATAATATATATATATATATATATATATATATATATATATATATATATATATATATATATATATATATATATATATATATATATATATATATATATATATATATTTTTTTTTTTTTTTTTATTGGTCTAGCACACGTGCTGCAGGGAAGTCCCTAAAGCGCTCTAGGAGCGGCACGAGTGCGGAAAAAGCGATTCACGTTGTTCTTGAATCGCTGTAAATTGTACTCGGTGGGAAACACAGCGCTGGGCAAATTATTCCAAAGGGATGACGTTCTCCATATAAAAGATTGCTTGAAAAGCGTTGTACGCGGAGTAACAAGCTGAACCTCATACGGATGCGAAGCACCAGCGCGACGTGTATTTCTAACATGCACCGCTTTGGGAGGAATTAAACGGGCTACATCCTTCGAACACTTTCCATGAAAATACTTGTAGAACAGACTCAAGTCGCCAACCGTTTCTTCGATGTTCCAGCGAATCAAGGCCGCCGGTCAATTCCGGGTCCCCAATCAGACGGACCGCTCTTCTCTGAACAGAATCCAACAAATGCAGTGTATGTTTGGGAGCGGAGCCCCAAACGTGGGAGCAGTATTCCATAGTTGGTCGAATTTGGGCTTTGTAAAGAATTAACAGTTGTTGTGGGGTGTAAAGCTTTCTGGTTCTAAATAATATTCCCAACTTTTGAGAAGCTCTCCTTGCTATGCCTGCAACATGTTCATGCCAAGACATATTTGCTCCCAAACTAACGCCCAACAGATTGAGCGACGATGCTAGGGGAATGGAGTGGCCCGACATAACTATGTCGGGTTCAGCAACGTTAACTTTTTTAGAAAAAACTGCCGCTTGGGTTTTTTGTAGCGTTAAATTCCACTTGGTTACTGTCACCCCAAGATAGAATTTCTTCCAGGTCTTTGTTGAGTTGAACGACCTCCTGCTGTCTGCGGATATTCGCCTGAGCAGCCGATGTCCGAGCGTTCAAGGTGAATGAAGAGACAAGCGTACTGTCATCTGCAAAGCTATAGATTGGATTCCCGGTCCTTTCCAGCAGATCGTTAATGTAAATGAGAAAGAGAGTAGGAGACAGTATAGAGCCCTGGGGCACACCAGCGTTGATAGTGAGGGTGTTAGAAAGAAATCCGTCGACCGCCAGTCGTAAAGAACGCTCTCTGAGGAAACATGAGAGCCACAAACAGAACCTTTCAGACATACCATAAGAGCGCAACTTAGCCAACAGTCCATCGTGCCAAACACGGTCGAATGCCTTGGATATGTCAAGAGCAACCGCTCGAGATTCTCCAAAGTGTTCAATTGCGTTGTTCCAAACATGTGTTACATAAGTCAGAAGATCTCCTGTTGATCTATGTTTACGAAAACCATATTGGTGATCGCTAATAATATTGAATCGTTCAAGATATTTTAGAAGATGCTCATTGATAACCTTTTCCATGACTTTCGATATTATTGAAAGCAGTGCAACTGGTCGGTAGTTATTTGGCAAGGTCTTCTTACCTTTTTTAGGTATCGGCTGAACCGTGGCACATTTCCAGCAGGACGGAAATATTCCCTTTCTGTAGGATAGGTTAAAAAGTCTACAGAAAACTGGTGTTAGTTCCCTTGCACAGTTTTTGAGAACTATGGCAGGTATTCCGTCAGCGCCAGAAGCCTTCTTGGTGTCTAGCTTCATTAAAATACGCTTTATGATGCGCTGTCTGAAGACAACATCGGGCATCCTTGACTGCAATATGGAATAGTAGGTGGTGTTTTTCCTTGGAAATCGACAGTAGAATGTGAAGCAAACAGTTCAGCCAACAAGTTCGCTCTCTCAACAGGTGTGGTTGTAATGGAATTATCTGGCCGTATATATATTGTTGCTGTATTTGCAGACTATCATTTTAAATTTATTATTTTTTATTGATTTAATTACAGGTACTCGCTACCCTTAATGGAGATGTTTTTACTCTTAAGACCAAGATTCATGATGATGGCTCCCTTATCGAGGAAAAAGTTTTTACACCATCGGACAGTGGTTTAGAAGTAGTAAGTTCATCTTAATTAAATTAATTTTCTTACACCGGTTGCATCAAGCTAATCTTTACGAATCTTTACGAAAACGTATTGATAATTATTTAGCCTAACATGGGCTAAATAAAAATTGTTTATATAATCTCCTTTCAATTGGATATACTTAGTGCAATGGTTATGAAGGAACTTTGAATCTTTTAAAAAATCTTTATCTTGGTTTGTAAACCAGTCTTCGTCAACATTTATTACATTTAACTGAAATTCGTGTCCTTTCAACTGTTTTTTTCAGTATTGTGATTAGGTAATAGACGGAAGGTACTAAATCAGGGGAATATGGGGGTAATAAATCAGTTGGAAACCCATTTTGTTTATTTTTTTTTCAAAACTAACAGCGATTTGTAAGCATTGTCTTGAAAAGCGGTACTCCTTTAGACACTTTTCCTCTTTGTTTTTGTACACTTCTTAGCGATGTTTAGTTAATAATGAAGTATAATATTCTTCAGTTTCCGTTTTGTCATTTTCCAAGTAATCTGTAAAAAATATCCCATCATTGTCCCAAAAAAAGGAAGCAAGAACCTATTAATTTCTATAAGCGAAATTTCTTTGTGCGAGGCGAATTTCCATTACTTCGAGTAATCCTTTGCCTCTAGATCATAACACATTTATCCATAATTACCATTCGATCCAAAATGCTCGATGAATCCCGTTTAAAACGGCTACAAATCAACTTAAATTTTATGGTTTTCAGTCATTCGTGATCGGCGCTCAATGATTTAGGGATCCATTTAGCTGATCATTTTCTTATACCCCAATCAGAATGGACAACGTGAAAAACACGTTTGTTTGAAATGTTCAGAGTTTCTGTCATACCTTTTAGCGCAATTTGTCGATTTTCCAAAGTCATTTCATGAACAGCCTTAAGATTCTTTCGGGTAGATACACAAATGGGTCTTCCAGCCCAATGTTCATCACTGATACCGGTTCTTTCTCTGTTGAAATCCTCGACCCAACTTTTGATAGTCGCCTAGGAAGGACATGGCACATGTCATCACAAATAGTGGACAGTTCTTTCACAAAGGGGTATTATTATAACAAATTCAGAATTTTTGTCGGTTATATCTTCTTCAAAAATTCACTATAAATAGCATAATAAAAACTGGACTACGAAACTTTGTGTACATATTTACGAAATATATATATATATATATATATATATATATATATATATATATATATATATATATATATATATATATATAATATATATATAATATATATATATAATATATATATATATATATATATATATATATATATATATATATATATATATATATAAATATATATATAACATATATATATATATATATATATATATATATATATATATATATATATATATATATATATATATATAATATATATATAACATATATATATATATATATATATATATATATATATATATATATATGTATATATATATATATATATATATATATATATATATATATATATATATATATATATATAAATTTGTTTTCCTTTTTTTCAACCTTACTATTTTTATTAATTGCGTAATTTTCCTATTATTGGGTATTTAGGTTCGGTAATGAAACGATTATTTATTTATTTATTTTTTTCTTTTTTGGTTGACGTTTCGCCCAATTTTTTGGATATTTTTAGAGCCTCATATTTTACATTTCTGGAAAGTATACCCATCAGAAAGGTAAAATATGAGGCTTTGAAAATGCCTAAAAATTGGGAGAAATGTCAACCACTAAATGTCAAACTAATATCAATAGCAACCGCATTTGTTTCTGATAATGGGAAGTGATCTGCATGTGCATTTATACAGGATATCCCCAACGATCTCTGCCTATAAAGTTATTAATTTAAATAAAAAATATTAATGCCATTTTGAATACTACTCAGTACTCCTGACAATCCTGTATAAGATGCTACATGTCAAAATTTAGTTCTATTTTATATTGACATATAAATGGTTATACTATATAAACGCTGTAGAGTAAGTTAAAAAATAATGGGTCTCCCATTAGCAACTGCGAGTTTAGACAAAATTTTCTCAATTTTTTATTGTTATTACAGATAGTTTCAGAATGGTTGATTAAACTAATTGCTTCTTTTTTTTTCAGGCTTCATCCACCAATAAAGGTGATAAAGCTGTCCGCAAATACAAGAGAGTTTAACCTGTTCCCTTATTATTTATTATCATTATTATTCTGTATACACGTATAATAAAGATCTTATGTTAAATCAATTAATGTTTGTAAATTTATAAAGCTGCACCCAATTTGCCTCTTTATATTTATAAAGTTTACGAGATATGACGCTTCCATGTTAGACGGTATATTACTAACACAACAAAAATGGTACTTAAATTTAGAAATCTATATTCTGTATAAAATATATGTTCAAATATATCTTACTTCTCAACAGCTAAAAACTGTACTTTCTTTTTATAGGACGCCATCTATTATGTAGGACCTGGACCTTTTTAAGAGCCCTAATCAATTACTTTTAGTGTTTCGTACGGAACACTTATCGGGTCACTTTGGTGTCCGTCTAGGTGTCACACCCGATTTGACATAGAAAGTTGAAAGGATCTCGCACAAAAATATAGAAAAAAAGCCGGTCGGTTTGAGCATTGTGCCCATGAGAACTTTTGTTCGGCATAACTTTTCCCCAAAATTTCAAAAATTTTGACCGAATGGCTTCGTCCTATACTTTTGTGCGGGGTCCTTTGAAATAAATATAGGAATTGATGGCCCAATCAGAGCCGTGTAGTTTTGAAAGGGTTAGCTTGTAGAGGGAAGTGAAAAAAAAAAATTCTAAAGTGATCGAGTGGGGTGTCAAATGAAAGCTTGTGAAAATACGAGTTCAAAAATATATATAATGTAATGCTCGCGCAACCTTTTCTTCATATTACTCTTAAAAAAGGACCATAAATCCCCCGCCCACATCTTGAAAAGTACTGAAAAAATTCTGGAATGTTTTCCATAAAAGGTAGGTTAAGCGAAGATTATCACGAGTTACTTACGTCTGATAATTTATCTGGTATAAAAAAAATTTGTCTTGGTAATATAGTGAAGGTTTTTTTGGTGGAAAGATGTGAATTTAACCGGTATAGGAACTATGAAATATCAGTACATATTCGGTGCAGTCAGCTCATACTTTTCCGTACATTACTGCATATGGAATAAATTTCCATGATGACTAACAGATAGATGCCGAGACAAAAATTTTTTATTTTATTTGTTTATAATTAAACAAATATTAAGGTAGTTAATATTTGTTTTAAACTTTTACTACTAGCTTCTAGATTGAGCTATTAGGTAGCTAAGAAGCTATAACCATACATTATTAACTAAGAAAAGACGTGCAAATACAAATTAGATCTTAAGATATATACATGTCAGAGACCTAATTAACTTAGCCTAGGTAAGAATTTTATTTTATTTTAAAAGTACGGATTGCACTAATTGCACATTTCCGACTTGCATTTGGCCAGTTTTTATTTTATGAGTAAAGATATATATAACGTTATTTTAATTACAATATGACTTAAAAATGAATTTGACAGGGCGCGCATTGTAGAACATCCAACTTTCCGTTATATTATTTTATTTTTTCGCGTGAACCGTGTTCACACAGGAGTTAACCCTCTCAAGATTAACTGAAATTATACATCTTGATTAGTCACAGAAGTGACGTCATCTATTATCGTTGGTTTTAAATTGCCACCTAGATTAGCACAATGGGATGAAATGGTTTTAAGCATAAATTCATTCCTTCGATCAAGGTGAATTTTTCTACATAATCGCCGACTTGCACCACTATTAAGCAAAAACATTCTCCCGGAAGCAACACATCGCCGCCAAACCAACCCATTTAGCTACCGCCGGATCGTTAAAAAATACGTCGTGAAGCTTCTACTTGCACGACATCTCTGAGAAACTCGACGAGACAGATTTTAACGATTCAAGGTTAGACAGCCTGCTTCGTTTTGCGCCGACGTTTTATTATACGTGTTTGTATTTCTATGGCGATAGCTATATTTTCTCTAACATTACATTAATTTAAGTTGGTGTATTTTCTAACTTGAAACATTTTTTAACAGGTTGGAGTATTCGCTAAAATAAGTCACTTCCCCAAATATGATCTGTATAAAAGTTGAAACAAGAAAGTTGTGAATATAACCGGTACTAATAGCTGTGAGATATCAATACGTTCACGTGTCGTATTCGGGGCAATCAGTAATATACTCATATACTTTTCAGTACATTATTACTTTAAGCGTTTGGCCAATTACAGATAAAAAAAATTTCCATGATGACTTGTGACCAACGGATAAGTACCGAGACAAAATAATTTTGTTACTAGATTAGGTAGGTAAGAAGCTATAATTATTATACATCGAGTTTGGCACATTGATATTATTAGACACAAAAACACTTCGAAAAAAGTGAGCGACAAGATCACAAATCTCCGATCCATTTTTAGCTGTTCTGTCTTCAAGGTGGAGAACATGAGGTACAGCCGTTGGACCTTTCTTTTTACTACTCAGAAAATTCCAAATTTTTTTTTTACTTTCGGCCAACTCAGTCTCTATACTCTTCACAAATTCGGCAAAGACTTCTGAAGCGCGAAAACTCGATATAATATTCATCCCTTTTATAGCTGTATATGTATTTAAATTCATATATTTATGTGAAATTTCATACTTTACAGGAATATTTTACTTTTAAAAGTTTAATTATGTGATCTAACAAAGGAGTATAAAATGCAAACAAGAAATGACGGTGAAGTGCTTTATTAACAAAATTTTGTATAAAATTAGAATGCATGCACCAATTTATGTAAAACTTACCTGTTTCAATAAAACATGACACTTTTTTCAAACTTCCTAAAATAAAAAATAAAAAATTTGGCATCATTCATCATCATACATGTCGACAACTACTTGTACTCGTATTCTGACAAATAACTTCTTAAATATTTTCTTTGAAGAATAGTCCAAGTGTCCGGGTGAGTGTGTTTGTGTGTGTTTATGTGTGAGCGAATGTGTGTCAATCATCCGTTTAAAATTTCAGTCGTGCAGTTACACCAAGTAGAAAATAATGATGTAAATTGCAACCCGGTCTTATGCAGTAAGGTACCTTACTGGTCCCTGCTGTCTTGTAAAATCTGCCTTGGATATATACCAGCCTTGCCACCTATATTTATTAATTTTAATAGATAATTATGTGTGGTTATAAAATTTATTCAAATACAAATTCAGAAAATATTTATCTGTTAATTATGAATATATTGTTATTTGCTTTATTCTCTATTTGAGAAAATTATGCACTTCATTAAATTAGACCTTAGAAATATAAAAGCCGGTGGATCAAAGACTTTTTGAAATTTTGGAAGTTTGACAAGACCATACAATTGACCGATTTGTTAGTAGTCAATCCAATAAACCAATTTTCAGGATAGGTTAAATGCGTGATTGTATTTTAATGGAAGCTTGGCTGAGCTCTATTTAGTGATCAAAAAAAATATATTTTCTTTCCACACTGAGGAAAATATAAAAGTTTTAAGAGATGAATTAGTAGAGAATTGTATTATTATTTTATCTTTTCTTTCCACTGAATTTGTAGGCATAATTAAATTTACAATGTCTTTCTGTTCAGTGCAAATAAAAATAAAATTGACGATTTACTGTTTACTTATGTCATTATATTTTTTTTATCGGTTCTCATTAGCTTAGTTGCTAAAGAACAGCATAAAGATTACATTGTTTATTTAATGACATATCCTGTGTAATGATAGTTTAATCTTCGTGCAAGCATATTTCAAATAAATTAAACAGTATACTAAATAACAAAATAAGAATTACAAATCATTTTTGATTGTCCATCAATGTATTGAAATTTAACCTGGATGGACATTTGGATTAAATATCCGTTCGTTTCTTGTGCTTTTCAGAACATACCAAGGATTTCCTGAATTCATGGGTTTAGACGACCCTTTTTAATGTTCCGTACGGAACACTTATGAGATCACTTCGGTGTCTGTCCGTCTGTCACACCCGATTTTCTCCGAAACTATTTGCCATATTTGACACAAATATAAGAACTGATGGCCCAGTCAGAGCTGTGTAGTTTTAAAAGTTAAATTTTGACTTAAGGAGCTAGTTTCGGAGGGGTGAAATCTGAAGTGAAAAAAAAATTATCAGTTCATCGAGTGAGGTGTCAAATGATGTAATACTTGCGCACATGTGTCTGTATATTTTTAAAAAAATTGCCAAAAATCGCTGTCCCCCCTATTATCTCGAAAAAATGCTGGAATATTCTCCACAAGGTATAGATTGAACGAAAGTTATCATAAATGCATTACCTTGGTAATTTATCTGGTATATATAAAAAAAAACAAAAATTTCAAGGTCATAAGTTTTCAACAAAGATCGGAAACAAACTTTGTTGAAAACTCATTTAGGGTAACAAAATTTTTTATTTTAAAAAGCAATTACCGTACGGAACACTAATTGCGCAAGTCTGACTTGCACTTAGTCGGTTTTTTTTTTAAATTTATGATTACAAAACCTTAATATTTTTCTTTAAAATATCATATATCGTTTATAAAATGGTTCGGTATAAAATGTTCGTTGATTATAAGGATACTCAAGAAATGACTTTTTTTTAAAATTTTAGTTTTCACTATTTACTGTAACAGCAGTCGGTTTTTTTCTCATACATAACCTCAACATTTTCTCAAGAACATATATTACATATTTTATCCTATCGATTATTCTACAATATCTTTTAAAACAATTTGAGTGACATTTTTAATGTTTGTTTTACAAATACAGCGCTTGAGACGAAAACCTCCTATCTAGCAAACTGCAAAATAACACGTAGGCTGAAAAGTTTTTGGTCTGACACATAGACGTGGCCCTTTTCAAAAAAAAAACCATATGATTTTTAAAAAGTACCAACCTTCAAACGATACGTATCAAAATTTCAGGGCATTTTCGACGATTAGTTTACAAGTTACAGTGGTTTTAGTGACGTTGCTTTTGATATTTTCAAAAAAATCGAATTTCGTGTGTTGATTAAACACTGTTTTTTGATGGGAGAAAAAACGGTTCAAGCAAAGCAATGGCTTGATAAGTGTTACGGGAACTCTGCCCCTGAAAAATCACTCATCATTTACTGGTACGCTGAATTTAAACGCGGTCGTACAGACACAAATGATGCTGAACGCTCTAAACGCCCAATTGAGATGGTTACACCGGAAAACATAAAAAAATTCCACAAAATTGTTTTGGATGACCGTAAAGTGAAATTGCGTGAAAAGCTAACAAAAGAACGTGTTAGTCATATTTTGCATGAACATTTGCTCCGTTCGAAATGGACACTGCGTTTGCTCACAGTGGACCAAAAATTGAAGTTCGAATCATCATCTCATCTACCGTATTCTCCATATTTGACCCCCAGCGACTATTATTTATTCGCAGACCTCAAAAAAATGCACGCGGGAAACACATTTGGCTCCAATGAAGAAGTTATCGTCGAAACTGAAGCATATTTTGAAGGCAAAGACAAATCTTCCTACAAGAAAGCTATAGAAATATTATAAAAACGTTGAGCTGATTGTATGGCTCTTGAAGGAGATTATGTTGATGAATAAAGTCGAATTTTGAAAAAAAAAATGTGTTTTAAAGAGCTAGACCAAAAACTTTTCAGCCGACTTCTTATAAATGGGTTAGTTGAATAACAGTTTCAAATTTATTTTTAAACCAAAACTTTATTATACGTATATATAAAATAATCAGATCGTAGATTAAATTCTCCTGTATCTGCGCACAGCTTTATCACCTTTATTAGTGGACGAACTCTGAAAAAAAAAAGAAACAATTAATTTCTTAAAGAAGCGTCATAATATTCTGACAATATTTTCCTTTAAACAGAAAGTTGTTTTTTCTTTTGAACAGAAAGTTGTTTTTTCCTTAAAACAAAAAGTTGTTTTTAAACGTATTGCGCACCTGTTTTTAGTGTTCCGTACGGAACACTTATAAGACCACTTCGGTGTCTGTCTGTCTGTCTGTCACACCCGATTTTCTCCGAAACTATTTGACATAGAAAGTTGAAATTTGGTAATAATATAGGAATTGATGGCCTCATCAGAGCCATGTAGTTTTGAGAGTTAAATTTTGACTTAAGGGGTTAGTTTTGGGGGGTGAAATCGGAAGTGAAAAAAAAAAATTTTTACTAGGTCATCGAGTGTGGTGTCAAATGAAAGCTTGTGAAAATACGAGTAAAAAATGAAAATATAATGTAATACTTGCGCGCACTTTTCTTTGTATTATTTTTAAAAAATCGCGAAAAATCGCTGTCCTCGGCCTTATCTCGAAAAGTACTTATCAAAAAAATTTTGAAAAAATTCCGGAATATTCTCCACGGGGTGTAGATTGAACGAAAATTATCACGAGTGCATTACCTTTAATAATTTTTCTCGTATTTAAAAAAAAAAAAAAAATTTCAAGGTCATTAGATTTCAGTACAGATTGGAAACAAACTTTGTTGAAAACTCGTTTGGGGTGTGTTTTGTGAAGTCAGTGATCATTTTATACATCTGTAATAAAAAATTTTACGTTAAAGGCAATCAACGTACGGAACACTAATTGCGCAAGTTCAACTCGCACTTGACCGGTTATTTATTTCAGTCAAAGTATAAAAAAAATCACACTTTTCTTCAATATCCCGAATCGTATTAAATTTTGACTACAAAATCTCCTATAAGATTGCCGAGAGGATTGAATAGTATTCAACATAACAATAAATAATAATATATCTTATTAATTATATTAATTTTAAGATAATTTAAAAATCTATATCAACTATTAAAAATGAACAAAGTCCATGTTTCAGCAATGACCACTATTCTCTCATCTGCCAATCCCTTTCGAGATGTGTTTCGCCATATCACGGCTCATCATCCGGACTAGAATCGACAACCGAAAGAATAAATTGTATTTCTAGCTTGTGGAACCCTAAAATTTAAAAACATACCTGCCCTCCATCGGGGCTGTTTAACGCCACAGATTGATAGAGGAATTGTTACCCATAATTACCGTTCTGCAGCTAATCGAGTAATAAATATTTATATCAACTAAAAATGAAAATTCATCTTGGGACGCGTTTCGTCTTGTCACAGCACATCATACGACGTAGGATCGACAAACGAGAGAACAAAATTCAAAGTATGCAACAAGTAGTATCTTTGGCTCGCGAAAATTTTACAAGCCACAGATAGATAGAGGATTTTTTACTAACAATTATGTTGGGGCTCTTCTCCCAAATATACGCTGCAATTGTTGGATTATTTTCTGAAGAGATCGCCTGATTGGAACCCAGAACTCACCAGCAACCTTTATTCCTTAGATCATCGAAGAACGGTTGGCAACTTGAGTCTATTCTACCAGCACACTCTTAATTCTTCCCAAAGTGGTGCACGCTAGGAATACACGTCAAGCTAATACTTTACATCTTTATGAAGTTAAGCTTGTCACTTCAACCCTTTTCAAGCAGTCTTTTATATGGAGAACCTCATCCCTTTGGAATGATTTGCCCAGCACTGTATTTCTCACTAAGTACAACTTACAGCGTTTCAAGACAAACGTGAATCACTTTTTCCGCACTCGCGTCGTAGAGCTTTAGGTAGCATTGTCCAAAAGGTACCGTGAAATACCAACATACGTTTCGGCAGTTGAAGAAGGCTGACGAATGTTACATCCTCGCCGATATCTATAGGATATAAAAATAGGGCTAATAATCTCTACTCTGGCAGGGAGGTGATCTGTAAAAGAAGTTTGCAGATACCCAAGATTTTTTTAGATGTCCTGTATAGATAAACATGCAAGTAAAAAGTAACTTATGTCATTGGTTTTATGTGATTTTCTCTTCTGATTTATTATCTATATATACTTACTAGTACCAAACCATGATCTGAAGCTGTAAAACCTTTTCCTCGACCAGGGAGCCATCATCGCGGATATTGGTCTTAAGGGTAAAAATATCTCCATTAAGGGTAGCGAATGCCTGCAATTAAATCAATAAACAATAATAAATTTAAAATAAAATATTATTGAGGAAAAAAACGACAAATTTTGTCTTGCATTTCTATGTATTTTATGTGTAAAGATTCAAAATTTTAATTCAACAACCTAATAGAAAACTTTAATAGCTGAAAGACCCTCTGTATTAGGCTTTCTCAATTTTACGACATTTTACATAATACTTGTGAGTTTTTATTGGTTCACATAAGTTTTATTACTCTAATATCAGGTACAGAGAATACAACCGTTTTAGATTACACAGCCCCACAAAAAAAAAAAGTGGGGTATACTTTTGATGGGAAATATCAGATCCGTAGTATTTTTGCCCGCTGATCACGAATCTGACGTCAGAATATCGCCATCACATCTCAATTTTTTTCTAACCTCAAAAAACAGGTAAAAATTAGTAAAAATTAAGAAAAATATACTCCTAAAAAATTGATTCAAGCTTTTTCATGAATCCAAAGATGTATTAATATGTATTCGGACACGCTAAGCTAATATTCATCGGTTGGATTAAGCCATACAGTTCTGTTTTCTTTCTAACCTCAATAAATCAGACAGATATAGTGCTTCTCGAATGCAAAAACGAATTCAAATTAAAATTCAACCGATTCTTACCAAATTTGGTACACGGGGGTTTTTTGGGTTGCTGATCGTGAATCTGAGGTCGGATTTGCAAAATTCAAAATGGCGGATCCAAGATGGCGGACAAAATTTTTGAAAACCAACCGATTCCTACCAAATTTGGTATACAGTTGGGGAATCCTCAAACCTGATACTCTTAAACCCTAAACCCTGAAACCTTAGACTCCCACACCCTGTAACCTCAAAAAATAGACCTCAATAACCCTGTAACTTTAAAAATGAGACCCAATAAACTCAAAACCAGGACTTTTAAACCATATACTCTCAAACAGTAGACCCTTAAGCCCTAGAATTGCGAAGGTTAGACCCGCGCCCAACTTTCCTTTTTTTGGCTGTATCTTGTTCTTTTTTCCGCGAATGACCTATTCAAAGGCTTTCTGCCCAAACCCTAGCATATGGTCATACCATAGTCCTTGATACCTATTTTCTATGATTTTCAGATCTTGGTGAAAACGTTCCCCTTGCTTCTCACTGTAGTCATCAAGATTATCTGGGAAATCATCGATGTGGGAGTCCAGGAAATGTAATTTTAGATTCATTATGCACCCTAATGTTTGAAAATTTTTTTACCATTTTCTCGACTATTTCTTTGTACTTAGGACTTTTATTATTTCCCAAAAAGTTTGTTGCGACTTCTTTAAAACTAAGCCAAGCAGCTTTTTCAACTTTATTCATTTTAGTAACAAATAATGAATCTTGAAACAATTTTCTTATTTGTGGCCCGTCAAATACGCCTGCCTTAATTTTAGCTTCAGAAAATTTTGGAAATTTTTTTATGCAAATATTTGAAACATGGGCCGTTTGTATCTAATGCTCGCGTGAATTGCTTCATAAGTCCAAGCTTAATGTGAAGCGGGGGAATAAGAACTTTTCCTGGATCTACCAATGGTGGAAACAATACATTATTTTCACCAGAAGTGAACGATTCTCTTGTTGGCCAAATTTTTTTCTTATAATGACGTTCCCTGTCTCTGCTATTCCACAGACATTTATAACAGGGATAAAGTGTAAACCCTGACTGTTGGCCAAGCAATATTGTTACAATTTTCAGATCTCCACAAATTTTCCAGTTATGATCAGCATATTTTATTTTTATCAAAAGCTGCTTCATTTTTTCATATTGCTCTTCCATAACTGTGGAATGAGCAATTGGAATGAGAGCGTAAATGTTGGTATTATGCAGCAAAACTGCCTTAATGCTCCGTTTAGAAGAATCAATGAACAGTCTCCATCCATTCATTCATTAGACCTTTTACATCGGTACAATATGAAAGTGACAATTCCTCGTCCATTGTGAAATATTTTCGAAATTCTTCATCTCTGTTTCTATAATAAGAAATCGTAGCTTCTGGCTTAAGTAAATGTCTTTTCTTTAAAAAGGAAGCAAGATGCTCTGAACCATCTTTGGATAAGCCTAAATCTCTGACTAGATCACTAAGTTCTGACTGTGATACGAGTATTGGTTCTGGTTTACGGTTGTATGGTAGAAATTCTTTATCTGTGTCACTAGTATATGATAGGTTGTCACTAGAACATTCATTAGTAACAGTGTTTGAATCTTTTTCGACAGTCTCAATGTTTTCGGCATGAACTGATAAGGTGAAATCATTTGTTTCCATAACATCAGCATCAAGTGGTTCAGGAGGCGGAATTAGTTTAGTTGGTCTTGTTACTGTCGAAACATCGTTATAAGTAATAGTGCTTTTATTTTTTCGGTTATGCCTAGATACAACATTCATACAAAAGTAGCAATCATTTTCACTGTATGGTCTATTCCATATTGCTGGCCTGGAATATTTAATCGCCTTCTTATTGATGTACAACATTATTTTGCAAGAACTGCAAATGATGTGGGGAACCCAATCTGTATCCTGGTGCTGTATTTCAATGTTAAAACAATCCTTATATAAGGTTTATTCTTATCCGTTATCGGTGACCCCATTTTACTCAATACGTGTTGACAGCAAATATAACAAAATGAACACTGGTTTTATCGCACTTATGAAAAGTCCTTGTACCGTGAGACCGTTTTCTTGTAGCATTATACTCTACATGAGCCAAGTCACCCACACATGAAGAGCTACGGTCGCTGGATGACGACGGCTGCGGGCCCGCTTTCCCACCCTGACCAACCGCCGATACTGGGTTTCCGAGTCCCTGCATCGTAATTCTCTTTCTTCTACCTGCCATGACGGCATCTAAGCCGTTATCCAGGGACTCTGCCGGCTAGTGGAGTAAACCGTTGCCCACCGTCACCACGTGGAGGTGCCCTGGATGCAGGTAGAAGAATAAAAATCGACCGATGAATTTTCTCGGCGTTCAAAATGGCGCGAAAACATCTGCCATCTTGAATTTTGCAAATCCAACCTCAGATTCGTGATCAGCGACCCAAAAAATCCCCGTGTACCAAATTTGGTAAGGATCGGTTGAATTTTAATTTGAATTCGTTTTTGCATTCGAAAAGCACTATATCTGTCTGATTTATTGAGGTTAGAAAGAAAACAGAACTCTATGGCTCAATCCAACCGATGAATATTAGCTTAGCGTGTCCGAATACATATTAATACATCTTTGGATTCATGAAAAAGTTTGAATCAATTTTTTAGGAGTATATTTTTCTTAATTTTTACTAATTTTTACCTATTTTTTGAGGTTAGAAAAAAATTGAGATGTGATGGCGATATTCTGACGTCAGATTCGTGATCAGCGGGCAAAAATACTACGGATCTGATATATCGCATCAAAAGTATACCCCACTTTTTTTTTTGTGGAGCTGTGTTATATTAGAAACGAAAATGAATGAAAATTTACACTACTGGAAAAATACCCAGGCAATGGTTACAATCTCATTTTGTTACCCTCGAAGAAATGTAACGAGTACCGTTTGAAAAGCCTTATGTGTCGTTTACTGAACGTATAGTCTGTCAAGTAAGAACGTGTCCGCGATAATTCATTTTTGGTAGATGCGATTCTAGCGATTCCACAAAAAATTGGTAGAGGGAACCTTTGTCTAGGACGCATTTTAGTAACAGCATCAGTCGGTTCCGAACTTTCGTCGAAATCACGTAAAATCCAAAATGAGTCACTTGTTTGCGTGTCGATTCGAGGCAGTCTTTCTTTGTTCCCGATCCAAAGGGGCCTAAAATGGCACATTCTGCGGTCCATGAGTATATTAAAAAGTCAGTATCGTTTGTGAAGAAGTGGGTAAATCATTTTAACGAGACAACAAAACTCGGATAGGTCAAATCGGGCACCATATTTTGACGACACAGATACATTTTTAACTATGCGATTCCATTCTGTGATTATTTCTCCTTCCATTTCTACTGTATCTTGCCTGTAATACCTTAAAAAAGACGGTCATTGTTGATAATATTTTCTTAAAGTAAAGGAAGTAGTCTCTCAAGTAAGAACGTGTTCGCAACAATTCATTTTTGGTAAGCGATTCTAGAGATTCAACAAAAAATCGGTAGAGGGTACCTTTGTCTACGACGAATTTTAGTAAAAGTATCAGTCGATTCCGAACTTTCGTCGAAATCACGTAAAATCCAAATGCACTTGTTTGCTTGTCGGTTCGAGGCAGTCTTTCTTTGTTCCCAACCAAAAGGGCCTAAAATGACACATTCCGCGGCCGCTAAATATATTAAAAAGCCGGAGTCGTTTGTGAAAAAGTGAGTGAATTGTTTTAACGAGAGGAAAAATGTCGACGATTTGCCAAAACGTGGCTCGGTAGGCAAAGTCACTCCGAAAGTCGAAAAACGAATCGTGTCTTTGTTGTCACGGGACTCGAAATGACACTGCGTCAAGAATGGGCAAAATTAAGAAAATCGGGTTTGAATGTATCCCATGAGACCATATCTGCGTGCTCATATTGTCAAATTCCGAAGCACGTTGGAGAAACCTTTGCTGGGCCAATATCACGTCGCGAAGCGGCTCGCTTGGGCAAACGATAGGATACTAGAGTGACCCTTACAATCGCCTATTAAAATCGTTTGAACTCTTGTAAAGAGAAAGCTCAGAGGAAAGACTCTGAGGACTCGGTTGTCCCACGGGATTCCAAAAATTTGGAGATTATTGCCCGAGTATGCAGACAATCTCGTCGGCAGCATGCCTCGAAGATGTCAGGCGATTATTGATGCAGGAGGCGATTGGACAACTTACAAAGGTAATTACGCCGTTGTTAGCACACGAAAGAATACATTGATGGCTAAACATTTTCTAGAAACATATTTTTTCAAGAATACGAGCAGTCACGTCTTACTTGACAGACTGTATTTCTACGTATCAGAGAACATAAGAGAGAATCAATTTGGCTTTAGAAATGGGTTCGGAACAAGGGATGCTTTATTTTCAATTCAGGTGCTGACTCAAAAGTGTCTCGATCACCAGAGAAATATCTTTCATGTTTCATAGATTACAAGAAGGCATTTGATAATGTGAAGCCAGACAAACTGGTACATTTACTGAAACAGATTGGATTAGTTATATATATCACGGCATCGGACATATAAGTTCTGAAGGGCGTCAGACAAGGGTATATACGAGGCATGTTTTTTAAGTAAGTACCGTTTTGGAATTAAAAAAAGACGTGCAAAGATATCGCTATAATTTTATTTTTACATGAAAGCCTGTACCTTAATCTACTTTTCTACATAATTTCCGTGAATATTGAGGCACTTGTCATAACGTGGCACCAGTTTTTGAATACCCTCCTCATAAAATTCTGCCCGCCTGACTTGTTAACCACTGTATCACAAATGTTTTGACTTCGTTATCGTCTTGAAGACGCTGACCACCCAGGTGCTTCTTCAAGTGCAGGAACAAATGGTAGTCGCTGGGCGCCAGATCAGGGCTGTATGGAGGATGATCTAGAGTTTCCCATTTAAAAGATTTGATGAGATCTTTGGTCCGATTAGCCACATGTGGACGGGCATTGTCATGCAGCAAAACGATACCCTTACTCAACTTGCCACGTCTTTTGTTCTGGATTGCACGACGCAGATTGTTCAATGTCTCACAATAAGACGCTGCATTGATTGTCTCATTACGAGGCAGAAACTCCACTAGCAATACTCCTTTTCTGTCCCAAAAAAACTGTGCACATGATTTTGCGGGCAGAAATTGTTTGCTTAAACTTCACTTTTTTGGGTGATGATGAATGTCGCCATTCCATGGATTGTTGTTTCGA
Source organism: Pachyrhynchus sulphureomaculatus (assembly GCA_019049505.1). Taxonomy (NCBI): domain Eukaryota; kingdom Metazoa; phylum Arthropoda; class Insecta; order Coleoptera; family Curculionidae; genus Pachyrhynchus; species Pachyrhynchus sulphureomaculatus. The sequence continues at coordinate 80,462,013 of CM032452.1, read as the reverse complement.
TTCTGGTGTGACGTAGGCCACCCATGTTTCGTCACCAGTAACAATTTGGTCTAAAAAATGTTCACCTTCATTGTGGTACCTCTCAAGGAAAGTCAATGCACTGCCTAAACGTTGGGTTTTGTGCAAATCCGTCAACATTTTTGGAACCCAACGTGAACACAATTTCCGGTAATTCAAGTTCTCGGTCACAATACGATACAAAACACTACGAGAATATTGAGGAAAGCAGTCACACAATGATGAAATTGTAAAGCGTCTGTTTTCTCTCACCTTTTCGTCCACTTTCTGCACCAAATCTTCATTAACGACCGAAGGACGCCCACTCCGTTCTTCATCATGCACATTTGTGCGGCCATCTTTAAATGCTCTCACCCATTTCCTTACCATTCCATCACTCATAATGTTTTGTCCGTAAACTTCACAGATCTCACGATGAATATCGATCGGTTTTTTACGCCTTTAGCACTAAGAAATCGTATAACAGCCCGTACTTCACAATCGGCGGGACTCACGATTGTCGGAGGCATCTTCAACACTCCGTAAACAACGTATACAATGAAAAATCCGACTGTAATGGCGTCAGTGCGTAGACATGAGATGTAGATTACCAGCGCGCATGCGCGGAACGCCGACCGTATCGCTGCGGCGGCGGAATCGCAAAAACGGTACTACTTAAAAAAAACATGCCTCGTATTATCGCCACTCCTTTTTAGTTTATATTGTATAGGTAGGTCTGACTACTCGATGGCGGTCCACCAGATGCTATGCATTGTCTACACTGTTATATGGGGTTGAGGGATGAAGGTTAAAAGCACGAACCGTGTTACGTTTCGATTCATTTGAAATATTGTTGTGGCGACTATTATTATAAATATCATGGACCGAACGCATGGCAAATATTACGGTCCTGGAGAGGATGAATAAAGATCACTAACTTTTAACCACAATAATAAGAAGAAACGCAGCTTAATTTGGCCATATTTTTAAAAACGTTAAGTACAGTTTTCTACAATTAATTATAAAGGGAAAAATTGAAGGGAGACAGGGCATCGGACTCTTGGTTGCGGAATCTCCGCCAGTGGTTTAATATTGGGGAGGCTTGCACACTTATCAGTTTTACTCAAAATAGAAAAAAAGTCTAGTTGATGGTCGCCAACCTCCGCTGAGGAGACTGCACGTAAAAAAGAAGAAGAGATCAAGTAAATCGTTAAAAAAGTAACAAGCTTTTTTTTTTGATAAGCAATTTAGCTCCTACTTAAATATACGAATAAACAAGACATCATGAGTAGATAATTAAATTAATAACAACAAAGCTGTTTCTGACTTATTTATCTTGGAATGCCATATTTTTTTATGCGAGTTGTGGCTTAATTTGTATGGGCAAGACAGTTCTTTTTTTCCGGCGAGAATGAATAGTGGCATTGTTTTGACTTACAGAGTTAACTATTTGTTTCATATTTGTAAATGTGTAAATGAAGCCTTATGATGCGACAAAGGGACTCTCAGCAAAATTCTGAACAGATGTTCAGAAGAAATACTTAAAACAGTTTCTTATTAAATATAAAGGTTATGTAATTAGATTACAGGAAAAAATTGTGCAATAGTAGACAATTTTTCGGATGCGCGAGGTTTGCGGGGAGCGCGTGCAGCATCGCGACAGATATAGTTATTGCCTTTCGAGCTTAGTTCGTGATAGAGTTGCATTATTAAGCGAACATGACTTGTGTCGACTTTAAAATTTTGTATAATTTTTTGTCAATCATCGCTCCTGATGAAGCTAACATGGTTAGCGAAACGCGCGTCGAGTGCAAAAATAAAGTGTTTGGTGTAGTGGTGATATATACTGAGGAGTATCAGTGTGTCAAAATAGTAGAACGGTAATTTTACTTAGGGAATTTAAAAAAACGAACATTTTTATTTGCATTAGTAATAAAGATATGCAAATATTAAAAGACAGATACAGAGTGTATACAATAATACGCCGCCATGTTATTACCAAAAAATCACTAATAGGATTTAGACTGTCTTTAAGACACAAGAAGAACCAGCTTGATAAATCTATACTATGAGAATTCATGTATATTATTAAGGTTATATTTAAGTGTCATAAAGTATCAATAATTATATAGTTGCAAGGTTAAGAGCAGAAAAATATAGTAAATAACCTGAACTAACCTGAACTGTATGTTCTCTAGTTAATAATTTTGACAGTTGATTTATGGGGTTACACACCTGGGCGCTGCAAAAAGTATAATACAAAAAAAATAACGATTATATATTTTTATTGTACTTTGAATTATAAGAAAAAATTTTTCTTTTTAAATATGTTTTTTTGTTAACATTATTTTTTATCGGGTTAAATGGACCACTGATGAAAATTATGGCGCCTCCTTGTCTGCAGGATAACTTTACAAAAAGTAATCCAATATGCAAAAATAAAAATTAAGTTTGTAAAATAATACAGGGTTTGTTTCAGAAATAAAAAATTTACGGTGTTTCAAACTTTAGTAAGCAATTTTCGACAAAAAAATTTATATTTAATTATTTATAAAAAATTGTCTATTGGAAAAAATTTAAAAAACCTTTCGACATTTCGTAAAAAAACTTAATAATTAAGTTTAAAAATATATATATGTATATATAATATATATATATATATATATTATATATATATATATATATATATATATATATATATATACATATATATATATATATATATATATATATATATATATATTATATATATATATATATATATATATATATTAAAAATCAACTAAGTAATATTGCAGACAGTGTCTGAAAACAGGTAGCGGTCCCAATCCAACGCCAGGTCACATTTAATGCTATGACTTTGTAATGGAATGGGATTTTCTTTAAAAACTTTTTTTGAATTATTCTTAGAAATATAGAGAATAAAAGTCCGTAAAAAAATTGAATTTTTGAAAATTCGAGGTGTATATAACCCCTTGTGAATTTTCACCTTTTGAATAATTAAACAACAATATTCTCCAGTCTAATACCAGTAAAAGAGGGGAAATGTTTTAAAAACAAGCGCATCAGTTAAGAATAATTGATTATTTACCCTTATTTTATAAATTTTGCAATATTGTAAAATATAAATTTAGTTAAAAAAAATCATGACGGTAGAACAAATGCTCCCCTTTTACCATAAATCCTGGGAAAAATGTAGATTTAATTTACATTCTTTTTAATACCTCCTCAGATAAAGAAATAATTTTATTAAGAGCTTTTAAAAATAACCGCAAATGTTAGTACTTTCCAGAAAGAACTCACATTTTATAATGAAATATTTTAGTATAATTTTTAAAAATTAAAATAGTTTTTTGGTAAATGTTTCATTTCTTTTATTATTCTATTTATTATTACTATTTTTAAATTAATTTTTACGAATTTATTTACCTGTTTTTTAACGCCTCCAGGAAGAATATATTCAGTCTCCTTATTTAAAATAAAGACTATGGCGTGACTGTTTACTGTAACAGTAACTTTATCTGTTTCTATTGGACCAATTACTATCTTTATGTCTAGTTCGCTAGCTTTTTTAGCACGCTCCTCCGAAAGTCCTAAGGTTAAAAAAAAACGATTAGCATTTTTGAGTGATTATAAAAAAGTTAACTATATCAACAAGAAGTTAATGTTAAAATCCCACTCTACACACTGATTACGAAGAAAAGTAAAAATTCTATGCAAAGCTCCAACCTCCCGATAAATATAACATTACTTCAAACTGCTACAATTTTATTTTTTCAGATATTATATTTTATAGTCGGTTTTTCGATCGCACTGTATATGTAAGATATTATGGTACTTACCTATAGCTTTCATATATTCGACGTAATTTTCTTGAGATTCAAATTCGTAAGTTCCAGCCAGGGGAGCCATTTTTTTCAACAGTAAGGTTTTTCTTTTCTTCAGTTAGTTCGATACAGGTAAACTGAATGCAAATTATAAAGGATTAGCTGGATTATGCATATTTATATCCTTTTTGTTTTCAGCATTGTTGCTTATCTCTTATCATCTATATTACTAATATTAGTGCAAGGGATTATTTTCATATGATTGATCGATATTATATTTTCGATTACGACAAAATAATATAACTTACTGACATTATGATTTTAAATGAATTTTTATTCATCTTTGCGGAAAAAGATAACACCTTACAACTAATTAACATTATTTTAATTATTAATAAGTAACGTTGTTTTTTCTTAGTTTCTGGTATTAGAATATTATTCTTATCAAATCTGGTGTTAGGTACAGGCATACAAATTACTGTAGCTGTCCTAAATGATTTTTAGTTTTTACGATTTTTTTTCTGACGATCGAAAGTAATATGAAACATCACGCAGTGATCACATTTCTCATTAAAGAAGGAAATGGGCCAAAAGTTATTCACGAAAGAATGTCCTAGGTGTGTGAAAATGATGGTTCAGATCATTTTCAAGTAGAATTTTGATATATACAGTTTCAATGGGGTCGAGGCTCAATATCCTGAATTCCAGATCAGGAAGACCGGTTGAAATAAGAACGGAGGAAGCCATCAGGCTTGTTAAGGATTTATTGTTGTTCTGTAGACGAATGAAGATTCCAGTGCTTGCTAAAGAAGCTGGAATATCCGAAACTGTAGTTTTTAAGAGGGTGCGTGAAGTTTTAGGTACGTAAAAAGTGTTTGCATGATAGATCCCCAAATTTCTCACATTACAGCAGAAACTGGTCAGGAAAGAAATTTTTTGAAAACGTCGAGCCAGTGTGAAGAACAATGACAGTTATTTTTTGCGAATTATCACCGACGCTGAAACTTGGGTATACTATTGGGATTCTATCATGAAGCAGAAGTCGATACGATGGGTCTATAAGGGCTCTCCATCTCTAAAAAAGGCAAAAACTCAGTCATCTTCTGGAAGGTTTTTTTGTGGCTGTTGAGAAATTTTTCTTATTGAGTTTATGGAAAAAAGGTCCACATTTCACGAAGAGGTTTACGAAAGGACGATCGAAAACCTAAAGCAGGCCATTAGAGAAAAACTTGGGTGTCACAAAGTCCACACGTTTCACTTAGTTTAAGATATTATGGAAAGCTGTCAATCCACCGAGTTCTTCTTGTTTAAAAATCTGAAAGAACCGAAAATTTTCCTCAAATGATATTTTGAAAGCCGTTGTAATATCGTCTTTTGAAGCGCAAACAAAACTAAACGAAATATCCTGAGAAACATTGGACCAAGTATATTATTATAGACGGAATTTTCAGTCATAGCTAAGTAAATTATAGAGATAATAGAAAAAATCAGCGTCATATTACTATACAATAGATAGACACATTTTTTATCATTTTGGCGCAAATCTTATGAAATACATTATCTTAGCAAATTTTTATCTTATTTACTGTTACCATGGTATTGATTTTTTGAAGTTTAACAGGGCACACCTGTCGCCCGTACTTATAATGAATTGAATAACTTGGTGTACTAGATTAGATTCTAAGAATATTATCAACAATGTGAATGTCTAGTAATAGTATGATATCTGCGATAAAATGCAATTGTAAACAACCACGAAAACAAATTAGGTAAGCCTCTTAAAGGGGTCCAATAAACTAAACAATCCTCTACAAAGCGAAACATCAGAGGGGACCTATTTTATTAGAACATCTTCCGTCAATTTCTCCGTACCGAATTGGCCGACCAAAGAAAGCGCAAGATTTAAGAGATTTTTTTTCTCTAGAAGCACCTTGCAAACTATGTTATCAATGATCGCTCCTGATGAAACTCACATAACAACAACAAAAAAACAACAAAACAAAGTGTTTGGTGTAGTGGTAATATATACTGAGTATTAGTCACCTTGCAAAACAATAGTTTTTAGTTCAGCGACTTTCTAACTTAACTAATACCCTCATCATAATACAATTTAACCAACTCTGCAAAATAAGCGTTCGTCTCAGCTTTAACTTCACCATTCGAAGTGATCCTCGTTTCCGATTTAGAAACAAGAAGTAATCGGCTAGGAACAAAATCTGCGGAATGTATGTATGAAGGCTCATTATCGTGATGAAGAAGCACTTTCTTTTTTGCGAGATGTGGACGTTTCGCCTAAATAGCACTCTTCAGTTATTGGTCCACTAGTGAAGCATAATACTCCCCAGTGATGGTTCTACTTTCCTCCAGATAGTCTATAAACACAACTTCATGCGAAATTGCAGATGGAACCGTTTTTACTTTCTTGGGCACACTTTCACGTGCTCCCACCCACTGTTTCGACTGCTCCCTCATTTCTGGCGTGTAATGATGAATCCATGTTTCATTTACTGTTATTAAACAAATCTAAATACTCCTAGGAAATGATCATTTCAATGCGTTTTGGTCAATTATTAACAAACGCGGCGTCTGTCGAGCGGAAGGCTCTCTCATACTCAAAACATCGTGTAAAATGTGATGGACATGGCCTATCGAGATGTTTACAATATCAGCGAGCTCGTGTATCTTCCGTCGCCGCTTATTTAGTACGCTATTGTGAATTTTTATCACAATCTCGTCGGTCATAGAGGTTTTCGGGCGTCCTGATTCATCATCTTGATTAGATGTACGACCCCGTTTAAATTCATTAGCTCACTTTTTAATCGTCGAAAACGAAGGAGAAGAATCATTTAATGTGATATTTAACTCTTTTTGAATATCCGTAGACGTTAAACATTTTAAAACGAAATATTTTATAAGAGCGGGCACTTCAGTTTTATACATTTTTCAGAAAATGTTAAAACTTGTTTGTTTACACGATCGCTATAAAAAGATAACTAAACACACGTGTCTGAAACTCCACAGCACGTCATCTAGTAGATAATACTTAACAAATACGATATTAAGGTTATATCTGTATTAGGCCAAGAACTTTTGGAACTACCCTCGTATATCAGGTCCCCGCCATTTCTGTTGCTGCAGTTCACACAGAGATGATTCTTCTACCCTCCGCTACCCACTCTTTGGTTGTCTCTAATTTACATTGGATTACACGGTATTATAAAAAATAATAATATAATTCTTTAGTTGCTACACCAAACACGCTTACCACAAAATTATAATGCCGACTAAAACCGTCCACTCAAATAATGCTGCGGCAAGAGGTTAGGATTGTTCAATTATGATTAGAATGAGTAGTTCTAAAGATAACTCAAATTGACTGTAATTGTTTTTTTTTCCTCTATAAATCCAAAATGTTTTCTAGTTTTACAATTTTTCAGGAATTCTTGAGATTGGGGTTAGTCATTTTACGGATATTATTAGGCCCTATTAACCAAACTTGACTACGGAGCAATCCTAATAAAGTAATATTTACTTTTTCTAATCAGTTACCCTTTCAAGTAAATTTAAATTGATAAATACACAAATAATTAATCTCCAACAATAAACCTCTGAACCTACTTACTTATAGATCAATTAAATTTACTGTAACAAAAGAGAGATTTTGCAACACATATTTTGACAAGCCATTTGCTGTTATCTTTATTTTAAGCATGCACAAAATTAAAGGCAAGAAGTTAAATATAAAGACTCTGTTGTTATCGTTATTTGAGGCATACACAGTTATAAAATAATGAAATTGTTCCTCTATTTACTACAATGAATGCTGTTATTGCAAAGATAATAATGGGATCTAATTGGAACCCACCGTTTAACGCTTGCACAGTATTAGAACAAAATAAGAATTTCTCCTATTAATGAAGTTATAACAAAAATTTATTTGAGACGTTCGTTATTCTATTATGGTAGGACCTGCTTTTTTTACTTATGTACACAAGGTACTAAGAAAATAAACTAAAATTGAAATTAAAATTTTTTATTACAAATAACACCAACAAAAATCATTTACTGTTACGGTTATGTTAAGATTTTGGAATCTTTGGCACAACATTTTATTTTTGTACTCGACACGCGTCTTTCTGACCATATTAACATCATCAGGAGCTGACTGACTGTCGCACAGTGTCTCGACTAGTACAAGCTAGCGGGACAATATTATTTCTTCACTTATTTCAATTATTTATGTATATTCCAGGTATCTTAAGCTATTTTAAGAAAAAAAAAGTTGAAAAAATGTGTACTGTATGTGTATTAATCGAAATATGTAGCTGCAAGACGGAAGTGGTTTACTAATGTGTCTCATTTGTTCACTATTGTCGCTAATTGTTCTTTAATTAGCTACATACGTTTACCTACTCATTATGTGTGAAAAGCACATTCATGTTTGTTTACAAAGAAATTTCTAGCAAAAAAATAAAAATCATAATGATAGTACCCACATTTATTAATTTACAAAATATTATTTCTTTTAAAATAAATTAGTACAATAACAGTATCTATATATCAATTATTTACAATAACAAGGTGTATAAGTAAAAGAAATAAAATATTAAATAACTTATATACTAAGGCATGAATTATAAGCAACTACAACACACAATAAAATAAGAATAATAATTACAATAAAAAAAATACTTAAACCTACTAATCACCATCAGATGAGTCGTCATCACCGCTCTCCCATTCAGTAGAATATTCAGAGAGTAAATAATCCTCCTCATTTAATTTGTGATGATGACTTACTGATGGTGTTTCGGATGGCAATGAAGGTGGGATAATCAACTGCAGAACCTCCGATGGCAAAGAAGTAAATTTTCTTCGCGGTAATTCTCTATACGAGTTGATAACAGGATCAGACGTAATTAAAAGCATTCTCAAAAGATCTGTATTTGTGGCAATACGTGACCGCTTCCTGGTGTGCCGTTCACGGAATCTACGACAGTCTTTATTTCTTGCCTCCTGGGCTTCTTCGGAGAGTTGTCGAATGGGAAGAAGAAAAGACTTTATAACTTCCGCGCTGTGTACAAGAATTTTATGCACAGTAACGGGCATGGAATACCACGAATACAGATCAAGGTATAATTTTCTAGTATCAACACAAAACTTTTCGAATTCTATATAATTTATGTCATATCCCGATGACAAAGTTCTTAAAATTACATGAAATCTACGAATAAGGTTTACGTCTAATCCTGTAATTTCGCTGCTCAATTCAGCTGTGGAAAAAAATCTACGTGCAGTGTTTCCATCGTTTGTGTTACCATACCCAGGTTTTGGTTTATCTACAATGAGACCCATATGATCTTTAAACACTTTTTGTATCTCTTGTGAGCGTTGCTTCACAATAGCTTTGTCGTTATCTCCCCTGACTTGCCACTTTTTTATTTCTAAACGATAGCTGATATGAAGCAAACATTCAAACGTGCGGATCCATGCATGTAAAGTAGATAAACCAAATGCAAGGCGTTCTTCGTTGCTGGGATATTTCTTTGACTCCTCGTTCATAGTAGACGGGGTGGCACCGCAAATATAACACTTTTGTGTTGAACTTGTGTCTGTTAAGGCATTGCACACTTTGCCATCAGTCATTGTCAACAACAAATCGTGTTTAACAGAGATTTGAGATCCAGCAACGTTACATAATGTTGGAAGAAGCTGACTTACTTCATCTAAAATTTTAGAAGTTTCTTCTTTCGTAAACTCTTTTGTCTCCTTGGCAAAAATAAACTTAATAGGACGGCAATATAAAGTAGAGGAAGGTCTTGGATTTTGCCAGATCACAGTTTCGCCATCAAGCAGTCTCAAAGGGACAAATGAGTATACGAACAAAAATTCGTCTGTAGCGTTAGTGTTCTCAAATTTCTGCTTATACGTGCTATGCCCCGAACTCCCATCACAGCCCCATTTGCTTACCAACGTATAATATGAACGAGGTAACACACTTCTAATGACTTCCGTCTGAGCTTTAACTAATCGTTCAGCCGTGTTATCCAAAATCGCGTGAAGTTTAATTTCAGCTCGAGATTCAGTCACAGAAATATATTCGTCAGAAGGACAACAAGAAGCTTTGGACTTACCTAAACTATAAAACGATGGATACACTTGATGTCCCGCTTTCATTGACCATTTTCTTGTTTGTTTATATGAGTGAGAAGTCGATTTCGAGTCCACATAATAAGCTAAAGCTTCGTCTGGTGTTAACTGCCGACTTTGTTCAGAACACTTATTCTTTTCTCTAGTTTCACTGACCGCGACGTTATGGATCTGTTTAGCAACACTTCGATGCCCTTCTTTTCGAGTAGCTAACTCAGCTGCTGTAATAAGCTCACAAATTCCAAAAGATCTTCTACTCTCCGTCTCTTCGTTTTCGTTGATGAGTCTTCAAATGATTTTCTGGGTCGCCCTACGGAAAGAGCCGCTGATGATGTTGAAGTGCACGGCTGGTTAACACACATCTTTATTTCGATTCCGGATCCCTCTAACCAATCTTTATGTTTGATTAGAAACATTTCTTTGTTACACTTTAAAGAAGTCCACTTTTGATTGAATTTTGCTGAAAGGCTTGATATTTTCATTTTGAGTCGTTTTAGAGAATCGTCAGAAACATCAGACATATTGAATTTTTCACTTATATAATAAAAAATGCCACTGTTTCGTTCAGTTTTGTCATGTTTTAGCCATTCTTCAAAAAACTCCATTTTCGTCATAGTCACGACTCGTTCTGAAAAAAATAAAATAATTTTACTTTCGGGCCTTTTCGGGGTCTATAATATATATGAATCTGTGCCTGAATGTTGTAGGTATTACATATATAAAAATCTAGGTGGATATATGTGGATAAAAAAAGTTGCTACTTTTAAAGTTTACAATTAATGTAAAATTTGCTGGATTTATCTATACATTTACAAATTGATATTACACCAAAAGTATACATATTTTTTATAAAAAATATAAGTCATAATAGAGTACATACCTTCAACAGAATATTCCATCACAAAAAACTCATTTCACTTTGCTACCAATTTTAAAATATGTTATCACAAGTGTGCATAAAATGCAACTGATTTGCAAATGAAAATGACCTCTCTTATAAGGGTTACTTTGACCCCCTGATAAGATACCTTTATGAGGTGATAAACAAATTAATTCTTGGAATTCGTTAAATGGGGGGGTTGTTTACAAGTCGTTATCAGTGGTTCCTGGAAATTACGTCATGAATATTGTCCCGCTAGCATGTTCTTGCCGAATCACTGTGTGTCGGCTCAGTAACGCTCCTGATGATGCTAACATGGTTAGCCTAACACTTGTCGAGTGCAAAAAAATGTTTGGTGTAGTGGTGATAAATGTTAAATAGTGTTAGAATAATATTATTTTTATTTGAGTAATTGATTTTGGAAGTGGAATAAAATTATTCTGTGAAATTGCACGCAAGAAAACGCATATCTTGTATTTGTGTTGATCCATCAAATACTAATAACTAAAGTGCTAACCATTCCGGTTCCACAGACATCACCGGGTCGTACAGTAAAGTTAAAAGTCCACTGCAATCTGGTAAATGCATGGAAACATATAATTTTATTTTTTTTTTAGAAAGGATTATACCGCGTGTTAAATTATGGTCCAACCCATTTGGGTCTTTTTAACACATTTTCGATTTGTCCATTCCCTTTTAAAACAAAACACAAAAACAACAAGAAGAAAAGGAAGTTATGTTAACTTCTCCAATGCTTTAATATAAAAACACGCAATAAGGAAGTGTTTATTTTACTTACTACTTAAAAAGGATAGATATATTTTTTTCTTAATCTAGATGATATAAAGTTATCAAATATTGTCAGTAATGAACAATAAGTGAAGATCGGAATATATAAGTTACTTAATTTAAAACTACCAGTCAGAATACCAGCTCATTATTTTTTCTTCTTCTTTTCTGCTTATTTCCATTTTCTACTCCCCGTACATGCATCTTGTACTCACCCGACTTATTTATGAATTCAGTAAAAACACGTATCTTTATTAATTCTTAGGCAGAGAAATCTTTCAAAATAAATGAAAGGCAACTCGAAGGAGTCTATTTTGAAGGAAAAATAGAAAATCCAGTCTTAAATTGTAGAAAATACCTAAATTCTCCTAAAAATTATTACAGCTGGGAGCTAAATAGAATAAAAAGTTAGGGTTCTGTGTTGTTCTAATTAGTCTAATTGGTCGCTTGATAACTTAGAAATATGTCATAAACTGCTAATAAAAATTTTGTGTGTTATTTGGTTAAAATCATCTATATCTAATCGAAAAATTTGCGTTATTATTGACTAAACTTTGGCCGCTCTTATGTTTCTTGTTAATGACCTTCCTGATTACATCTTCTATGAAAAAATATTAATAATCCATATGTAGTTAGAAGTGAAGCGATAAAAAAATATAATAAATGGTATCTAGTATGTTTAAAGAATTTTCCATATGGAGTAATGGCAATAAACTAATGATTACTTAACAGTGTGCTAGAGGACCACATAAGATTGTTTACCTACAACAAAAGCTGTGCCTTCCGATCTTTATTTCCAGTTTGGGGGACACTTAATTTGCCCACAAAAAACTATTAAATTTCTGGGACTGCTCATCAATTCACATCCTAGTTACTATACTGTGATGCGAACTGAATATTTTATGTTATTAGTTCCTTAAATTTTTCTTTTTATTTACCTGGCATTGTAGTATAATAAAATCATTTTAGGAGATGTAGTGGACATTTATAAGGTACACATCTTTCAAAAAAGAATCAGTCGGTTAATACTTGATCTACTATAATAATAATAAGAAATAAAATATTATAATAGTGGTTTCAACGTATGTTTTACGAGGCTGGTTTGAAAAGTCCGTGCAGAGTCCGAGAGATGGCACCACCGGCGCGTATCGAGGTCATGTTTAGTTAGTAGCATCTCTTGAATGAACGCACACCAAGTTTCAGCCATATTGGTCTATTTCTTTGTGTTTGGCATTCGTGTGAATCAAGGAAGTCGAGTGATTTTCAAGAAATGGACGAAAAAGAATTTCGTGTGGTGATTAAACATTACTTTATGAAAGGCAAAAACGCCTCAGGAGACTAAAGAGAAGCTTGATAAACATTATGGTGACTCTGCACCTTCGATTAGAACAGTTTTATAAGTGGTTTCAAAATTTTCGTACTCGCCATATGGGCACAAGTGACGCTGAACTTTCTGGACGGCCTGTGGAGGTTACGACTCCAGAAATCGTTGATCAAATCCATGATATGGTGATGGATGACAGAAGAGTTAAGGTGCGTGAGATTGCTAGTGCTGTGGGCATCTCGACTGAACTGGTACATAATATTTTGCATAAACATTTGGACATGAGAAAGCTATCCGCAAGATGGGTGCCGCGATTGCTCACGCTTGACCAAAAACGGAATCGTGTGAAGTGTTGCAAGGATGGTTTGCAGCTGTTCCAGAAGAATCCGGAGGACTTTTAAACGTCGTTTCGTCAGTGTGGATGAAACATGGATACATTACTATACTCCTGAGACCAAACAACAATCTAAACAATGGGTTACCAAGGGGGAATCTGCACCAAAAAAGGCGAAGACCGTTCCGTTCCTTCGGCCGGAAAGGTTATGGCGACTGTCTTTTGGGATTCGCAAGGGATAATCCTCATCGACTATCTGGAAAAGGGTAAAACTATTACAGGTGAATATTATTCATCGTTATTGAACCGTTTGAAAACCGAGCTGCAAGAAAAACGCCCGCGATTGGCCCACAAGAAAGTCCTTTTCCATCACGACAACGCACCAGCACACACCTCAGCAGTTGTGGTCGCAAAATTAATGGAAATAGGATTCCAACTCGTTTCACATCCCCCCTATTCTCCAGACTTGGCTCCCTCGGACTACTATTTGTTCCCCAATTTGAAGAAATGGCTGGCGGTATAAAGATTTTATTCAAACGAGGAGGTGATTGCAGACACTAATGGATATTTTGCAGACTTGGACAAATCCTATTATTCGGAAGGGATCAACAAACTAGAACATCGTTGGACGAAGTGTATAAGCCTAAAAGGAGACTATGTCGAAAAATAAAAAAGATTTACCCCAAACACATAAGTAGTTTTTATTTTTGCACGGACTTTTCAAACCAGCTTCGTATAATACTCCTAACTTGTATATATGTATGTTGCCGGCAAATAATCCGCCATTCTATAGAGTAACTAAAACCTTATTGTTGTTAATATCTCATATACACATTGCCGGTTGTACGTTTGATGTTACGGTAATTTGTCTTTCATTTTATACTTTACCTATTCTCTTATCGGCATTCTATAGAATTCCTAGGCATTCTATAGATGACTTAAGCAAAGTATATATAGTTAAAGAAAAAGAAAATATTTCATACATTGCCTAAACTAGCCCGCCATTCTATAGAATGCCTGAATTATACACTTTGCCGGTAACATATATATAACAAAATAAAATTTTGACTTGACTTTTCTTGGGTATAACTTGCGACTATAAATTATTAAAAACTTTTTGGGTACGTTACTCTTTAAAAACTGCCTTAGATATAAAAACTCAAGTGAAATAAAAAAAATTACTTTTTTGTAGGCAATAATTAACTAAAAAATTACCGAAATTTCTGCATTGCTAACTCAAGACTGTCGCAGAAAAATCATTTATTTTTGTTTAATTAATTTCTTGCCTGAAATGGCAAAATTGTGAAATAAATTTAGCTTTAAACTATTATTTGGAAAAAGTATCGATTGTGTCGAAGGCTGGGCTGTAAGGAACTTTCCGCAAAATAACCTAATAGATTGTATATACACACATCTACTAACTATCATATATAAAAAGCTGCAAAAAGAATCAGTATATATGAAGGCACCGAGATGAAGTACTTGGGATGGGGTGTTAGACAGGGAGACCCAATATCCCCAAAGCTTTTTAGTTAGAGACTGGAGGAGATTTTCAATAAATTGAACTATTTCAATGTTTCGGGTTAATTCAGATTAACACAATATGTTTATTGTCAAAAACGAGGTATAAAAATTTGTGTAGTTAAACCACCTAAGATATACTGAAGACATAATTTTAATAACGGGCAGAAAAACAGACTTAAAAAGATGCGTCAGTAGCTGGACACACAAGCTAGGAAAATAGGCCTTAAAATGAACTACAATATAACGAAAATTATGACAAAACCAGATAAAAATGCTGGATTACAAGTATAAAAAAAAAATAAAGGACATACAGGTGGAAAACAAAAAAGTAAATTTGCCAATCATACCATTCGACAACAGCATTAGAGCTGGAACAAACATTTATATACTGGCGCCCATGGGAATACAAAAGAGGAAGTGCAAAACCCCAGATGAGATGGGCCGATTATCTTAAAAAGCATGTTGGACCTAAAAGAATGAGACTAACGTAGGGCCTAGTAGAATTGAAATAAGGGGTGGCCTATGTCTAAGGATGGATAAATCAGGGCTTAAAAATAGATAGATAGAATTGATTGTAAACTTTTAATGCCTCGTAATCTATATCTATACCAAAAGGAAATGCTTTTAGCGTGAAAAAGACGCATAAAATAATCAAAACGTTAGCGAACGAATAAAGCTTTTTTTGTGTCTTCCTAATTCTTACGATCATTTTTCTTCTAAATCTGTAGCAAGGGCACCAAATTCCATGATTGTATTATAATATTACAAGGCTATCTTACTTTAGTAACCATTGTGCCGTTTCCTTGATACGAAGGTTCAATTTCTGGTAACTGTAACATGGTAATCGCCTAGTATTCTAGTTGTTCGGAGACAACGGTAAACTAGAGGTCTCATATGCGTATCAAAAGATCCCACAACGCTAGTATCTACAAAAAATCGGTAATGCTCGGAAACGAGTAGGGAGCACGTAAAAGAAGATTCAGTTTACTAATTACTAAAGACTAGAAGTTGAAACTTGCAAGCATTTGGGCATCAACAATTAGTCACTTAGTAATTTTTAATTTTATGTGTTTAAATAGCTTATTATTTGGCTCTCCCTATAAATTGTTGATAAATATGGGTACAAGGTTGCATTTTAATATAAGTCTGGATTTATACATGATTTTATTGATCCTGGGAAGGTTATGTAAGAGAAATTACTAGAATCAATGAAGTGATATTATTTAATATGCCAATTTAGCGGCGATTGAAGATAATTTTCATTATATGACCAATTATAGCTGGCATTGGGGTGTTGTGAAAGTCAATCGTATTGACAAGCACACTGAAAATTGCCGTCAGAAAGACAAACAGGTGGGACAAAACATCGCCTCAAAATGAAACCGGCATATTTTCCCCCATTATTGTTGTATACATCACAACTTCTACTTGCGCCACATTTCTAAGAAACTCGACGAGGAACATTTTAACGATCCATCGATGGCCAGTCGGCTTTGTTTTGCGGTGACGTTGTGTTCCACCTGTCTGTCTTTCTGTTGCGTTAGCTCTTTTTTCTGGGCTGTAAGATTTTGATTGTTACAGCATGATTGTCATATTTAGACTAAGTTGGGAATGTGGAATCTTTGGCACAATGATACTACTCAGTATATATCACCACTACACCAAACACTTTATTTTGCTTTCGACGCGCGTTTCGCTAACCATGTTAGCTTCATCATCGCTCCTGACGAAGCTAACATGGTTAGCGAAACGCGCGTCGAGTGCAAAAATAAAGTGTTTGGTGTAGTGGTGATATATACTGAGGAGTGTCATATTTAGAATTTTGATTAGTATGTTATGGATCGATAACATAAAGCAATATATTTTATAGACAAGGGACAATTTTGAAAATAAGTTACGTTACTTTTGTTGAATAATATTGTATATGGCATTCGTTAGCTCGGTCGCTTACAACGAGTAGTGCGTAATGGCATTCTAAGACATGATAATAGAGTTTTTGAAATATTTTGCAGATGCGCGCTGTTCCTCTGCACTATTTTTGAACTATGTACACTTACGAAACTAGTCTTGATGCGTTACAGTCATATCCAAAAACCTCAAATCTGATACACGGAAGTTTACTAGCTATCTGATTTTATTCTGCACAAGAAAGTGAGTGGTTTATAGAATTGAAAAGGCATATATTGATATTTTAGCCATAGGGTTCCGTTCTTCGGACGCAGTGTTTATCAGATTTGATTACATCCATGAATGTACCATATAAGTGATAAGTATTGCAGAACGCAATTAATATATATATATATATATATATATATATATATATATATATATATATATATATATATATATATATATATCGTATATCCTTTCTACCCTATGGTGTAGGACAGTTATACATTCTCCTTTTTTTTCTCTCAATCTCCACATATAAACTTCTTCCATCCGTCTCGACTCTTTGCCATTTTCACTGCTTCTTTCCAGGATTTTCCCTTCTCCTTAAATATACCTCCAATACTCCTATTCCAGGTCTGTCTAGTTCTTCCTCGCTTCTGTTTTCCCTGTATTCGAGCTTCATACACTTGTTTCACCTGTCTGCCATCCTTCATTCTCTGTATATATCCCCACCATCCCAGCTGTCTTTGTTGTATATATTCCATAATTGCTTGTACTTTCAACCTTCTCCTTATTTCTGTATTCCTTGTTATGTCCTTCCGTGTAACTCCTTGTGCTGCTCTTAGGTATTTCATTTCGACGGCTTGTATCTTATTTTTCTGCCTGTCTGTTAGGGTCCATGATTCACATCCATATGTCAGGATTGTCCTATAAATTGCTTTGAACACTTTTATTTTTGTTTGTTTCGTCACTTCTTCCTTCCTAATGAATTTATTACTTATTACATAGTAAACTTTATTCGTTTTTTTCGATTCTTTCATTAATTTCCTTGTCTTGTTTTCCAGTTTCATCCATTATCACTCCCAAATACTTATACTGTTCCACTTGTATTTTATTCCCTTCTATCTAAATGTGCGTTTGTTGGTTTTCCATTGTCATTATTTTTGTTTTATCCATATTAATTTTCATACCTTCTTCTTTGAATGCTTTATTCCAAATATAGAGGTTTCCTTGTAAATGTCTCTCATTTTCCGCCACTAGCACAATATCATCAGCAAAAGCCGCTTCAGATATTTCTGTTCTTTTTAGCTTCCAGTATCCAATAGTCATTCTTTTTACTTTTATTTCGCATTTCTTGATTATTTTATCCATGTATACAGTGAACAATGTTGGGCTCAAGCTTCCTCCCTGCAGTTAATGCATGACTAAAACCTATTGCAATAGCCATAGCCAAAAGTAACTATGTGGGATACGTGGGCGTATCGATAAGCTTCTAGCATAGCATAAAAGGACTCACAAAAACAAGAATTATTTGTTTAACTCTAGATCTTTCAAAAAAAATATTTATCTTAATTCTCGAGCGAATCGTTGACAAGATTTATTACATTTGCAATCGAATGAATTCGTATCCTTACAAATGTTTTTTTTTTATTTAATTAAATACAGAAGATATTCAATCAGTTTAAAGCCTAATTCGTCTATTTTTTATAAACCTAACAGCAATTTGTGAGCATGCTCATTGTCATGCAAAACCAGCACTCCTTTAAATACTTTTCCTCGGCGTTATTCTACAATTTTTTGACGAAGTTTAGTTAATCATGAAAAATAATATTCTCCAGTTACTGTTTTGTCGTGCTCCAAGGAATCTATAAAAAATATCCCATCCTTGCCCCAAAGAACGGAAGCAAGAACTTTTCCTGCTGATTTCTGTAACTAAAATTTCTAAAGGCTAGTTGAGCCAGTATATCTCCACTTCTCCGACTGTTTCTTTGTCTCCGAATCCTTATGATGGACCCACTTTTCATCCATAGTTGCATTTAATCCAAAAAATTAGATGAAACCTCTCCCAAATGGCTATAAATCAACTCACAACTACAGTAATTTCCGTTTATCTTACATGGCTGTTCTATATTTTCAGTGTCACTGTAAAATATTTGTCTGTTTACATTTAAATATGATCAAGGATTGATGGGACTCTCTACTGTAAAAAATAGCAACTTTTTACATAACCCACCTTTATGTCATCAGGTACACTGTTCTTATTCAAAATATTCCTGGTTTTATTTGCAGATACGGAAAATAATATGTATGTACCTATATTTGCACAATGAATACGTTTTACTTGTTCTAAAAACTTTTTTTTATTTCAAGTGTTATATTTAGAATCCGAAGATCCAATTCAATACAGAATTTACAGAATAACCGCTCAAACAGACAGAGTGAATTTGTCATTCTGTCTTGCTTGTTCGGCTTGCTTTTTAAACAACTGTTATTTCCGCTATCGATTACTACAGCACAATTTGCATTACAGAAATAAAGAGAAGAGAACCGCGGTTTTTTTTAGTTTTCCATTACATTTCCTTATGTTCAGGTTAAGGTATGTTTGCTTCCACAAATCTAAATTGTTTCAAAATAAAAATTGAATCTCGAAATTTATTATACCGTATTTTATTGCGCCGACTTCCCCAAATCGTAGGTTTTCAGTGACAGAAAAATAATTCCATGGAATTTTCTTAGTAATATTAATGATAAAAGATAAGGAACAATACTGCAAACAAGATGGATATAAATATGGAATATTCAACCAAACCTTCGTAGTTTGAGTTGACTCCAGCTGAGTTTAAATAGCTAAAAAAAAGAAAAAATTAATATTAAAAAATGGCTTCCCTCGCTGGAACTTACAAATATGAATCACAAGAAAATTACATCGAATATTTGAAAGCATTAGGTAAGTACAATAATGATATCTTTGGACTATAAAATATAATACCTATATGAGACAATCAAATTTTGGGAGCCTAAGGGGGGCAAAAAGAGAACTAAAAACTATGTTTCTTGTGTATTGGAACTTTCCAGAAAATTTGAATCAGTAATTAGTGTATTTAATTAAGCATAAACTTTAGTGTCTTTTGGGTATAATAACGATTTTTGAAAGCAAGGCAGAAATATTAATTAATTCTATTTAACACTTAATTTCTGTAGGAGTGCCTGAGGAGCAAGCTAATAAAGCTAACGATGAAGAACCAAAGTTAGTCATTGGACCAATAGAATCAGATAAAATAACTCTTACAATTTTTGCTCACCCTGTAGTCTTTACTTTAAATAAGGAGATCGAATACAGTCTTCATGGAGGTATTAAAAAGAAGGTAACATAAATAAACCCATACAATATTAAAAAGGGTATTTAAAAATGACAAAAAGCAAAATTTTTAAAATATGTGTAAATAATTATTTTTATTTTTCATTTAATTTTTAAAATCTGGTTACTAGAAAGGGATTTAAGTATACTATTCTTGAACACTTTTATAGCTTTCAGAATTTTGAGTTTAGTGTCCTTTTTGTTTCATGAAGTTCAATTAAATTTTGCTAAAAACAAAATTAGTAAGTATTAATCTTCATAAGAAATTCTCCCAATATAGCTATACATTATCTTATATTTAATAATATTTTTGTGTACCACTCAGTATATATTACCACTACACCAAACAATTTATTTTTGCGCGTTTCGCTAACCATGTTAGCTTCATCAGGAGCGATGATTGACTAAAGCTAAACTACAAATCTACCCTATTTATACTAAGTTTAACACCTGAATTACTCAGGCGGAACTAATGGCATAGGCGATCAGTTCCAGTCTCTGTCTTTATTTAAACTACTTTCACATTTTATAATTTCCATACTTTCGTATGCGTTCAACAATCTCCTAGCAGATACTTTTTTAATTAATCTTAGATTATCTTATGTTACAGTGTGATCAGCTTCAAGGGCATGTTCGGCAATGCTAGACTTTTCTGTTCTACTGATTTTAAATGTGCTAAATGTTCTTGAAATCGTATTTTAATTGACTTTTTAGTTTGCCCAACATACTTTTTCTCGCAATCATTACAACTAATTTCATAAATTCCACTTTTTGCACAGTTAGGAATCTTATCTTTGGAATTTTCCTAAGATATCCCTCAGATTGTCTGATGACTTATAGACTAAGGTGAGGCCTACCTTATTAAATACCTTATAAACTCTTGCAGAAAATGGTTTTCCTCTGGAATTGCAGTTTAAAATATAAAAAAACCAAACAATATCAACTACATTGAAGAGACATTTAAATGTCAAAAATAATTCCAGCATTTTTTCATTATATTTTAAAATTTTAATTTTCTGAATTATTACTCTGCTCCTTTATTTTATAAAATATTATTCTAAATTTAATATTGGTTTCTGATTACAGGCTGTCGCTACCCTTAACGGAAATGTTTTGACTCTTAAAACAAACGTTAAAGATGATGGCTCTTTGGTCGACGAAAAAGTTTTCACACCATCCGATAGTGGTTTAGTGATAGTAAGTATTTTAAATTCAAATTAAGTACTTCTTCTGGAAGTTCCATATCCTCATACGGACGTAGGTGACCCTCTCGCCTTTGCCCGTGGTTGGTGCCTTTTTAAGCGTTCCACAGCCAAAGAGGACCTACAGTTTAATGCCGGTTTCGAACGGTTAAAGTGAAAGGGCTTTACTGGGCATGATATTACGGGTCGTTTGCCATTGCCTTCCCTAGAGAAACGACCGCCACGTTGTAAATTTTATTTTTATTTTATTTTATTATTTATTCATCTTTTTTTATTATTTCTTCAGCCGAGATATGAACTCGAACACATTACTTTATTTCTTAAAAAAAACACGTTTTTTGAAAGAACTGTGTCACTCTTAGACCCAAGGAACAAATCCTAGTTACGAAAATTTTAGGCAAAAATCGGAACTCTACAATTATTGTGTACACATCTCTTAATTTTTTAATACATTTACTCAAAATTTTAGATTATCGATATTGTAATAATAAAAAAAATAAAAATTTGAATATTTGTACATTCATTTGGATTTTTTTAAAGGATCGGTCCCTTTTAATAACAGTAGGGATGTGTTTCTCCGATTTTTCATTAAAGCGTTACAAATTAAGATAATGTGAATAGAAAATTTTCAAATAGACCCTGAGTATAATAATTATTATACCCCAATACAGTATTTAAATAAGATTGTTTATTAGTTTTGTTTAAAAACTAACAAGATTTGAAGTTATTGATAGTAACATTTTTATATTAACACTTGAGATAACAATTTTAGATTAGTATTAAAATATTTTAATTGTTTTTCAGAGTTCATCCACTAATAAAGGGAATAAAGCAGTACGCAGATACAAAAGAGTTTAACCTGTAATAATATTGTTTGCTTGCTTGTTGATTAGTAAATGTACATGAATAATAAAGATTTTTTACCCAGTTTATTTAGTTTGGTTTACCAAAATTTGGCTCTTACTCTATCTAATGTGGTTTACAAGGTTCAAGACTTCAATGTTATTAAAACTTGTGGTATTCATGTTTCTTACAGGAAGCATTACTACACGGTTGTACAAACATGTATGCCCCTACAGTTTTTATTAAAAACTAAATAATTATTTCAAGTATCGAGTTCGTAAAAAAATTATTTTCTGTGTTTTTTACATTTCTTCTCGTCACCAACGTCCCCAGATCACGAAAAATATGGCTCTCAAGTGTGTTGCCACAGTAGAACCCGAATGAGACAAGAGGGGGGTTGTTTTAAGTATCGAAAAATACGAGTTTTTCCATTTCCGTTAGGATAACTGTTGCCGGATAAAACGGTATATCGGTTTCAAATTTGATGTACTTTTGGCACTTAAACTTAATAAGAAATCTAGTTTTTAGGTGATATCCCCTAGAGTGAAGGTAGTGACACGGATGCAAGTTAATATATTTTAAGGATTTTCACTAACTGAATAGTTTTTTGTCTTTTCAAAAAATCCATATAATTTTTAGGAAGTGCCAACCTTCAAACGATACGTGTCAAAATTGCATGACATTTCGACGATTAGTTTACAAGTTACAGTGGTCTTAGTGACGCTGCTTTTTATATTTTTAAAACAATGGAAAAAATCGAATTTCGTGTGTTGATTAAACACTGTTTTTTGTTGGGAAAAAATACCGTTCAAGCCATTGCTTTGGCTTGATAAGTGTTACGGGGACTCTGCCCCTGGAAAATCATTCTTCATATACTGGTATGCTGAATTTAAACGCGGTAGTACAGATACAAATGATGCTGAACGCTCTGGACGCGAGGTGATTACACCGGAAAACATAAAAAAAATCGACAAAATTGTTTTGGATGACCGTAAAGTGAAATTACGTGAGATAGCTGACATCCTAAAGGTATTAAAAGAACGTGTTGTCATATTATGCATGAACATTTGGGCACAACAACGTGTTGATGATTCTGAGCTCTATTTGGACCTGTTTAAGCGCAATAAAAAGGATTTTTTCATGCGATATGTTACAATGGCTGAAACATGGCTCCACTACTACACACCGGAATCAAATCGGCAGTCAGCTTAGTGGACAGCAGCCGATGAAAGCCGCCCGAACTAACCAAAGAGACAACAGTCGGCTGGGAAGGTTTTGGCCTCTGTATTTTAGGATGCGCATGGAATAATTTTCATTGACTATGCTGAGAAGAGAAAAACCATCAATAACAAATATATAAAGTTATTGGTGCGTTTGAAGGCAGACATCGCAAAGAAACGGCCCCAAATGAACAAGAAAAAAGACAATGGTTACGATGGCAAAATTACTTGAATTGAAGTTCGAATTGCTTCCGCATTCACCGTATTTTCCAGATTTGGTCCCCAGCTCAAAAAAATGCAGGCGGGAAAGAGATTTGGCTCCAGTGAAGAAGTTATCGCCGCAACTGAAGCCTGTTTAGAAGGCAAAGACAAATTCTTTGACAAGAAAGATGTAGAAATATTAAAAAAAAAGCGTTTGACTGATTGTATCTGTCTTAAATATTGATGAATAAAGTCGAATTTTGCAAAAAAATGTGTTTTAAGCAGCTAGACCAAATACTTTCCAGCCTACGTGTTATATATATATATATATATATATATATATATATATATATATATATATATATATATATATATATATATATATACGAGTATATATATATATATATATATATATATATATATATATATATATATATATATATATTCTTTCTTTTAATTGACAAAATGAAGAAATAAGATATGAGAAAGGGGCAAGGGAAGGTTGTGTTATGGGTTGTCGGTGTATGTATTTTTCATGGCTATTAAAGTCAAAAACTTTAAATATCATGTTAATTTTCCATTGACTTCAATAAGTAATGAAGGGTAATAAAATTACTATTTGCTGGATATGGTACGGTATGACGAAGCTTAGAGCGAGGCAAATAGACCAGAGAAATCCTTTTTTGCCAACAACATTTAACCTCTGTGTAATGCCTGCTAGACGGAACTTACAGTTTAACGTGGGTTTCGAACCACATGGTATGGGTAGATAGTACTTTCAGCTCTCTGTTGTACGACTCGATACTTTCCGCTTGCTAAAGACGTCGACGTGGACCAAACTGACGCTCTTCTATAGCATTGCAGCGCAGTATATTTTTCTTGGTGATCACCCTTGATCCATCCAGAGTTCTGATATGAATACCATCCAAGAACGAGAAGAACACTGTCTCTATCGTCAGTTTTTTTAGTCCTATTCGCACCTCACTACCAACGTGAGAGCTAACATCAGGGTCGCCTTCGAGTCATCGAAATTCTACTTTATATAAGCATACTATAAACGCTTATCTCCATAGTTAGTTTTTCTTGCGGCAAGCATGACGTGGAATGTGACCAAACATACTTAAATAAATAACTCTCCTGTCAGTAGGGGATCGAACCTGGCACTCTGTAGAATTACTACTGCAATTAAGTTCTGGATAGATATTGTAACTACATTTTTTTTTAAATGTAAGTAAAATTTTAAATATTTCGTATCAAAGGATGCATAATATTGTTTTATTTAATGTAAAATATTTAAGCTATTCTTGTTAACGACATTATAGCAAAACACTCCCGTTTTACGTAATATTGAAACATGAAAATAACAAAATTGAGATATTATATATCGTCATAAGAAATATATCGAAATTGTTTTTTTAGCGAGTTATAATATAAGCGACGTTTTATATATAGAAAGTAGGTTAGAAAATGTATTTAATATTTCAATTTATTGTGGATATATATATATATATATATATATATATATATATATATATATATATATATATATATATATATACAGTAGAACCCCGGTTATCCGAGGTAACATGGGGGGCACCCTCCTCGGATAACTGACAACTCGAATAATCCGGATTTGTTTTTTATTCATTCAAAAAATAAACACCAATATTAACGTTTTTAACATATAAATAGGTACATACATTATAAAACAGTGAAATAGGTATTTATGCGCTTCTGTTTCATATTGCATCTTCTTTTTCTCGCTGTAATGTTTCTCCATCTATTAAGAAGAAGCAGATCCGCTGGGGTTGCCTCTGGTTGTTGTTTGGTATACCTCAAAGCTTTTTCCAAAGAAGCAAAACCTTCTTGATGAGAGGTCTTAGTGGGAGACTGTTCATCCACCGCCGCTTCGTCATCGTCATCGTCATCTGATTTTTCGGTTTCCTGAAAAGCATTCGTTATTTCTTCAATACTCATTTCTTCTTCTAAATCATCTGCTGTAATCCATTCAACAACATCTTCTCTTGTCACATTTTCGCAACCTTTTAATTTTTGCATTAATTCAAATAAACTTTTTTCTTTTTCTTCTATCTTGCTGTCAAAATTTGAATAGGACATTTCTCCATGGCTTCTCAATTTTAAAGCTAATTCATTTAATGGAGTATCATCTTCACTGTCATTATAGTCCTTAAACTTTTGACCAAGATTTTTGAATAGTGGTAATACGCATAAAATCCCAAGCTTGGCTTACCCAGTAAATAACATTTTTCAGTGTAATCTTTCTCATCCCATTGATAATATCCTCCTTTTCTGTGTATTCTAACAGATGTTCAAGATATAAACGCCTATAATTTTTTTTAATGTTTTCGAGGATGTCTTGATCCATTGGTTGCATTATGCTGGTTATATTTGGAGAAAAAAATTTTACAACAATTTCGCCCACATGAAGTCCTTCTCCAGGGTGAGGGGGCATTATCCATTAACAAAATTGCTTTAATAGAAAGACGGTTTCTGTTCAAAAATTTAGTCACAGATGGCACAAACTCTTCTTCAAAACAGTTAGTAAATAAGGTGGCATCCATCCATGCGCTCTTCTGACTTTTGTAATAGACTGGTAGGGCTTTGGATGAGATGTCTTATAAAGCTCTTGGACGTGCAGACTTGCCAATCACCATCAGTGGGATTTTGTGCTTGCCAGATGCATTGGAACATACCATTATAGTTAATATTTCCTTACTTCGTTTGTGCCCAGGAGCTGATTTTTCCTGTCGAGATGCCAATGTTTTTGATGGAAGCATTTTATAATTCAGACCAGTTTTGTCACAGTTGTAAATTTGATCACGTGTATCCACAATCTTCGATTTGCTTTTTAAAGTTCTGCTTAAACTTCTCAATTGATGACACATGAGCAGAAAGTTTTTCACCACATACAGTCAGTTGTCGTATACCGTACCGTTTTTTTCCAGCGGTCAAGCCATCCAGAACTGGCGGTAAACTGATCTATCTCTGGGAATTGCCTACTAATCATTATTGCTTTCTGTCGTAAAATTGGACCTGACAGAGGCACACCTTTTGATCTCTGTTGGTTAAATCACATTCGTTAATCTTTTCATAGTCGCCCGGTTTTCATTGATTTTCTTCCTGAGGACGAGGAGGCTTGATTATACACCACTCTTCTATTTTTGTGCGGTTTCTTTTCCAATCTCCAACTGTTACTTCGCCTACTCTCGTGCAACAACTTTAATTGTCTCTCCTGCTTGAATTCTTTTGATGGCTTTAATTTTACGCTTGTTTTGCTCCATTATAATACGACAAACAAAAATTCAAACAAAGCAGTTCGTATTAATTACACTTAACTACCAGAACTCCAACCAAATAAATTTTGTGAGTATACTCGTACTTCTCCGTAGTAAACGCTATAACGCACTGCATTCACGCAAATTTACATGCTGAAAGAGTCCAAAAACATAAACAGGAGAACCCCTCACACGGGCCAGGGGGATTCCCCGAAGGCCCCGACGATTTTAAATGGAAATATGTACATACATATTTTAGAAGCTCGGTTAATACGCAGCATAGACACGCGTACCTCGGATAATCAGGTTCCTAGATTGGCTAGGTTAATCCGGAGCTCGGATAATCGCGACTCGGTTAATCGGGGTTCTACTGTATATATATATATATATATATATATATATATATATATATATATATATATATATATATATATATGATTCTTTCCAGTGGGATTTTTCCTCGTAGTGAACGGGAAAAATAAAGGATAAAAAACAACTTTATATTTTCTTTTCTTTATTCAGTTAATTAATCAGAAACTAAATAACAAAATGCTGTGCAGTTTTTAGTCTTAAGATTCGAAACCATTGTTTAGGGCGACATGTATTACACGATTGAACTCATCGTTTTGTAAGTTTTGTTTACTTTTTTGATTGTAAAATTATACTTATAGGGACAATGTGATTTCAGATATCTTGAGGAAGAATAAAATCCATATTCGAAAGCTTGATATTAAACAAAAGTAGTTAATTTTTTGGCCAATCCTCCGCGACTGCAACCTCAAAACTCTCCTTTCTTCTATATATGTTATATATATATATATATATATATATATATATATATATATATATATATATATATATATATATATATATATATATATGTTATATAAATGTATGTATATACATACATATACATACATATACATATACATATACAAGGTGTCCCAAAACGAACCAACCAACTCATAACTCACCAGAATATGTAAATATAGCCTTAGTGACAAATCGTTATTTTTTTTATTATTTTCTTTTAGCAATTTTTTTTTAAATAACTGGCTACGTTAGCATGGTACATTTTTTTTAGAGTACGAAGAGTCAAAGTTAGCTAATTAAATGGTTTTTACTCGTGATGTTTGCAAAACTGTTTTTCCCACAGGCTTATTACAATTAGTTTTATTTTGAACTGTGATCAACAACAGGATTTCGTATAATTAGAATTTTAGAATACGGAAATTTATAATTGTGGTACTCGATTTTCACGAAATTCATAAAAGTGTCAATATCTCGGAATCTACGGATTTTTCACTAAGGTCATGTTTACATATTCTGGTGAGTCATACGCTGGCCTAACAGCCCTCGAAGGGAATATCTTAGTTTTTGGGATACCCTTAATTTTGCTGCTCTAAAAAAATTAAATATTGCTTCACTCGTCAAGAGTGTATTACTGAAAATATCACTTTTTAAGATTTTAATATTTCAGAGGCCCTAGATCGGAAAAAAATATAAAATTCGAAAATATGTTGTGCAATTTTAAGAGCAATGTAGGCGTGTTTGTAGTTTTTGCTTGAGAGAACGAACAATTTTTAAACATTATTACTAGTTAGAGGGTTCAAATATATCGTATTTTATATGGAAATATCCTTACTTTTTCAGTATTCCCAATGATGATCGATATAATATGTAGAGAGAGAATGAAATGTTTGTCACTTTTTTATGTGTGTGTTTAAGAATTTAGGAAAATAAGGAATTTACGAAAATTTCCATAATTACAAACATTTTTTACCTATTTTCATACTCCATTCCGCCAATAAATATATATAATTTCCCTTACAAATGTAAAATATATATTTTTTTTAATATAAACATAAAACCCTCTTATTGTCTTATTAAGTAAAGGTGTTTGCAACATTTTGATAAATAAAGGTGTTTTCATAAAATAGCTTCATAATTTATTCTATAATCGGCTATTTACATAATTTCGGTTGCCTTTGTTAATAAAATATCTGTGTAAATGTAACAATGAAAGTTCATTTTACACATTTTGTGGATACTTTATTTAAGCTTTATTTTGGATCTTACCTAATGGAATATTTTATTAAATTACAGGCAGCCACCCCCTCTTAATGAAGATACTTTAAACGCCGATCCTGCCGAAACCGCAGACGGCTCTCGTCTCGATGAAATTGTGGTTCACGCGTAAGTACCTGTTTTGACAAAAAAAAAAACTATTACAAAAATTCAAAATTTGTTTTTCGAATGTTAGTCCAGACGACAAATGTCACAACAGTGACAACTAATTGGAGTTGCGATGGTCTTTATCTTTGAGTTAATATTAATTTCAGACTGTTAAATCGTGCCTTAAGTTTTTAGTACCTCAAGAGCTGCCCGTCATAAATTCTAGGTCTGGGTCTATTAGTTTGACAATGAATTTTAAACCTGACCAATGTGCAGCAGTAACTTGCAAATTAAACTTAATTTTTACTATTAATCGTTAGCTATATAAAAGGAGCCTTATTCTGGGCCTACCAGCATTATATTTATTCGAGTATTAGAGATTTCGTAGGCCTGATTTTAACAATTTAGTAAATACCGAGATTACAAACATTTTTCACCATTGAATAACCTAGTTGTTAAAATGCGCAAACTGACAAAAAAGGCCTCAATATCAGGTCTTTTTAGTGTTCCGTACGGAAACCTTATGGAATCACTTCGGTTTCCGTCTGTCACACCCGATTTTCTCCGAAACTATTTGACATAGAAAGTTGAAATTTTGCACAAATATAGGAATTGATAGTCCAATCAGAGCCGTGTAGTTTTAAGAGTAAAATTTTATCTTAAGGGGTTAGTTTTTAAGGGTGAAATCGGAAGTGAAAAAAAAAAGTCGGTTATCGAGTGGGATGTCAAATGAAAATACGAGTTCAAAAATATATATAATGTAATACTTGCGCACACTTTTCGTTGTATTATTTTTTAAAAATTGTCAAAAATAGATGTCCCCCCTTATCTCGAAAAGTACTGATCAAAAAATTTTATAAAAATTCTGGAATATTCTCCATAAAGTGTAGCGATTATCTCAAGTGCATTACGTTTTATCATATATCTGGTATAAAAAAACTGTGAAAATTATGTTCCTTGACGTATGGTGAAGGTTTTTTTTTTTAATTTTTTTGGCCTTGAAAACTCCCATTTAGCCATGAGTTTATTTATTAAGTAATCCAATATAATAAATCTTAAACCTAACTTAACCTAAGACAAACACAATACCCAAGCAAACAGGCGGAATCGAACCGCCGACCCTCACATACATACAACAACATAAGTTACTCTACCCACTGCGCTGAGGGCCTCGCCATGGTGAAGGTTCGTATAATACACTTTCAAGTGTATAATACTGTAACCGAATGACGAGTCGCTCTTGTACCGAGATATACTTTTATTTTATTTGTTTATAATTAAACAAATATTTAGGTAGTAAATATTTGTTTTACCCTTTTATTACTTAATTCTAGATTGAGCTAGATTGATTTATTGGCTATTAGATAGCTAAGGTGCTATAACTCTTATACATTATTGACTAAGAAAAAACGTGAAAATACATTTTTGATCTTAAGATGTCAGGAACCGAATTAGCTTAGCCTAGGTAAGGATTTTATTTTATTTTAAAAGCAATCACGGTACGGAACGCAAATTTCGCAAGTCCAACTTGCACTTGATTGGTTTTTTATAAATCACGAAATAATTTGGAAAAAGAATCTTATGGAGAAATTAATATTGTCAAATTAGCTAAAATTTTGCTATAATGTACTCCCCTGAACAAGAGTTGTCAATGGTAGAAAAAAATTCTTGAACCCTTTTTCTACTTCAAGTTTCATGAATATATTATTAGAGCAGAAGAGTGATGTCCTTAACAAAAGTGACCACTCTGTCGAGTCATTTTTTACTACGAGCCCTATTACCAAACTTTGACATCCCATGGCACAAAAATGCTTTGACAGAGATTCTATTCCAATGATAACTAACAAAGTTTCAGCGAATTTGACAGGGACCACTAATCTAGCTCTTTACATACTATCCATGTCACATATTGATCGCCAGTATGGGCACAAAAATTACTAGACAGACTTTTTGTCAACGGAAACTTGTATTTAAAATATCAACAACTATTGGACTAGCACACTTTTAGCCAATTTCACCAGGATTATTTTTTTAAAGCCCTACATATATACTGTATATTCTTCTTCATGTGCCCTGTCCTCCCTGAACGTTGGCAACCATATGCATAATTTTAACTCTAAAGGCAGCAGCTCTGAAAAGTGAGGTGGTACTCAATACACTGTATAGCTAGATTAAAAGATTGCTGAGATATTCACATCTGAAAAATTCAATTTTTTGCAATTTGGAAGATTCTAATATCCTAATGGTGCATTCTAGAACAAGGTGGCCTTTATATTATAAATATTATTTTAGTTTTTCCTTCTCTGCCCATCCAGTTTGACCAAAACAATTAATTCTTTAATTACCAGAAGTTGATATTTTTGGGTGAAGAGTAATAATGAAGATAGGAACATAAAAATTGTTTTATTCTGAAACGTACCATATAGATTTTAGAGCCTGTCAAAAAAGGGAAATTTTGTTATGTTTTATGTTGCGTAAAATTGGTAGTAGAGTCCAAATATGTAAAAATATAAGGAATGTTTCATTTAAATATATAGCTTTGTTCCGCCACGCATTTTTAAAACTTTCTGTAGATATAAAAATGAGTTTATTAGTTATAGTATTTTTGAAGGTCTAAGAAAGAGATTTGGCAAACTGATGCAATGAAAACATTAAACGACCGTTAGGATCTTCGCACATATATACCTCCCTTTCAATCTAACATTTTATTGGCTACTTCGTGTTTCTTCATTTTATCTGCAGTATTATACTGAAATAGTGTTTATTATAAAGTTCAATAGTGTCTTAAAATGTCCGAAGCCCTTTCCATCAAAAGCCGCAAATGTTTGCCCGTTGAGGCAAAAGTGATAGTTAAAAGGGTTTATTTAAAGTTAGTGGAGCGAGGCCACGAAAAGTACCTTTCATTGATGGAGACATCAGCTTTAACAAGCATCCCTGAAAGTACAGTTTGGAAAATTGTAAATAATTCGATAGCGCCTAAACAAACACGAAAAGGCAAAGGTGTGTTGAAATGTATTGAATTCTGTTAAGAAGACTTAATCCGCCGCAAAATTTATGAAATATATGCAGAACAAAAAATGCCTACGTTATTGTCACTTTCACGGAGGCTGTCCGAGGATAGTTGTGACATAAAATGTTCCACTACAACTTTATGGCGTATTTTATGTCGTTTGGGATTTTTGTTCAAAAAAATAGACAAAAGGCAAGTTATAATGGAATCATGGCGCTTACAACAACTCAGAATTGAATATCTTGAAAAAATAAATACAGCTAGATCCGAAAATCGAACGATAATCTACCTAGATGAGACTTGGTATGACACCCACGATACACCCAGTAAAGGATGGATTGATAAATCCAAAACATGCCACATCAAAGCTCCATCAAATAAAGGTAAAAGAATAATTATTTTACATGAGGGGTCAGAAGAAGGCTGGATACCAGAATGTCTGTTTCTAGCAGCCAAGAATATTTCAGATTCCAGCTTGGATTATCGTCGTTGTGATACAACCGCTAAAGCTTTTGAAGATTGGCTTCAAAACAAATTAATGCCAAATATACCGCCAAATAGCTGTATTGTGATGGATAATGCATCCTATCATAGTCGCCAAATGAAGAAAGTGCCAAGTTACACCAGTAGAAAAAGGGAAATACAAGCCTTTTCGTGCGAACGTGACATATATTTCCATGAAAATTATACAGTTCAACAATTGTTAGAAGTTTTAAAAAGTTACAATTTTTCAAAGGAATATGTTTGTGATAAAATTGCAAAGGAAGCAGGACACGAAATAATTCGGCGTCCACCATATTATTATATCTTTAATGCGATCGAGTTGATATGGCATAAAATAAAGTCTAATATATGTGCTCACAATAATACGCCCACTTTAAACAGTAGTGTGATTGAGTTGATAAAGACAGGAGTCAAAAACGTAACCGTCGAAAACTGGAGAAACTGTATTCAACACGTCAAAAAAATTGAAAATATAGATGTATGTACATAAATATAAATGGTGTAGAACCTGTAAAAAAGCTTATTATTGATTTGCAAGATAGTAGCGATAGCGATATTGAACTAGATATTAATTAATAACTAAAATTGTAACAAATGTACGCGAAGACACTGTACATTGTTTTAATATATTTGTGTAATTACTATATTGTGTATTATTCAGTGCATAAAACATTAAAATTCACAATAAAATTTTGTCAGGTATAGCGCGCACTTTCGAATCTTTTTGAATTTTGAATGGATATAGGTAGCTAAGTTATTTTCTTAGATCGTGAAAAAGACTATACATCTATAATAAAAATATCGAATATCCAGTTTCAGCACCCCTCCATATAAATCTGAATGGGATTATTAATTTGCGTAGTTTACCCGGATTTATTCATAATAATCGTGAGATTACATAAACCCATATACGACTTAGGATTTACCCTATGATTACATATATTACGATATCTATACTTAAATATATATTATCAGCGCACAGTAAACTTAATTTGCATTTAGCTCTATCGGTATTAGTTTACATACCTCCAAAACACTAATTTTTTTTTATTATTTGTGATTAATCTCTATACTTTTATGAACATTAAAAAAAATATATTCCAAAATTCCTTTTAATAGCGAAGTTATAGGGATAAATGTTGTGGCGACCGAGGCGGACGACTTAGCGCCCGGCGCAGGTAGTCGTAACTTGTTAGACCCGGTCGGTTTTCATTCATCACAAATACATCACCAAAAACAAGGGGAATGAAGCCATACGGTATGAATCCGGAATGGCAGATTAACCATAAGTTAACCACTAAAATTTAATACACAAAATTTACTGCAATTTGTAATATTTTTCCTTCTAAAGCAGAGGTGTCAAACTTAATTTTGCAGAGGGCCATATATTAAATTTAGAATGTGTAGGCGGGCCAGATTCAAATAAAAAAAATGTACTGAATTATTATAACATTTTATTTATTTAATTATATAGTATATAATATACGGTTGTTAAAAATTATATCAAAGTTATAAAAGAGGGTAATTATTTTGAGCTCGAGGATCCAGATACCTGACTTCTCTTGTTTTTGACAAGCTCATTGATGTCAGGTATCATATTCGTTGTAGTTATTTTAAGAATTGATTGGAGATGTTCATTCGAAAGTCTTGTGCGATGTTTGTTCTTATTTATTTTCATGACGGAAAACATCTGCTCACATAAATAGGTGCTACCAAACATGCAGAGAATGCGTGCTGCATGCTTTTTTAATTCCGGGTAGTTATCCAAACTCTTGAAATATTGTGTATAAAATGTAAGAGCGTTAATCTCTTTAAATTTTTCTTTCAAAATACTGTCCGATTGAAGATCTATCAACTCCATTTGCAAATGAACTGGTGCCTGTGAAGCTTCAAAATTGAATGGATTGTTGAAAATTGGGAATTCCATTTCATTCATTTTGTGAAAGTCTTCAAAACGATTGTTGAATTCCGTGATCAAATTTTGCAGAAGTTGAGAATATTGATCCAATTTTTTTTTGGTTCACTGTGCCAAATGATTTTAAATGAGGGAAATGATCCAAAGTTTGATTTTTTACCTGATTTTCCCACAGCCTCAACTTTGTTTCAAAGGCTTGAATACATGAATACATTTGAGTGACAATCAGATTTTTACCCTGTAACTTTACATTCAGATCAGTCAAGTGTTTATTCATATCTACCAAAAAGGCACAATCAACCCACCAGTCATTGTCATAATCAATTGTGTTGCCTTTTTCTAACATGAAAGCTTGAATAGGGTCACGTAATGCAAAATTTTTTTCTAAAACCTACTCCTCGACTGAGCTAACGAACTTCGGTGAAGTAAGGAACATCAGAAAACTTTTCGTCCAAATCTTGTAAAAATTGCCTGAACTGTCGGTGATTTAGTCCTCTGCTCCTTATAAAATTTACTATTTTAATTATAGGTTGCATGACATGGTCCATTTTTAAATGTTTGGATGCCAATGATTCCTGATGAATTATACAGTGAAATCCCACAAAATTCCCTGATGTTTTCTGTTTTAATTTAGTTACAACGCCCGAATGTTTGCCAGCCATGGCAGGAGCGTTATCCGTAGTTGTGCTGCTAAGTATATTCCAGTCGAGTTCATATTCTGCTATCAAATGCTCAATTGCAGAATAAATATCGTTTGCTGTTATAGTACCTGTCAATGGAACGCACTTTAATAGTTCTTCAGTTCTTTCAAAGTTACTGTTAATACCTCGTATAAAAACAGCAAGTTGAGCTGTATCAACAGTATCAGTGCTCTCGTCAACAGCCAGTGAAAAGATTGTAAATTCCTTAATTTTCTCCTTCAGTTGAAGAACCAAATTTTGAGATAAATCATTTATTCTTGAAGCAACAGTGTTTTCTTGACAGCGAAATATTTTGAATTATTGACTTTTGAAATGGAAATGAAACATCGGCAACTTTCAACATACAGTCTTTAATAAAATCACCATCAGTGAAAGGTTTTGATCTCTTCGCGATTTCTAATGCAATAATAAAACTTGATTTCAGGGCATCTTCGCTCTCAGTATTAGCTTTAGTAAACATCGATTGTTGACCTTGAAGTTTAGATTTTAAAGATGACAATGTGTCCATTCTTATTTTTTCAGTGTAACAATCGAATTTTGATTTATGATTCTTATCATAGTGTCTCTTCAAGTTAAACTCCTTACAAACAGCAATTATTTGATTGCAAATCAAACACAGTGGTTTACCTTTCCATTCTATGAAAAAATATGCAATTTCCCATTTAGACTGAAAAACTCTGCACTCACTATCAACTTTACGTTTTTGTGATATTATGCCAAAATCGTAACAATTATGGAACTCGACACAACAATTATGGATATCGCACGCGCACGACACAAACAAATGCACAATACCTTCACAATCACTACTTCGCAGTAAAACTAAAATTCTTCTCCGACCGTATCGCTTCGTTTCCTCGACTCACACTCAACTGACTCACGTCGCGCCGACGCACTCCTTTTATAATATCGATAAGGAAGGTTCTAGTCTAGACTCGAAGCGCGTGGAAGATTCTATTGTTCTCAACAAAAATAATAGGGTATTTCCGCTTGTTGCTAAGAGATGGCGTTACTGTCTATCTCTCTCGCTTGTCAAGGCACGCGCTGCCCTTGAAATTACTTATAAATGTAGTGTGCGCATTTTAAAACTTCCGTAGAGGAATCGAGTGAAGTCTAAAAGCTCTAAAAAAACATGATTCTTCTTTCTGTGACACATTGCGATCGCGGGCCTTATTGATACGTCCCGGGGGCCGGATGCGGCCCGCGGGCCGTATCTTTGACATCCCTGTTCTAAAGTTTAAATGTGTTTTTTCTCAACACTATCTTTTTGTATTTATCTATCTATCTATCTGCACGATAACTCGAAAAATTTTCAATATTTTTAGATACTTTTTTTTAATCTTCCTAAATACAGTCTGCACGGAACAGTCCTGAGATCACTTCGGTGTCTGTCTGTCCGTCAGTCCTGTCACACCCGATTTTTTCCGAAACTTTTTAACATAGAAAGTTGAAATTTGGCACAACTATAGGAATTGATGGCCCAATCAGAGCCGTGTACTTTTGAAAGTTAAATTTTAACTTAAGGGATTAGTTTTAGGGGGTAAAATCAGAAGTGAAAAAAAAATTTCCAGATCATCGAGTGCGATGTCAAATGAAAACTTGTAAAAGTACGAGTTCAAAAATGTATATAATGTAATACTTACGCCCACTTTTCTTTGTATTATTTTAAAAAAATGGCCAAAAATCGTTGTCCACCCACCCTATCTCGAAAAAGTACTGATCAAAATTTTTTTAAAAATTCTGGTATAGGCTAAATAAAGTATAGATTGAGCGAAAATTATCACGAGAGCAATAGGTTTGATAATTTTTCTGGTATAAAAAGAAAAATCATGAAAACCCTGTTCCTCGACAATGGTGGTGATTTTGTTTATATACTTTTAAGTACATTATTGATTGCTCGTCACTACTTTATCCAAATAAAAGAATTTTATTTTATTTGTTTATAATTAAACAAATATTTAAGTAGTAAATGTTTGTTTTACAGTTTTATTACTAGATCCTAGATTAAGCTAGATTGATTTATTGGCTATTAGGTAGCTCAGACGGTATAACTATTATACGTTATTTACTAAGAAAAAACGTAAGATATATAGATAGATAGATAGATAATGTTTTTATTTATTCCTTATAAATTACAAAGCTCCATATAGGAGCGTGGAACAATGTCAAAAGTTCTTAAACTAAGAAATATTACATTATATCAAGTATTCTAGTTACAAACATAAAAATAGCCGTGATTCATCAGCAAAGAACTCCTCCAAACTATAAAGCGCCTTACCGACTAAATAATTCTTAATTACTAGTTTCAGCAAATTCGTTCCTAAAATTCTAACATGATTAGGATACAAAAATGTACATTCTTGTGAATATAAATATTTATTTTTATTTGGTTTTAGATCATTTTTAGTGTTCCGTACGGAACACTTATAAGATCACTTCGGTGTCTGTCTGTCTGTCTGTCCGTCTGTCCGTCTGTCACACCGGATTTTCTCCGAAACTATTTGTCATAGAAAGTTGAAATTTGGTAGTAATATAGGAATTGATGGCCTCATCAGAGCCATGTAGTTTTGAAAGTTAAATTTTAACTTACGGGGTTAGTTTTGGGGGGTGAAATCGGAAGTGAAAAAAAAAATTTTTTACTAGGTAATCGAGTGTGGTGTTAAATGAAAGCTTGTGAAAACACGAGTAAAAAATATATATATAATGTAATACTTGCGCGCACTTTTCTTTGTATTATTTTTAAAAAATCGCGAAAAATCGCTGTCCACCCGCCTTATCTCGGAAAGTACTTATCAAAAAATTTTGAAAAAAATTCTGGAATATTCTCCACGGGGTGTAGATTGAACGAAAATTATCACGAGTGCATTACCTGTAATAATTTATCTGGTATATAAAAAAACAGAAATTTCAAGGTCATCAATTTTCAGTAAAGATTGGAAATAAACTTTGTTGAAAACTTATTT
>CM032452.1:80416404-80418807 GCA_019049505.1 Pachyrhynchus sulphureomaculatus | reverse complement strand
TTCAAGGTCATCAATTTTCAGTTATAAGATTGGATAAATGAAACTTTTGTGAAAACTTACTTTGGCGGTAGTTCGTTTTGTGAAGTCACTGAATCAATTTTATATTCACCTCGTGAAACATTAATATTTTTAGACTTAATAGGGATTCGTTGTTGAGAGCAGGTGTAAATACTAGAGAGATGAGTGAAAAAAAAAAATTTTTTTACTAGGTTCATCGAAAGTGATGGCTGATCCAAAATGAAAGCTTATGAGAAAAACTACGATGACGTAATTAATTTTAATAATATTATATATTATGATATATATCTATATATATAATATATATATTTTATATATATATATATTATATATTTACGTATATATACTATATATACTCTTCAATATTTATATATATATATATACTTATATATAATGTATATTATATATATATATAATATTATATATATATAATGTAATACTTGCGCACACTCTTTTCTTAGCGTATTACTTTTAAAAAATCGATGAAAAATCGTGCTGTCCTACCTACCTTATCTCGAAAGTACTGATCAAAAATTTTGAAAAAATCCTAGGAATTATTCTCCACGGGGTGGTAGATTGAACGAAAATTATCACGAGAATGCATTACCTGTATATAATTTATTGACTTCGTATATTAAAAAAAAAAACAGAAATTTCAAGGTTCGCATCAATTTTCAGTAAAGATTGGATAATAAACTTTGTTGAAAACTTATTGGGGTGTATGTTTTGTGAAGTCACATGTATCATTTATTATATCACCGTAACATAAATTTTGACTATTATAGGGATTCGTCATTACTGATACGCACCACTTTTCTTCCGTTATTACTTTTTAAAAAATCGTGAAAATTCGCTGTCCTACCCCTACCTTATCTCGAAAAGTTAATGATTAAAAAATTTTGAGAAAAAATCCTGGTGAAATATTCTCCTCGGGGTTTATAGATTTGAACGATAAATATTTTATCATTTACCTTTAATAATTTTATCTGGATATAGAAAAAAAACCCAAAAATTTCAAAGGTCACCAGTTTTCAGTTTAAAAGATTGATAAACAAAACTTTGTTGGAAAACTCATATTTGGGGTTTATAGTGTGTGATTTGTGATAAGTCACTTCTGGATCATTTTATACCACCCTAACCTATAAAAATTTTTATTTTAAAAAACAATCAACTCGTACGGAACACTAATTGTCCTGCCAAGTTCAAACTTTGCACTTGATCCGGTTATTCATTTTTAATATAGTGTTGTTATGTTTTGAAGAACTCTTATGCATTTCTTGAAATAGGTCTTTATTATCTAACCTTAACTGAACAAATAACACTGCTTCATATATTATACAAACTTATTACAGTTAAAAATCCGTTTTGTAAATGAATGAATAGTTTTTACAACTTTCCCTTGCCTTCATTCTGTACAATTACTCTTAGACACCTCATATATTATATATATATTTATATATATATATTATATTATATATAGATTATATACGTATATATATATATATATACTTATATATATATAATATATCATACTATTATATATATATATTAATATATATATATATTATATATATATATATATATATTATATATATATATATGTTTTTGTTTTAAATATTTCATTTCATACATTTATTTTTTTTTGTAATGAAAACCATTTTATGTAACACTTAAAATTTTGGATTATTAAAAAAAATAATTATAATCTTTAATCTTCAAAAATATCATGAAAATGCTTATTTTCTCGAAATTCGAAAAAAATTTGGTTCGTCAGACACCATAGCAGAGTAACTCATTACTGTACAGGAATGTTTTTAAATTTTTTGATGGACCTACACCAAAGGAATCATGCATGAGTAGCGTGAATTTTTTTTTTTTTTTCTTACTCCTAAAAGACCAATAAATAATGTGTAATTAATATTTTTGTCTTATTTTTTAACAATAGTTCAGATGACGAAGAAAATTCGTTTCTTAAATTCTATACATTTGATAGCAGGATTACAAAAAATGTACATTCTTTCAAATATAAATATATTTACTTTTATTTGGTTGTTTTAGAGATCATTTTTAATAATTCTAGTGTTATTGTTCATGATTACTCTTACGCATTCTTGAAATAGGTCTTTATCTTAATTACTAACCCTGAATCAAATAAACACTGCTTTATATATTTATACAAACTTATTACTTGTAAAAAATCCGTTTTGAAATGAACTTGATATCGTTTTTACAACTATCCCTTGCCGCCTTCATTTGTGTACAATACTCTTAGAACCACCTCATATTATATAGATATTAATATATTTATATATTATTTATATATTATATTATATATATATATAGATATTTAAATATATACATTATATAAATATATTTACATATACT
>CM032452.1:80043904-80413904 GCA_019049505.1 Pachyrhynchus sulphureomaculatus | reverse complement strand
ATATACGAGTATATATATATATATATATATATATAATATATATATAGTATATATCTTTATATATAATGTTTTTGTTTTAATATTTTTCATTTCATACATTTAACTACACTAAAATTTTTTGATTAAAAAAAATTAATTTAATCTGTCAAAATATCATGAAATGCTTATTTTTTTCGAAAAATCGAAAAAATTTGGTTTCGTCAGACCATAGCGAGAACATTAGACTGTACAGGAATGTTTTTGTCATTTTTTATGGACCTACACCAAAGGAATCATGCAGAGCTCGCGTGAATTTTTTTTTCTTACTCTCCTAAAAGACCAATAAATAATGTGTAATTAATATTTTGTCTTATTTTTAACAAGTTTAGTATTCAGCAAAATTCGTTCTTAAAATTCTAAACTTGATTAGGATACAAAAAATATATATTCATTCTTTGGAATATAAATATTTACTTTTATTTGGTTTTAGGAGGTTATTTTTTAATCTAGTGTTATGGTTCATGAATCTCTTATGCATTCTTGAAAATAGGTCTTTATTACTACCTGAACAAATAACACTGCTTCATATATATACAAACTTATTACAGTAAAAATCCGTTTTGAAATGAATACGTTTTTACAACTATCCTTGCCTTCATTCTGTACAAAATAACTCTTAGGACTTAGACACCTATATATATATATATATATAATATATATATATATATATATATTATATATATTATTATATATTATATATATTATATATATGTATGTATGTTATATATATATATTATATATATATATATATATATTATATATATATATATATACACAGTAATACCTCCGCTTAGCGCGACCCCGTTTACGCGCGGTTTCACTATAACGCGAATTTCAAATTTCGCGCTCATGTAGTCATTAACTTTCTCTATGGTCGCGGGGGGATCCCCGCTTTGGCTCTGAATATTCTCTTTGAAGAATTGGGAATTCCCTGTCCTATCGACTTTGTTTTCTATGGGGATTTCCTCGTTCGTTTCGTGTTGTGTTCATTTGTTCCGTAATGTTAGTTCGGTCGCGCTGGCAGCTTTTTGTTTTAATATTTATTGGAGATACATACCATACATAATTTAACCCTACGTTAAAAATGCCGCCTGTAAAGAAAAAAGAGCGTTTTTAAAAGCGTCACATTTGGAATTGAAGATGAAAGTGTTAAGAAGAATGGAAAATGGAGGCAAAGCAACAATTGTTGGGAGAGATTTTGGACTCTCAGAAATCGGACTGTGAGAACGATTTATAAAAATCGGGAAAAAAATTAAAAAATCTCCAGCGAAGGTTACAAAACCTATAAGTGCAACAAAACTTTCTCGTTCGATGATCATCTATCTTAGAAAGAATGGAGAAATGTACTGTCAGTCTGGATCGAAGATTTGAATAAGAAGAACACACCACTAAGTCAATATCTCATATGCAACAAAAGCAAAATCTTTGTATGAGATGCTGAAATATCAAAAGAAGGAGAAGGGAGTGCCACTCCGACTTTTGCTGCCAGCAGAGGCTAGGTGTTCCATCGGTTCAAGCAGCGTTCTAATCTTCACAATATCACATAACAGGCGAGGCGGCCAGCGCGGACATTCAAGCTGCAGCTGAGTTTCCAGACAAGTTTCAAGACTTCGTTAGACGAGAGAAAAATTCCTGCTTGTCTCATCTTCAATGTTGATGAGGACCGCACTTTACTGGTAAAAAAATGCCATCTCGAACATTCATTTATAAGGAAGAACGTCAAGACCAGTGCTTTCAAAGCTGCGAAAGATCGACTAACACTTCTGCTGGGTGGTAATGCCACTGGTGATTTCAAACTGAAACCTTTTACTAGTGTACCATTTCAGAAACACCCCGTGCAATGCGAGGCACAGACAAGAATAGTCTACCAGTTGTGTGGCGAATCAAACAGAAAGGCGTGGGTTACTCGGGAAATTTTTCTATCCAGAATTTGGCTATTCTAATTGTTTTTTGCCATCAGTCAAATCATTACTGTGACAGAAATGGGCTTGAACCTAAAATGTTATATTACTCTTAGACAATGCCCCAGGACATCCAACCTCACTTGATACGCCCAGAGACTTAAAAGTGTACGTAAAGTTCCTTCACCAAACACTACGTCAATTATTACAACTACTACTGGACCAGGGAGCAATAGCAAACTTCAAAGCTTTTATTACCATCGCCGCACTTTTAGCCAACTAATTCATGAAACTGACGGGGAAGGAAGACAGTCTATGCTCGAGAAGTGGTGGAAGTCATACAACATTATGAAGTCTATTCACAACATAGAAGAGGCTTGGAAGGGAAGTTAAAATGAGTTGATATGAATGGGGTGTGGCGTAATCTTTGGCCAGATGTAGTGGAAGCACTAGAAGAATTGTCCAGATGCAGAGACAAGTGCTTGAAGACATTGCTGCAATGATTGAGGGGTCTGAACTTGAAGATGTCCACGGTAGATAAGATCTACCGTAGATCTTACTTGTAGCAACGCACGACGATCCTATTAGCAATGAAGATCTGATCGAGTTACAGAATAATCCTATCTACGATGAGGAAGAACAAGTAGAAGAGAAAGTTTTATCTTCAGGGGAAATACAAAAATGCACTTTCAAAAATTTAATTCAGGTTTGGACATATTGCAGAGTATAGACAATAATGATGAGCGTGTCTTGACCGTGTGTCAAACAATTAAAAACAGTGTTGGGTGTTATGAACGTATTTTACAAGAACGTAAACAAAACGTTACCCAAAAGACAATAGATGTATTTTTCGTAAAAAATAAGAGTATGTATTGCATAAAGTGTTCTTAGAATTAAAGTGATTGATTGAAAAATGATTTGTATTTTTTTGTATTAAATTTTGACTATGTTTAATCATAAACTCGATATACGCGAATTTCAGTTAACGCGATTTTTTTTCGGAACGTATTCCCTCGCGTAAAGCGGGGTATTTACTGTATATATATATACATATAATGTTTTTGTTTTAATATTTCATTTCATACATTTTTTTTGTAAACCATAAAACACTAAATTTTGATTAAAAAAAATTAATTTTTAATCTTCAAAATATCATGAAATGCATATTATTTTTTCGAAATTCGAAAAAATTTGGTTCGTCAGACCATAGCGAGAACATTACTGTACGGGAATGTTTTTGAAATTTTTTTTATGGACACTACACCAAAGGAATCATGCAGAGCGTGATTTTTTTCTTACTCTAAAAGACCAAAAAATAATGTTGTAATTAATATTTTGTCTTTATTTTTAACAATATATTCCTAAACTACAACCTAAAAAAACATTAATTTTCTTCAGAGGTATATAACTCCTTAGAGAGATTTAGGCAAACTAACCATAGTTTGAACATGCAGTACTGTCTTTTGGTCCAGTAATTTGTTAGTGTTATAAATTTTCTTACATTCTACGACTAGTAGACGTAAATATATCCAATAAAATGTTAGAAACAATTTTTTTTTCTAATCTAATTTCAATTTACTTGGCATTTTGCTAAATGAAATAATATGTATTTTGATAGCAATCCATTAAACAATCTAAATTGTCGTGCTTTCAAAAAATATATATAATTTAGACAAAATACTTTTTGCAATTTTTTTTTCAATTCTATTTTGCATTTTACTCTAATAAACAAGATCGAAGAGGGGACCAATTGACTAACTGGAAATTAATCTCAAGCCATTGACCGACCGACGTTTGCCAGGATCTTGCTTTTAGTAAACTTGAACTAATTATCCCGGAGCTATTTAATATGTCAGTTTTAACTGACTGGAAAGTATTAAATATTTCCTTATTATAAAATTTATTTCAAATTTTCAGTTGTTAAGAACATTTTGGATATTCGAAGTAATTTCGACTATACATCATCTTCATAAATTAAAAAAATTTATGTAAATAAATTG
Organism: Pachyrhynchus sulphureomaculatus; assembly: GCA_019049505.1. Taxonomy (NCBI): domain Eukaryota; kingdom Metazoa; phylum Arthropoda; class Insecta; order Coleoptera; family Curculionidae; genus Pachyrhynchus; species Pachyrhynchus sulphureomaculatus. The sequence goes on along the minus strand of CM032452.1, from coordinate 80,409,964 downwards.
ATCAGGAAAATAATCGAACACAAAAAATCATTTAAAGAATAATTATTATGTTATATTATTGAACTTGCCAATAACTTGCAGCATTTAAATTAACTTTTTAATTTTATATTAATAACATGGAGTTGGTGACTAAAATTTGTTAACTTTTCTTAATTAATTCTAAGTAATCGATACTTAGTGTCAAATGGTACTAAATAGTTTACAAAATTCTTTTAAATTATTAGGCAATTATTATATTACTTGTTAGTTTTATTATGTGAAAATATATATTTTCTGTTGAAATGTTTTATTAAATCAAATTATATATACCGTGCACGTAATTTTCATCTTAAAAATATATAGGAAGTCCTGTTTCTGTACTAGCATGTTATGACGTTATGTTTTGAGATAAGAATCTAGGGCCGATTTATGATCCAAAAAATATCCTTGTTATGTCTTTCGCATAATAAATATAGCTGGTGCCTCATCAACGAGTCCCAATTTGTTTTTTTTTTCGGGGAAGGTACAGGACATAGTCCTAGACCTGGAATATTTAATTACTTTTTCATAGAAAGGGGCAAGTCTTTTATGTCATCATCATCATCATCATACTATCCAGTGAGGGACAAAAGCCTCCCTCAAGTCTTCCTACTTTTTTCTGTTCTGGACCGCTTGTACCCAATTTCCAGCCATTCTTTTCAAATCATCAATCCACCGACTTGGTGGTCTACCTCTACTCCGATAGGTTTCGGATCTTGGTCGTCACTCTTTAATTCTCTTTGTCCATCGTCGATCCTTAAACCTAGCAACATGCCCAGCCCTGTTCCATTTAAGATGTAAAATGAATTTGATTGCGTCTTGTACCCCGTTCTCTTCCTGATAATGTGATTTGGGATATGATCTCTAAGAGTAACGCCTAACATTGACCTCTCCTTCCTCCTTCGTCATTGTGAGAGTATCAGCTCAGTACATAAGAACGGGGAGTACGCATCTATCAAATACTTTTCTTTTTAAACACATAGGAAGGTTAAGTTTGAATATATAGGCCAGTTTGCCATATTTAGCCCAGGGGAGATGTATTCTACGCTGAATTTCATGTGTTTGGTTATCTCGTCCTATGCTGATTTTATGTCCCAGGTATTTATATTGATGCGCTTGCTCTGTCTCTACGTTATTCAGTTTTATAGTGTCGCTTAATACAAGATTTGTCATAAACTGGGTCTACTATTTCGATTGCTAAGTAAGTCTAAACAGTGCACTTAAGAATAAAGTATTTTAAATAGTAGATTATTCTTATGTGATTATGTTGCCGTGCGATTGCCAAGTCATTATATTTTATTATAGAAATAAAGATGTCTAATATTTGATACGGTCACTATAAATGTTGGTAGGTAACTAAATAGATAACAATTTATGACAAAGTTGTTGACTAGATGCTTCCATAGATACTAACTAAAATAATTGACTTAAGCAAAGTGTCCACTTGAGACAAAATGGTCTCGAGAGCAGTCTCGAGACCAGACTCACAAATGTATATGTGCCTGAGAGCACTCTCAGAGACAAACCGATGCGAGTATCAGACACTGCACGTGTCAGAAGTGGACATGTTCATTCTTGCTCATGAGACTTAGTCACCAGTCTTCCGTCATTGTTTGAAGAGCTGAGACCCCGACTGGAGACTTTTTATTTAAAATATTTGTTTAATTTAAATAACCAATTAATTTTTTAAAAATGAAGGATAATCGCGAGTGGACTGACGACGAGGAAGTGTTCAAATTAATTAAACTTTATGAGGAGGAAGAGTTTTTATGGAACGTGAAACATAAACTTTATAGAAATCGCGAAAAAAAAAAAATGGCAATGTACGAAGAATTTGCTTCGAAATTTGAAAATTGCAGTGGAAATGAAAAATTCAGCGGAAGATCCATAACTTACGCAATCAGGTATGTATAATCCTCTAAAATTATTATTAACATTACTATTTGAATTGACTTTTTAGTCAATAGTCAAATATATTATTTTCAGGTTTCTCATGAACTGCAAAAGATAAAAAAATTGAAGAGTGGTGATGGTGCTGATGACAGGTATGACAGTAAATGGAAGTTTTTCACTGCATTACAGTTCATTTTACCCAACTTCACACCCACAACATCGACTTCAAACATGGTAAGGTTAATATAATTATTGCTATGTTTCATAATGAAATTTTATTTATCATAAAATTACAAATAAAAAAATTCAAATTAAACAAAGTGATTAGGTACTAAATTTAAGCAAATTAAACGATATTGCCACTGAACTTCACCTGCAGTTGTCATGAAGTATTCTTTAAACTCATCTCTCACATCTTTTTGAGAGATTGCATAATTTCGCTGCTGGCCTCTCTCTAGTTGAAAAAACGATCCTTGTGGTGGGGGTTCATTCCGCCATTCGCCATTTACAATTTCATGTGTATTAGGATCTTCAAAATCAACTGAACAAGGGTTCAAATAATTTTTTGAAGTACATATTAAAAAGTTATGCAATGCACATATTGCCAGAGTAACATCTATTACTTTATCAGGTGCTAAATTTATTGGTTTTCGGATAACTCTGAATTTACTTGACATAATGCCAAATACATTTTCTATTATACGACGAGCTCTGCTTAATCTGTAGTTGAAAATTCTGTTTAATGCAGGTTGATTTCGGTACCCGTAGGGCTTTAATATATACGATGTCATAGCAAAAGCATCGTCAGCTACCATTATGTATGGCACTGGCAAACATCATTAGGGCAATGCTTCTGGTTCGGGAAGTGAAAATTGCTTGCTTTCCAAAGCATCGTGCAGGGAGCAGTTTGTAAAGACACCTCCATCAGAAATTTTACCATTGCAACCAACATCAACGTAAATTAATTTATAATTGGCATCTGCGACTCCCATCAAAACTATGCTGTGTGTACCCTTATAGTTATAGTAAAGGCTTCCACAGTTCTCAGGTGCCACCATTGTAATATGCTTTCCGTCAATAGCTCCGAAACAATGTGCAAATTGCCATTTTAATTCAAATTGATCTGCATATTTCTTCAACTCTTCAGCACTTGAAGGATACTGAAATAAAAAAATGTTACTTGTATTTTTCTATTTTTCTATGCATAAAAGTTGATACAACATAGTATATTAATTGCGCTTTTAACTTTTCAGAATAATATTCCCGAGGACATGAACATCTCACAGGATGAGTCCATACAAAATGAGCCCACACAAGATCAAAAAAGAAAACGTATTAGCAAAGCAACATCAAGAACTCAAGAAGATGATAACGTTCTGAAGGAAGCAATAGAATATATGAAGAAGCCAAAAGACGATTTCGATCGCTTTGGAGAATACGTAGGTTGGAGCTAAAAAGTCTAAAATCGGATTATTACAGAGGAGTATTAAAAAGTGAGATTCGGAAAGCGATATTAAATATTTCTGATATGGATGAAAAATGCTACTGGTCCACTGCATCCTCTTCAAGTGCAAGTACTTCATGCAGTACGCCAATTGCATCACCACCCATTGTTGTTAACAACTTTTCTCAACAAAATATTGAGACTAAACAACCCAAGATTTTTACAATAGTTCATATTCACTAATTAACATGCCTTAATTTGTAAAGTTTCTGTTATTATACTTCTATAATTAAAGTTGTTTTTTAATTTATACATACCCTTAAATATTCTTCCTTTAAATGATGGCTTTATACACTTCAGGAACTATTCTTCCTATTGTACAAGGTGGAATGCGAAAAAGGTATTGCAAACTACAATAAGCATCTCCTGAAAGTTCATTTCAATATAAAAATGTAATGTTCTAGAGAAAAATATTTGTACATTCGCTTGAAAGGCTTACCTGAAGCCAGAAAAACGAAGTGTGACCATTAATCTATCATGGACTGGAATCGCATCACGTAACTTTGTATCTTGCTTTACAATATCGTGTTTTACCAAATTTAAAACCAATTCAAATTGAACTGCAGACATCCTAATGAAATTTTTAAACTGTTGTGCATCTTCCAACCGCAACTCGTTCACAAGTGTTGAAGAAGCTCCCAATGCATTTCGTCGATCCACCCATTTTCTTACCCAATACGCCTTTTTTTTCACTTCCCGTTTTTTCATAATTTTATGCACAATTAGAAAGGCTAGGATTTGACGTGAATCCATTTTGAAAAAAATAAATCTCAAACTAGCAACCAAGTCACAGAATCGACTGAGACTTGAGAGTAAGCTCTCAAGTGTACACAAAATTTCCTGATCTCGAGACTGCAGTGACTGTCGAGTCTCCAACTGCTGTCTCCAGAGCGCAAGTGATCTCAAATGGACAACACTTCGGAACTAATCTCGAGACTTTCTCTCGAGACTTTGTCTCAAGTGGACACTTAGCTTTAGTTTTACATGAGATCTCACAACTTTTTGTGGTGGAAGGACTACGTTGCGAGACTTGGCATTTTTTTACATTTTATGTTTTTGATGGGATCTCATTTCTTTTTGTAGGTAGTACTCTTTAATATTTCTTGTACGTCAGCTATGGATATTTTTAAAGGCCACTCCCTGTCTCTATTGATTTTTCTCAAAGGCTATGATGTAACAATTTTTGACAAGTCTCGACGATAAGTGCTTCTAAGTCGATTATATTCAACGATTGCGGACTCCTGAGCTTTGATACTACCGAAGTCGACATTAATTAGATGTAATCCGCCCACGTATGCTTGACCGCATGTGAACACTGAAGAACCGATGGCCATCAGTGCACTGTTTAGACTTAACCCTTTACTTTTGTGTATGGTAATAGCAAAGGCTATACATATCGGAAACTGTTCACGATGAACATAAGTTCTATTAATAATTTCAAATTTAATTTTGACTGGACCAAGCTCGTAAAGATGTTCATTATTAAATGTAATATATTTTTTTTATTTTATTTGTACTTTCTGGATCAACCTTTACTCCTTGTACTATAGCAATAGAACCGTTGACTAAGCCAAGACATGTCAATATTTCGTCTTAACATGACTTTTCCTCCTATTTAATAAATATATTCTCTTCTAGCCCTGCTGTCATGGAAGCATCATCTTCATACTCTTTTATAATTAAAATATACTTAAAGTATTTCACTTAACTATTTTTTAATTACACGAAGTAGGTAAGTATTATTAAACGAATATATTTGATAAATGAAAAATTATTAAATATAATATATTAATTAAAAAAAACAAAAAAAAAAATAATAAAAATTATTCATAATTATGGATTTTTTAGTGATTAATTAACTTTATACGACGTATTATTTACCGGGACGCACGGTTGACCTTGCATTATGCTATGCATGGCTGAGCGCTGCGCGCTCTCCGCGCTCTATCTCAAAAACGGTTAAGCGTATAAAAAAATGTTTAAAACAAAATTTGTAGAGAATTGTATACTCTACAATTTTCATTGAAACCATAGGAAGCGAGATATTTGCGAAAAAAACGATTTTTGTGACCTTTGACCTTGAATATCTTAAGACGCGGACACGAGGTTTTATGAATGAAATAAAGGTTTATACAAGTTTACAGCTTATTATCTCTCATTCCGAGGTTGACCCTCTTTTTTGGCTTAAGTGACTGTACAATTTAGAAAACGGGACTGAAATTTCGGGATGTTTCAGTTTTTCCTTCCTTTATAGGCTAAACACTAACTAAATTCAAAGTTTGAAGTTTGTGTGTCTGCTAGAAGTACCTTAAAATTTTGATGATCGGTGAGTGTGTCAGTGATAAAATTAAAGAACTTCGACTGGCGATAGTTCGTAAACTATAACGTATACATAGTTAATTTAGGAATATAGCTAGTATAGTATGTCCTTTTGGTAACTGAAAATTCAGGCTTCTAGCTTTATCCACAACGAAGTTACAAGGGGTCGAAAGTGCCGTGAGTGGCTTCGAGAAAAGGATGGTACGTGCTTTCTGCTCGACTTGGCAGGGGCACTACTGTGCCCCCAGATATATATATATATATATATATATATATATATATATATATATATATATTATATATATATATTTATATATATATATATACAGTAATACCCCGCTTTACGCGAGGGATACGTTCCGAAAAAATCGCGTTAACTGAAATTCGCGTATATCGAGGTTTATGATTAAACATAGTCAAAAATTTAATACAAAAAAAATACAAATCATTTTAATCAATCACTTTAATTCTAAGAACACTTTATGCAATACATACTCTTATTTTTTACGGAAAAATACATCTATTGTCTTTTGGGTAACGTTTTGTTTACGTTCTTGTAAAATACGTTCATAACACCCAACACTGTTTTTAATTGTTTGACACACGGTCAAGACACGGTCATCATTATTGTCTATACTCTGCAATATGTCCAAACCTGAATAAATTTTTGAAAGTGCATTTTGTATTTCCCCTGAAGATAAAACTTTCTCTTCTACTTGTTCTTCCTCATCGTAGATAGGATTATTCTGTAACTCGATCAGATCTTCATTGCTAATAGGATCGTCGTGCGTTGCTACAAGTTCTACGAGATCTTCTACCGTGACATCTTCAAGTTCAGACCCCTCAATCATTGCAGCAATGTCTTCAAGCACTTGTCTCTGCATCTGGACAATTCTTCTAGGTGCTTCCACTACATCTGGCCAAAGATTACGCCACACCCCATTCATACAACTCATTTTAACTTCCTTCCAAGCCTCTTCTATGTTGTGAATAGACTTCATAATGTTGTATGACTTCCACCACTCTCGCATAGACTGTCTTCCTTCCCCGTCAGTTTCATGAATTAGTTGGCTAAAAGTGCGGCGATGGTAATAAGCTTTGAAGTTTGCTATTGCTCCCTGGTCCATAGGTTGTAATATTGACGTAGTGTTTGGTGGAAGGAACTTTACGTACACTTTTAAGTCTCTGGGCGTATCAAGTGAGGTTGGATGTCCTGGGGCATTGTCTAAGAGTAATATAACTTTAGATTCAAGCCCATTTCTGTCACAGTATGATTTGACTGATGGGCAAAAACTATTAGAATACCATTCTTGAAAAATTTCCCGTGTAACCCACGCCTTTCTGTTTGATCGCCACACAACTGGTAGACTTGTCTTGTCTGTGCCTCGCATTGCACGGGGTGTTTCTGAATGGTACACTAGTAAAGGTTTCAGTTTGAAATCACCAGTGGCATTACCACCCAGCAGAAGTGTTAGTCGATCTTTCGCAGCTTTGAAACCACTGGCTTGACGTTCTTCCTTAGAAATGAATGTTCGAGATGGCATTTTTTTCCAGTAAAGTGCGGTCTCATCAACATTGAAGATGAGACAAGCAGGAATTTTCTCTCGTCTAACGAAGTCTTGAAACTTGTCTGGAAACTCAGCTGCAGCTTGAATGTCCGCGCTGGCCGCCTCGCCTGTTATGTGGATATTGTGAAGATTAGAACGCTGCTTGAACCGATGGAACCAGCCTCTGCTGGCAGCAAAAGTCGGAGTGGCACTCCCTTCTCCTTCTTTTGTTTTCAGCATCTCATACAAAGATTTTGCTTTTGTGCATATGAGATCTTGACTTAGTGTGTGTGTTCTTCTTATTCAAATCTTCGATCCAGACTGACAGTAATTTCTCCATTCTTTCTAAGATAGATGATCTCGAACGAGAAAGTTTTGTTGCACTTATAGGTGTTGAACCTTCGCTGGAGATTTTAATTTTTTCCCGATTTTTATAAATCGTTCTCACAGTCGATTCTGAGAGTCCAAAATCTCTCCCAACAATTGTTGCTTTGCCTCCATTTTCCATTCTTCTTAACACTTTCAATCTTCAATTCCAAAGTGACGCTTTTACGCTCTTTTTTTCTTTACAGGCGGCATTTTTAACGTAGGGTTAAATTATGTATGTATGTATCTCCAATAAATATTAAAACAAAACTGCCAGCCGACCGAACTAACATTACGGAACAAATGAACACACGAAACGAACGAGGAAATCCCCATAGAACAAAGTCGAAGGACAGGGAATTCCCAATTCTTCAAAGAGAATATTCAGAGAAAGCGGGGATCCCCCCGCGACCATAGAGAAGTTAATGACTACATGAGTGCGAAATTTGAAATTCGCGTTATAGTGAAACCGCGCGTAACGGGGTCGCGCTAAGCGGGGTATTACTGTATATATATATATATATATATATATATATTATATATATATATATATATATATATATATATATATATAAATAAATATTAATAATCACCGAAAACTTTTCTATTACCTATCGACATATAATTGCGTAAGAGTTTGTTGGTTGAAGTGCTTAGTCAAACAAATTTTAGCAAACGATTAGATGTAAACCATGCAAATTTCACGTTATTAAACAAGTTAAAGTTTCGTTTAACCACCGTGTTTAATTATAGTGGTTGAACGAACTTCAATGAAACCAGTTGTAATTTATATTACCTAGAGGCCTTTAAGCTTTATTATATAATTAGTTTTTACAGAAAAAATAAGCTACATTTTATCATATTTTACAGAATTACATAGATTTTTGTGGAGCAGGAAGGGCTTTTCACAAAAAGGAACACTTTCATGCAGCGTAACCTCGAGGGTGGTATTTCCAGTGCCTTAATGAGGGATGTTCTAATTTTTCTGTACCCTCTCTTTTCTTACTTCAGTTTATAATTCCAAATGGGCAGTTGTGTCCGGAGCAAACTTATGCTTATTCATTTTCTGGTAGTGGTGGTTATTTAAAATGTAACTTTAAGAGCATAAAATCTTTCCCCAATAAGAAGAGGCATGTTTGTAGGGAGGCATCTTATTATACTTACGTTCTTATCACTATCAATTAACTTTGTATGTCTTTGAACTACTAATACGTGAACTGATCTATTGAGAACTACAGTTCAATCTCAGTACACCTTGTAGTTCTTATTTTAAAGTATCGGCTTTGGAATATATTTGTAATAAGGCATCTTATCTATTTGCAACAACTCCAATTTTTCTGCTATCTCTCAGTGAAATATCTTCGCATCGTAGCTTTCCTTATACTCCAACTCTGCAAATGCCTGGCAACCTTACGTCATGTACTGTGTACTGACATCGTCATCTACCTTGAGCATTCTACATATGCAGATCGTGATATTTAAATAATTTTTTGTTGGAATCAGCTAGTCCCATATAGCTAAACTTTCTATTCTCTTGCTAGTAACAGTAGGTTGAAAGCAACGGTGTTGGACAATTCGCACATACCAAGGTAGTATGGAATATTCGGCGCAGATTTTATATTTGTTGATTTAGTTGCTTACTTATATCCACCAGTCCCTGTGTCCTTAATATCCAAGAAGCGTTATTCTTTCAAAATTTTTCCGAGGGTGTTTCAGTGCTTTAGCGAGGAATGCTAAAATTTTTCTGTACTCTTTCTACTCTTACGTCAGTTTATAATTCGGAATAGATAGGACGCATGTGTACCATTAATTTAAGATCATCCATAAATAATATATGATTGAGATGTTCGATTTTTCTTAATGTCAAATTCGTGCCTAGTTGAGTTTAATAGACTCAACAGTCGATTAAGTGCTTGTCAAGACCATAGAGGGCTTAAAAATTCACCCCGAAATATATTCTTCTGTAATGGGACTATGGTTGTCTTCATGTTGCAGCCCTTGAAATTGTATCCTAGTTCCCCACGTCAAAATTACGTGCTCGAGAAAAATGACAATACGTATATGAATTCTGTAATCCTTTAGTACATCTGGAAGCCACTTTTGTTGTTTGTTTATTGATGTAAGCTTTGTTGTACATAACAGAGTTGTTAAATTTTTTGTTCTCTGAAGTCAATTCCTTACTTAGCATATCATTTTTAATAAAATACGTTGATGCTGTTTCGTTCACAGTGTGCGTGGATGTAAGGCAAAAAGTTCTTAGCATATATAGTGTTTAGGGCAGTCATCGGCCAATACTTAGTCGCAGATCTTGAGTTTTATAATACAAACTCAATAATAGCTTCCTGCTTGTAAAGAAAATATATACAGAAAGAGTTTTGCATTCCTATTTACTCCGTTTTCAAAATACAATTTTCTCTACATTGTTACATTATAATACAATATACCGCTAAAATAGATTTATTCAAGTGAAATAGAACATAAACAGTAACCAGAACCGGCTTTGTTTTAAGGAAAAATCAGATTCCTAATTTGATTTGTAATTTCTATTATTATTAGGCAAATTAAAACCCACGTTTCGGTTATGAGAAACGTGTTTAAATTCTATTTATTCTGTTTCTTTCTATTTTTAAGTCAGAGTTAGAGTACTAAGAATTGGAATAAAAAGTCCATTTTCCTCTTTCCCTTTTATTTGTGAAATTATATTTGTATTAGGCAGACCAGGTAAAGGATAACACATGACCATGAGAAATTCGATTTCCTCTACCTCTATCGATTTCCAAACCATACACCGAGAAATTAGAAAGGCAATCTAAGGAGAATTTATTTTCCTTATTTTTTTCTTCATGTCTGGTTGGTTTACAAAAAAACCGGAAGTACGACATATGTTAAGGAGTCAGATTTAGGGAACTGAGATTAATTAAAATTTTAAACTGAGTGCCTGAATTCGTAACACAAAATCAATAGTGTTCCATAATTACTTAGATGTTACTATAGATGTTTTCACGGATGGTGGAATGTAATACATTAAAATTCCGGGTTCTAATCCGTTCGCCAAAACCTCATTTGGCATTTTCAAATGCTCCCGCTGCTGCTGCTACTCGATACTGTGATCTTGCTGCTGCTGCCGCTCGAAGGTAACTGAGGATCACACGTCGGTTTCGAGTCAAAGTTAGCTTATTACAATGTTTTTACTCATGATACTTGGCAAAACAAGCTGTTTTTCCCCCTCAGGCCTAGCACAATTAGTTTTCTTTTGAACCCTGATCAACAGCAGGGTTATTCAGGATTACGGAACGATAATTAGAATCTTAGAATACGGAAATTTGTAGTTGAGGTACTGGATGAACTGATTTAAGGTATGGATTTTCACCAAATTTATAAAAGTGAAAATATCTCAAAATCTAACGATTTTTCACTAAGATCATATTTATATATTTTGGTGGGTTATGAGTTATCAGCCCTCGAGGAGAATACGTTGGTATTTGGGACACCTATACATACATACATACATACATACATACATACATACATACATACATACATATACAGTCCCTGGCCAAATTATTAGACGCACTGCAAGATTTCATGTAAAATATTAATTACCGAGTGATATTGTACCGTTTTATTATTTTAAATTGATTTGTTTTTTATTTTTATATTATCCAATCAATTACCTATTTATTTGACATAAATAAAACAGCATTAATTTAGAAAAGCATAAGTTTATTAAGTTTTTAAAGAAAAGTGAAATTAATGTTAGTAAAAGTCAATATTTAGTTGAGCCACCTTTAGCCGCTATCAAAGCTTTAATTCTGCGCGGCATGCTATCAATGCAAGATTGTACTGTCTCCTGCATTTGAGGATGATGATTCCACACATGAATAATCTTTTCTAGGAGCTGGGTTTTGTTGGTAATCACATCTTTAGCCACTTCTCTTTTCATCAGCTCCCACACATTTTCAATGGGCTATTACCCGGCCAATCCAACAGAGGGATATTTTTTTCTGCCAAAAAAGCTTTAACAGACCGAGCAGTGTGGCAGGGAGCTCCATCTTGCATGAAAGTGAATGGTTCCCCATTTGGAAACCATTCTCTGAGCTGCGGAATCAACCGATTTTGTAATACTTCTTTGTACTGATCTTGCCTCATTATTCCTTTGACGACGTACAGACGTCCAGTGCCCTTGCCGCTGATGACTGACCAAATCATCACTTTGGTGGGATGTTTAACCGTCGGGACGACACAATCAGGATAAAACTTTTCTCCATGACGACGACGCACATACTGAGCTTTATTCTGCAAAATTTCGAATGTGCTTTCGTCACTGAAGCAGACCTGTCAAAAATAGGAAAAATATATAAACTTCCATGTTTATTTGCTTTATTTAACTGAAAATGATAATAATGTATCAATTATTGATTAAATTGCTGTATCTTACCGATCTCCAGAAGTCCACATCTTTGTCTTGCCATTGTTTGGCCCACTTCAGGCGCTTTGCTTTCATTGCAGCTGTTAACTTGGGCTTCCTAGCGGGGCGACAGGCCTTAAAATCTAATTCTTTCAATTTTCTTCGAACAGTGCGCTCAGAAGCATTTACGCTAGCATCCTGGAGTTGTGATTTTATTACCTTTATGGTAGCAAATCTGTTTTCTACACAAATTTTCTTTAAACATATCTCTGACCGTGGATTGAAAATTGGTTTTCTACCGCATCTTTTCTTTCTTTTCGGGCTTAATTTCTTCCCTGACTCAATTTTCTTTTTTATGCGTCATACACTAGCTTCAGAAACCTCCAATCTTCGTGATATTTCTCGGTTTGTAAATGTTTTCGCAATCACAAGGGCCTTCACTTCAGCTTTTTTACGTGGTGAAAGATCGCCTTTTCTACCCATAATGAAAATAGTCCAATTACTTTTTTAAAACACTGCATACAAAATAAACTAATAACTGAGTAGTATAAAACTGTTAAACAAACAATCACAGTCCATAAAGCCACAGAAACACGTCCGTACCTGACTCGATTCCGATCGCGACTGATACAGGTTTGTAGTTGTTTACGTTCATGTATCACTTTGTCAACACAGTGTTGCCATATGTTAAAAATAAATACAAATATGTAGTCTACAACAATTCTTTTAAATAAAAATCAATAATATTGTAGTTTAAATATACCATTATTGCATAAAAACTCTTAAGAAACATAAAATTACTAAAAAAAATACAGTGCGTCTAATAATTTGGCCAGGGATATATATATATATATATATATATATATATATATATATATATAATATATATATATATATATATATATATATATATATATATATATTATATATATATATATATATATATATATAATATATATATATATATATAATATATATATATATATATATATATATATATATATATATATATATATATATATATATATATATATATATATATATATCAATATATATATTCTCAATTTAGTGGGGTTGCAGTCTATATTTAAACATTTATGGCCTTGGGTAGTGAAACAAGCTTAGTCGAGCTTTCGAAATTATATTTATTTCTTCTTCAGGACATCTAGAAAGACAACATTTTCTTTTTTCTTTATACTGTTAAGTGAAAAATTACTTTTTTAAGTACATTCATATGGTTGAAAAAACAAAAAAGAAAGATGGCATGAGAAAAAAGAAAAATGATTGACTTACCAAAGTGGTTTTTTTATAACAAAACAAGAAATGGCCCATATTAACCGGGAAACCATGAATAAGAAGAGTAACACCCAGGGACTCAGCTCCATATACAGTTACATCCCCAAATTAGAATTAGAAAAATACCAATCACTAATAAATCGTCTTGCACCAGACGAATAACACATAGACAAAATGTTTTTTCCATCCAATCATTCTATTACATTATATTACCTATTATACATATATTTTTATTTTCCGAAAACTGTAACGCATTGTTTCTTTCTGTTATCCCCCGTATGCAGGTTGACACATGCGCTATTAAAATAAAAAATCTACATTCCCAACTATTATTTCTATCTTTATTCATTACACTATTTGCCAAGTAAATAAGTTTTAAACTGAAAGCATATCTCAGATCGAAACCAATCAATACCTTCGATCTTTCTCTACCACATAAAAGTTATATCCGTGTATCACATTCCATCTTTACCGCCAAAAATTGATAATTTTTTGTTAATTTACTGGTTTACGGGATTAGCAGAGAGTACCAAGGCCAGCCATTTTGTCCGTTTTGTATTTTTCCGTTTAATTATAATGTTATGTAGTTAACAACAGTATATTGGGGAATATCCCTCTGTGCAAATGACTGCTTGTTTTGTTATAAAAAAACCACTTTGGTAAGTCAATCATTTTTCTTTTTTCTCATGCCATCTTTCTTTTTTTTTTTCAACCATATGAATGTACTTAAAAAAGTAATTTTTCACTTAACAGTATAAAGAAAAAATTTTGTCTTTCCAGATGTCCTGAAGAAGAAATAAATATAACATCGAAAGCTCGACTAACAAAAAAGGTTGTTTCACTACCCAAGGCCATAAATATTTAAATATAGACTGCAACCCCACTAAATTGAGAATATATTTTTCTTAACTAGTCAGTCGCGACTACTCCTGTCTTTGTATATATATATATATATATATATATATATATATATATATATATATATATATATATATATATATATATATATATACACAATATATATATATATATATATATATATATATATATACACAATCTTTTTACATGCAATAACGCTATTGCTATTGTATTGTAGAAATCTTTTACACATTAACATCCTGTAAAATGAAATTCTGAAATCCAGATGTTCTGCACATTTTCTAAGAAATAAAATGTCGTTTTTAAACCCTTTTCATAGTAGTATTAGAAAAACATAAGTGACAAACCCATAAAGTTCCTGTTTTCAATTTAACCTTATCTTTTTCACAAACGCCACCATATTTGAGACGAGAATAATAAATTTCCGATAATAGAAATATAAAAATAAAAAGTTTGGTCTAGAATGACAGGCCACGTCGAACTTCCACGCCAACAAAATTGACCATTTGAAGACCGTATAATATGATTCGGTCATCGTGAAAATACAATTTATTACGAATAAAGAAAGGAAATTTTATTTTACTGGTTTGTGGACTTTATTTTAGAACATGTTTTATATGTATAAATCTTATGCCCCATTATATGGCTCCTATATTAATACGTAAAGACGTCCAAACTAAAAAAAATTGAATTTTAAAATATTCGTCTTTATTGAGCAAGTGACATTGGTTTTAGTAAAAATTTTAGAAACAAGGAATATTAAACATGTAGGACTAGGTCTAAATGTAGTCTATATATATATATATATATATATATATATATATATATATATATATATATATATATATATATATATATATATAAAACGCAACGTCTCTCTATCTGTGTGTCCGTTAGTGCACTTATCACTCGAGAACCACTGGTCTGATTTACGTGTTTTTTTTTACATACATATGTTCTCTGACCAGGTTATAGGATATATTTTATTAGGTTAGGTAACATAAGGAATAAGCAGTGACAATAATAGCGAATTAAGTCGTTTCTCTTGCAAAAAAACCTAAACAATAATTCTGTAGTCCACGCGAGCGGAGCCACGGACTCAGCTAGTCTTTAATATGCTAGAAATTGGAACTAAACAGAAGCAAAAACTGACTGGGTGTGTCTTAACAGATTATATTACCCAGTAAAATAAATCTCATTTAATATCTGTACAGCTATATATCTTGTCAGTAGCACTAATATGCTTATGATATACTGCTATTAACTTAGAGTTATATAATTTAGTTCAAATTTCTACTACAGGTTGGTTTATTGTAGGCGGTGTGAGCGTTTCTGCCTGTTTGTGTACTGGAACCTCCTCTCTCGCTCTTGGTTACATGACCGTCGTCTTTTTAAGAAGTTTTATGAACTTCCCTCCAAGTCTTTCAGGTGGTAATTTATACCTACGATGTAGATCTCCGAAGAGTCTGTCTTCCAAGTTAAAGCCGCACATTCCTACAGGATGTGCATAGAAATTTCTTCCTCTTCACCATATAGTCTGCTTGTCGTAAGACCAATGTAGCTACCCATTTTCTGCAAATGTTTCCTCAGGTGACAATGGCCGGTGATCAGTCCCACCACTAGGTTGGTCTGGGCCATTGTTAAAAAGAGGACACCAGGTGTTAGTTTCCTTGAGGAGCCGCCAATCACGTTTTGCGAACCAACTATTTAGATGCTACTGATATGACAATCTGTTGAGTGTCATTTTTACCTCCTATTTTGGTATACCTAACTCTGATTCTGAACGCCTGTATGGTTTGTAGCTCTGAATTTTGCAAATTCGTCCGCTTTTACATTACCTCTTGTCCCACAGCAATTCAATCTTATTGTTCCTGGAGGATATTTCTAACAGATCACGTTTACACCCCATCGTGATCTTAGAATTGGGCATATCGGTATCTAAAAGCCTTTAGAGTAGCTTAAATGTGTGAGAGAATAAATATTTCTTAGTTGAGGTCCCATCTAATACTCTCGTGAACACGTGCTTGTACTGCAAGAATTTCTTCCCGGAATACTGTTGCACTTGTCTCTAGTGGAATGCTAAAGCTCCACTAGGCTTTTCTGCATATGTGCTAACGCCTCCTACACTTGAATTTTTTGATTCATCTGTGTAATAGACCAAACCCGTTGCCTTCATCCGAGTCTCCACCGCATCCATAGATTTGGATCGCACGCAATTCTATATGATTTTTCGAAATTATAGGTCGTTGTCGTATAGTCAGATTGCATATTCAAGAGTTTGTCGTTGATTAGATCCTTCTCTTGTATACACAAATTGTACAGGTTGTTGTTTCCATTCCCCATTTGTCTTCATTTTTTTTTTTTTTTTTATGGGTCTAGTACACGTGCTGCGGGGAAGTCCCTAAAGCGCTCCAGGAGCTGCATATGTGCGGAAAAAGCGATTCACGTTGTTCTTGAATTGCTGTAAATTAACCCTTCATGCGATAGGGGCTATTGATAGCCTCACTTTTTATGTACAAGTTTATATTTAGGGGCAATAATTCTATAATTCTATAATTCTTTCCATAGCTGTGGTGGGGGCAGTACTTATAGCCTCCAGATTTTCACTAGCCATGCCTGAAAATTAAATCCTTAAAAAAATATTGCTATATCCCGTAGCGAAAAAAACTGGCCGGGAAAGCTTTATTAACACTTATAGCCAACTTATAAAGACAAATAATAAAGTTTTACCAATACCAAATAGATTTTAGTCTGCATTTAGAGTAGGCAGTTTTCAAATCATGTGAGGTAAACATTAAATAACCGGTCAAGTGCAAGTTGAACTTGCACAATTAGTGTTCCGTACGTTGATTGCTTTTAAAATAAAAATGTTGTTACGGTGGTATAAAATGATCAATGACTTCACAAAACACACCCCAAATGAGTTTTCAACAAAATTTGTTTCCAATCTTTACTAAAAATTGATGACTTGAAATTTTTGGTTTTTTTTTATACACCAGATAAATTATTAAAGGTAATGCACTCGTGATAATTTTCGTTCAATCTACACCCCCTGGAGAATATTCCAGAGTTTTTTCAAAATTTTTTGATCAGTACTTTTCGAGATAAGGTATGCGAAGGACAGCGATTTTTCGCGATTTTTTAAAAATAATACAAAGAAAAGTGTGCGCAAGTATTACATTATATATATATATATATATATATATATATATATATATATATATATATATATATATATATTTATAATATATTTTACTCGTGTTTTCACAAGCTTTCATTTGACATCACACTCGATGACCTAAAAAAATTTTTTTTTCACTTCCGATTTCACCCCCCAAAACTAACCCCTAAAGACAAAATTTGACTTTCAAAACTACACGGCTTTGATGAGACCATCAATTCCTATATTATTACCAACTTTCAACTTTCTAAGACAAATAGTTTCGGAGAAAATCGGAACACTAAAAATAAAGTAAGCTGCAAAACCTTTAATGTAAACGAAAAAATGTGTGATATTTTCTAGACCGGCCCTGTAACTAGGCCACATTTCTCCTTCCGATCGCTGAAACATAAGAGGTTTCCTTATTTCGCTATGCAAAGCCTTATACTAGCAGCGCCAACGAAAAATTTACAAGTTGGATGAAAATATATATATATATATATATATATATATATATATATATATATATATATATATATATATATATATATATATATATATATATATATATATATATATATATATATATATATATATATATATATATATATATATATATATATATATATATATATATATATATATCTAAAGTCGTAGTAATTCAGGGATAGACAAATGTGTAGAGAAGTTAATCCGGAAATACATGCTTTCGTTTGATACATTCCGGGTAGAATGTTTTAGATGTTTTATCACTGAAAATGTTAAATGAGACTTTGACGAAACGTCTGCAAAATTTACACGGTATCTAAGGTCATCCGTATTCGCACATTAATGCAACTCGACGCAATTGGTTACAGCAACCAGCTGCCGAAACTTTTTTTACCTTTGCACACACAAAAAACACCTATGTCGTTGCCGCGATTGTCGCCATTTCTGGCTGGATATGTTCTTTTAATTATTTATTTATTAATTATTGTTATTATCATATAAATTAATTATTATCATTATTATATAAAAAGGATTATTACTATAAACCGGGCTATATAGGGGCCAACACTTCTTTTGGGAATGAAGTTAACTTGATTAACTGACGAAGTTGAGTCTCATAGTAGTATGAACTGACTTGAATTCTGTCACCAGCTGTACCTTTTACTGGGGCCAATATATACCTTTAAGAAGAAGGCACTATAACGAAGTCCTGGACACGTTTAGAATATATATATATATATATATATATATAATATATATATATATATATATATATATATATATATATATATATATATATATATATATATATATATATATATATATATATATATATATATATATATATATTCTTGTGTTTGTTACATTCCGAGTGGAATTTGGCAGACGTGTTGCCTCAATGCATTGCAAGTTTTTTAAATTTTTACATTATATTGCAATTTCCAGTCATACAAGACGAGATAACACTCGAGTCTACTGAAAATGCATGTAGTTGAAAAATCTATTTTTATTAATTTGCCAGAGATGCCTTTTTATCACTGATAAATTCATTTTCCTAGTTTTCATATAGCTTACCTGTTTATAATTGTATCGTACTTCGAAATAGAGATAATAGTACAAAAATATTTTTTTTTTACTGTTAGTGCTAACAAGATGTGGATAAATTTAGCTTTAACTGAATAAGATACGAATACAATACAAAACTAATAAGCATCAGTACTAAATTACGATTTCCTTTGATAAAACAAGTCAACATTTTCCTGAAATTTATTAGACTTTACTACATTTTATAATAAGCGAATCTTCTCTTCTTCTTCTCAACTCAAGTTTGTCGACTTCTGGACATAGATCACTTCTAATCACTTCCATGCTTCCCTGTCTTTTGCTACCTTTAGCCACTGCTTCCCGCTACTACTCTTATATCATCGACCCATTGTTTCTGTGGACATCCCATACCTTTTTCTGTTTCCCTGGTTCTCCATTCTGTGATCCTGTATACCTGTCTGTCTCAGGATGATCTAGCCACGTGACCAGCTGATCACCACCTCATCGTTGCCGCCTCCAGAGTTATGACATTAACTTTGGTCCGTCTTCTTATCTGCTCGTTGTGAATTTAATCCCTAAAGGAGATACCAGCACGCTTCTCTCCATAGCTCTCTGTGAAATTCCGAGCTTTTTAATAAATGCTTTAATGATGTACAGGATGGTCCAAATTGGACACTTTTAAAGGTAAACCACTTTATTTAAAGGACATAGACGAAAATTGATGTCGGTGTCTGAGGCTCAATTTTTATGATAAACTCAATGGTGAAAACCGCATATCGATATCTAGTACCGTTTCGGATATACCGGGTGTTTTTCAAAAATCTGCATTTTGGAAAAATGTTTGTAATTCTTTTCCTATTGAAAATTTTTGATTTCTGTAAAAACATTCTCAAAGCACTTTTTCACGTGGATTTCAATACTGTAAGTTACATTTTTTTATAACTAATATTTTAATAGTTATTAACGCAAAAATATATTTTTTAGATGGGATACCCTGTATATTTTTCCTTATCCGAATAGAGCTTTAAATTACCATTCTAAAAAATATAGCCCACTTTATGTTTTGCTTAAATCTACTTCAAAATATAAAAGTTTTCAGTTTTTACGCGAGTTTTAAATGCACATTTTGTGAAGTAGGCAGTAGCAGTCAAATCGTAAAAAAAATTCCCAGAAGTAACTCTAAGAGTCATAACTACAATGAAATTTCCTAAATGCTATAGTACTTTAAACTATGTAGAAAATTAAAAAACAAAACTACAATAAAACAATTTATTCCGAGTAGAGCAAACTAAAACAAAAACAATTTTTCTATAAGAGATGTTCGAAATGTCGACCAGTTTCATTTATACATAGGCGGCACCTTTTCTGGACACTTCTTACCGAGTTGATTAGTTCAAGAGGAGCGAGTGCTGCAAAACTTTGTATCACTGCGACTTCTAACTTTTGCCTGGTGTTTGTCGGCAATTTAAAAATTAGATCTTTCAATCTCCCCCAGAGATAGAAGTCCATGGGTGTTAAATCCGGGGACCTTGCCGGCCAACGGTTCGGACCTTGGTTGGCTATCCAGTTATTGTCGAAATTGGCCGATAAAAAATTACTGATAACTGCAACGTTATGAGGGGGTGCCCCGTCGTGTTGAAAAAATATATTTCTAAGGTCCATTAACGGCAATTCATCAACAACAGGTTCTATTTACTGCCTTAAAATTTCTAAATATCTTTATTTTATATTTTTTATTTAATTTATTTTATTTATTTTTTTTATATTTTTAAATTTTTTTATTTATAATTTATTATTTTTATATTATTTATTATTTTTATTTTTTTTATATTATATTATTTTTATATATATTTTAATTTTATTTATTATATATATTATTTATTTATTTTTTATATTATATTAATTATATTATATTTATTAATTTGATTATTTTTTTTAATTTTTTATATTGATATTTTTTTAATTTTTTAAATATTAAATATCTGAGTGGTGAGTATTCCTTCGTAAATAAATGGACCTATAACCCTGCCTCTAAAAATTCCTGCCCCCACATTAAATCCAAATCTGCATTGATTTCTTTGCTCCACAACTAAATGAGGATTTTCTTGTGCCCACGTATAAGAATTGTAACGGTTAAAAATACTTGCATTGCTTACATAAGCTTCGTCTGTCCAAATGCAATTTAATGAAAAATTCGGACCATCGTTACAATTCTCCAGAAACCATTGGCAAAAATCCATACACCGTTGAAAATCTCTGTCTCTAAGGTGATGAACTTTTCTTGTCCTATATGGCCTGAATTTGTGCTTCGTCAAAGTACGACTTACGTTAGTTCTTGGTAGTCCAGTGGATTCTTTTAACTGTCGGGTTGAAGGGTTGGGATTATTTCCGATAATTCCTAAAACTACTATTTCTTCTTCTCTCTCCTTATCCCTGTTTGATGCATAATTTTTGGGTCGTTTCTTTTCAAACTGGCCACTATTAACTAGGTTATGTCGCAATCGAGCGAATATATCCTTGAAGGTTTGACGCCTCTATGGATACCGTTCGTGGTACAAATTACTTGCCGCTAGGAATGAAACTGGTCGACATTTCGAACATCTCTTATAGAAAATTGTTTTGTTTTTGTTTGCTCTACTCAAATAAATTGTTTTATTGTTATTTTGTTTTATTTTCTACATAGTTTAAAGTACTATAGCATTTAGTAAAATTCATTTTAGTTATGATTCTTAGAGTTACTTCTGGGAATTTTTTTTTTACGATTTGACTACTATCGATAAACAATTGATATTGCCGGTCCGTCCAAAGCCTACTTTACAAAATATACATTTAAAACTCGCATAAAAACTGAAAACTTTTATATTTTGAAACAGATTTAAGCAAAATATAAAGTGTGCTATATATTTAGAATGATAATTTAAGCAATATACAGGGTATCCCATTAAAAAAAATATTTTTGCGTTAATAACTATTAAAATATTAGTTGTAAAAAACTAACACTGTTGAAATCCACGTGAAAAAGTGCTTTGAAAATATTTTTACAGAAATCAAAAATTTTCAATAGGAAAAGAATTACAAACATTTTTCCAAAATGCAGATTTTTGAAAAAAACACCCTGTATATCTGAAACGGTACTAGATATCGATATGCGGTTTTCACCATTGAGTTTATCATAATAATTGGGCCTTAGATACCGACATCAGTTTTCGTCTATCTCCTTTAGATAAAGGGGTTTACCTTTAAGAGTGTCCAATTTGGACCACCCTGTACATCGCATCCAGTCCATATGTGCTAACAGATAGGACACAGGTATTGTAGAATTTAGTTTTTTGGTTTATGGGTATTGTATCACTTTTTAAGATATGTTCTAGTTTCCCATGCCAGCCCTATACGTCTGTTAATATCTGCATACTGGTTCTTCTTTGCGATCTTAATAGAGTAACCTAAGTAGATATACTCGTCGATGGTGTTATTTCCTATATGTATGTCGGTATATTCCGGGCTCATTAATTTAGTTTTTTTTTTTTTTTTAATTCATTTTAAGATCTGCCCTTGTAGAAATCACATTCAGCTGGTTTAACATTTTCTCTAGCTTATTGGTATTGTTAGCTATCAAGACTATGTCGTCTGCAAACCTAAGATGACAGTCTAGTGGCGTCGATGTTGAGAGACTCCTTAAAGACGTCTTCAATGGTCATCGTAAACAATTTAGGTAAGATACTATCTCCTTGTCGCCCTCTTTAATGGTATGTTGTTAGTGAAAGTTGTTTCGTCAATTTTATAGACGTTCTTTATTATTTTTATATATCTGGAATCTATCCTTACATTCGCCAGGAATTTTAAAACCAGTTTTCAACAGTATCAAATGCCTTATGAAATCAATTAAGGCCAAATGTATTGGTACTTTATATTCTGTATATTTCTCTATTACAGTACGTATTGTGTAGAGATGGTCAATCGTGCTAAATCCCTTTCCGAAGCCCGCTTATTCCATAGGTTGATAGAAATGTAGTTCCGCTGTTAAGGGATTTGTTACGATTTTAGTAAAGAGCTTAAATAAGTGCGACAGAAGAGATGTGGGCCGATAATTTTCGATATCAGTATTATCATCATCTTTCAGAGGTGTGCCGCCCAATTTTAACATTGATATGCGGACAGATTTATTCTCTATAATCCGTTTTTCGGATATTAAATAAATATTCCAGGTTCTGATATTATGAAACTTAAAATAAAATCTTCGGAAATTTTTTTAAGTAATATGTCAAAAAGGCATATTTGTTCAAGTTAACATTTAAAAGCTAAAAATAAACATAAAAGATCAAAATTTAAAAAAAAATTGATATGATAAAACTTTTTCGCAGTATATGTCGATGTAGTAACTGGTTTAATAACGCTAAGCGTGGCAAGGGCAGGAAACAACCTACGCTTGTAGTAACTTTTTTATTAGACCTCGAATCCCGAAAA
This sequence comes from Pachyrhynchus sulphureomaculatus, assembly GCA_019049505.1. Taxonomy (NCBI): domain Eukaryota; kingdom Metazoa; phylum Arthropoda; class Insecta; order Coleoptera; family Curculionidae; genus Pachyrhynchus; species Pachyrhynchus sulphureomaculatus. The sequence goes on along the minus strand of CM032452.1, from coordinate 80,386,577 downwards.
GAAAGATGATTTATCATTTTTACAAATTGAGCGGGCTGACTTACGACTATTAGTTGGGGCTGAAGTTATGGGAACCGAACGAGAATAAGAAATTACCTAAATTAAGTTGTTTTTTTAGGTTTTGTTCGGAAAAAGTGAGGTTATTTACCCTGGGCTTCCTTTCCAAATACGAGTTATAAAATAACCCCACATTGTATACTTTGTTTACGTTTTTAATAACGGTTCTGTTAAAACTAATTAAAGCTATGCCCCAAAACATACATATATTTACAGTTGTAGGCTAAAGACATCCTCCGACATCCAAATTTATTTGTAAACTTTTTTATCACGTTGTTAAATAGTGCATGGACCTCCGTCGCAAATACAAGTTATAAAATAATCGTACATTGTGAACTTTCATTGTTTTTTTTAATAACGGTTCTGTTAAAACCAAATAAAGCTATGCCCCCCAAAACATACACATATTTACAGTTGTAGGCTAAAGACACCCTCAGACATCTAAATATATTTGTAAACTTTTTTATCAGGTTGTTCAATGTGACATCGTGCGTTAGGATACATTAGAGGTCTCCAACAAACTATACTCTAATATCAATATAATATTTTTAGCATTGGTATAACAACTAAAGACGAATCGAAAAGATTCGCATTTTTAGAAGTCACCAAAAAGTGTTCTTCGTATTTGCTGAACCATCCCAAGACGCGTTTCGCCGTATCACGGCTCCTCAGTTGGGCTAGGTTCAGCAAATACGAGAACACCATTTTTAGTCCTTATCCAGGTACTAACGGAAAACTATGACAAATAGATGCTTATACTGCACTCTGTCGGTGACTTACACAGTCTTTTCAAGCAGAGCGGCACAGCACGGCTGGCACTTATTGCAGAAACGCACCTTTCTCGAGCTTACCGCTCGAAGGCATAGATGGCATTGGTATAACAACTAAAGACGAATAATATTTTTACATTTTATTATTTTAATACTTTCATATGCCTCTGATAGTTTCAGATACATTTTTTATTAACCTTGAATTATCTAGTGTTCTTCTTCTTTCATGTTCATGGATTTTATCCTTCGGACTTCTTAATAAATTTTTTAAGTTGTCTGATGACTTATAGAGTAACTTGAGACCTACATTATTAAATACCTTAATAAGTCCTTTGGTATATTTTGGATTATAGGGGATTTTGTCTTATTCTGCTCGCGCGTAAAAAAAGGTGAAATTATGAACATTTAACCTAAACTTACATCTATTTATTAACTTTTTTATGGGTATATCACTCGTGCTGCTGAGAAGTTCCTAAAGTATTACAAATTGTACTCAATAGGAAACACAGTCTTGGGTGAATCATTTTAAAGGTTCTCCATATAAAAAACTGCTTGAAAAGGATTGTACGAGGAGTGATGTAATGTATTAATGTATATATTAGTATATATTCCTAGCATGCACCGCTCTGGGAGAAATTAAGCGGGCTACATCGATCGGACACTTTCCATGAAAATACTTATAGAATAAACTTAAGTCGCCAACTATTCTTCGATGTTCTAAAGTATCAAGGTTTCTGGTGAGTTATGGGTCTCTAATTAGGCGAACAGCTCTCTTCTAAATAGAAACCAACAAATGCAGTCTATGTTTGGGAGCAGAGCCCAAACATGGGAACAATACTTTATCGTTGATCGAATTTGATTGTACAGGGTCAACGATAGATTAAAGTTCATTATCTCATTTGTTTCGGGAATGACGAAAAAATGTTAAATAAAATAGTTTTAGGGAATTTTAAGGTGCACAGTTTAATTATTTTCGAGTATATAGGGTTCTTCAAAAAAGTGTGGCCTATATAACATATGTTTTTTTAAATGGAACATCCTATTTTCTAATTGATTTTTAAATTCTGCTTGAAATTTTATAACTTTTTTATTAATAATGTTATTTACCTAAACCTAGTAGTTTTTCTAATATTTCAATTTAAAAAAAAAAATACTAGTTTTCAGTTTTGTAAAAAAATTGCCGGTAGCGCCATTGTTTCTGAAGGTGGAATAGTCATAATTGGTACGAGCATTCTATAGAGATGAAAAAAGATATATGTAAAGAAATTTGAGTTAGATGCTACAGATTATTCAAAATAAATTTATACATTTCGACTATTTTAAATTGAAAAATCTCAAATTTTTTAAATGGGACACTCTGTATATTATTATTTTTTCTGATAGATTTTACATAATCCTCCCACTTTTATTGAGTAGGTCATATACCTATTTCTAATAGTTTTCGATTTATTTTGAATTTTTCCATTTTTACCCTTGTTTTTAATACACTTACGCTATAACATCATAGACAACCACCAAGACAAAACAAAAATGTAGGCATTGTCAAATTTTGACATGTCTATTAAGCAAGTAAAAATAGTTTAATTTGTTGTAGTAAGTGACGTATACAGGTAGTAGTTATGGATTTTCCTAAAAATGAATTAATTGACATGGTTTATATGCTGGGCGAGGCGGGAAAAATTTGTCTCTTTTTGCTTAATAGACGTATACCATCTAGAAAATCTTTTCAGTGCGTAATGGAACGGTTTGATGGTAGTGGTAGCGTTGAGTATACGAAACGGAAAGTAGTAAACCAGAATGCTACCAATGAGGAAAAAGAAATGGAGATTTTACTTCATGTTGAAGATAAACCCCAGGTCCGCAGCCGTCAACTAGCTGACTTATCTGACACATCCCAATCTACGGCTAATCGCACCACGAGAAAATACAAGTATCATCTCTTTCATATGGAACTATACCAAGAACTTCAAGACCGTGATTTTGAACGACGAGTCAACTTTTGTACCACCATGAATGGAGCAATAGAGGCCGATCTAAATTTTTTATCCAAAATAATGTTTTCTGATGAAGCTACATTTCGCAGTAATGGAGCAGTTAACAGCCATAACATGCATTATTATTCAACAGTTAATCCATTTTGGGTCCGGGATGTTCAAAACCAAAATCATTGGTCAGTTAATGTGTGGTGCGGAATATTAAATTTTTGAATTACTGGTCCATATTTTTTCCGCGAACCGCTTAACGGGCTTTACGTATATCTTTTTTTTCATCTCTATAGAACGCTCGTACCAATTATGAGTATTCCACCCTCAGAAACAATGGCAATTTTTTACAAAACTGAAAACTAGTATTTAAAAAAAAAATGAAATATTAGAAAAACTAATATGTTTAATTAATTATATATATATATCTATATATATATATATATATATATATATATATATATATATATATATATATATATATATATATATATATATATTAGGGTGACCGCAAAAAATCGATGTCGGAATTTTGTTCGTCTGGACCCCACAAAATGATTCCCCTTTCCAGATATTGAGATAGCCGAAATTTGAGCTCGAATAAATGACGTTAACCCGTGCCGCTCGTCGCTCAAAGTTTGAAAAAATCCAAATTTTTGGCCAAAAAAACTCCAGAACGGTAAATAATAGAAACACGCTTAATATCTCAAAAGAAAGCTAATGTTGTTCTTCAAAATTTATATTCTATACATAATTGTTGTTATTTTAAGTCAAACCGAGTTACAACAGCCTTTAGCCCCAAAAACATGACCTGGTACCAGTAGGAGCCAGTTTGGGAGTATTCTAAGAATTTTACGGGTTTTTACATAATGTGTCTCGGAATTAACATTTTTTTGTTAAAAAGTATTTTGGAACTCAATTTTCAAACATAAAGAGCCTTTTGTTCAAATTTAATCTTTTATTATATGGGGATTACCTGACTAGTTTACCAAAGAAAGACCCGTTTGACAGGTAAAAAGGAGGGTGAATCTAATTTCTATTTTAGGGATGGTGATTTTACTTCAGCGTACAACCGACCTTTTATTTATTCAGTTTAGTTTCTAAAGTGCCTTTGAGCTGGTTAGATCGAACAATTATCTAGTGAAGATATTTTAACTTTTTTTTTTTTTAATTTCCCAAGTGTGTGTGTTATTGTTTTTATAACTATTATAGTATTATTTTAAAAGACATTTGAAAACATTTTATTGAAATTAAAGTTTGCAATATATTTTGTTTTATTTTCCAAGTTAACTGTTATTTACCTATTGGCCTCTGAAATGGCATCCAGATCAGGTGTACAAAGCCGGACCAAGGATAAAATATTTCTTGTGGGCTATCCCATTCACCAGATCACCGGTTGTAAACTACCCTCAAATCGTCAAGTTTTGTGTGCTTTATTTTATAATTTACGTACTGTGAAATTAACTGTAAGAGAATCAGCAAAACTTACAATACGAGAAGTGTTTATTTTTTGGGAGAAAGCTCGAATCCCGACTAAACATGAGCAAGATGCAATTACTAAGCTGGAAAAACTTCACGCCGAGTGGAGAACTCTTCAAAAAGACCGGAAGAAAACATCGAAAACGGTCAAGAACAAATTTAAACAGTTTGTTGAAAAGTTGGATGATCTCTTTGATATTGCTCAACAAGATGCCTTGGCTCTGATGAAATCGGAAGAAGATAAGGCGTTTCTCGTGAAACAGAGGCAGAAGGGCCGCCCAGGTTCCATGACTGGAGTGGATCTCAAGTTGTCTCGAGCTGAAGAAATCAAGGTGCAAAAGAAACTTGCAAAAATGAACCGACAAATCCAAGAAGCAACTTTTGATATTGGTGAGTTTTTTTTTTTATTATTAGTATTCTAAAAAATAGATAAACCAATAAGTAAATAGTTTCATTATAATTGAAAGAAAATTGTACATGAGAGCATGATTTGGCATCTTTATGATTGAGTTTATATTTTTTAAATAATACCTTTTGATAATTAGAAGTAGGCAAATTTAGTACCTATGTATTATTACTATTCTGCTAAAACGACAAGTTTTTATAGTCTTTTTTTTTCTCTTTCTTTTGTTGCTTCTTAGAGACGGATGATGAAGACAAGTTCGAAGAAGGAGAAGAAGACACTGAAGAGGACAGCATCTACCAGGAACTTGAGAGCTTGGAGGAAATGGACATCCCTGAAAGAAGCTGCAGAAGATCCAGGACCATCTGAGAGCAAGAGGATGAAAGTTTCATTTGCAAGGGGCGTTAAAGAGATTTTAAACATGAAATTGTCCATTTTATTAGATCGATGTAAGGTATCCGACAGAAATGCCACGAGAATTTTAATAGCTACTCTAGAAGCACTAAACCTTGACCCTCTTGAGTACAAAGTCTCGAAAACTTTATTACATGATAGAAGGCAAATGTTCAGAGAACAATATAATAAAAAAATTTTTGATAAAGTAAACATTCCTGAAAAAGAGCCCGTGGTTGTCCATTGGGACGGTAAACTTTTACCGGGTGTTTTAAAAAATGAACAATGTGAGCGAATAGCTATAGCTTTTTCATATGGCGAAAAGGAACAGCTGCTGGGAGTTCCTGTAACAGCAAACAGCTCTGGAGAGGAGCAAGCCGTAGCCGTATATGAATGCCTACATGAATGGGGTCTTCTTAACACCGTCAAGGCGATGTGCTTCGACACTACAGCATCCAACACGGGAAGACTCAAAGGAGCATGCGTCATATTGGAGCAAATGTTAGGAAGAGAATTGTTATACCTAGCTTGCCGTCACCATATCTTGGAAATTCTGTTAAGAGGCGTATTCGACACAAAAATGGGATCAACCACTGGACCTCATCCAGACATTTTCAAGGGATTCCTCACTGCGTGGCCCAAGATAGACAAAGGAAAATACGACACAGGTATCAGTGACAATCTAATACAAAAGCAGCTAACTCCAGAAGTAATTGCAAATGTTACTGCTGAATTCGAGACCAAATTAACTGAGAGCCACCCCAGAGATGACTACAAGGAGCTATTGCAATTGGTTCTCGTATTTGTTGGATCACTAGACGGCAATGTTGTGGGTTTTAGAACTCCAGGAGCCATTCATCACGCTAGGTGGATGGCAAAGGCTATTTACTGCTTAAAAATGTTCATTTTTCATCGTCAATTTAAGATGTCTAAAGAAGAAGAAAGTTCTGTGCGTGCCATTTCTGTTTTCCTAGTTAAAATTTATTGTAAAGCTTGGTTCAATGCTCCAAAAGCTCATCTTGCACCAAAGCAAGATTTAGGTATTTTGCATAGTCTGTTAGACTATAAAGAATGTGACAACGACATTGCAGAAATAGCCCTGACCAAATTTTCGAACCATTTGTGGTATTTGAATGCAAAGTTGGTGGGATTATCGTTTTTTGATCCCACCATTACAGACGATGAAAAGTTGTTAATAGCTAATAAATTGCTCAGTAGCACAGATGAACCATCACAGCACGCTAGGGTTGTAAATCCAAAAGTTAGGAAAGAAAACTTAAAAGAGGTAGTTGATGGAGGATTGGTAAATTTACTTACCAAAGAAACGTTTACATTCTTTGACCAATTTAATATAAAAACAGATTTCCTAAGACAACATCCAAACACCTGGCCTCAAAATAATGACTTCCAAGAAGGATTGAAAATTGTCAAAACATTAAAAGTAGTTAATGATATGACTGAGCGTGGTGTTAAATTAATAACCGACTTTAACGACCTTCTGACAAAAGATGAAGACCAAAAGCAATATGTCCTGCAAGTTGTAAGTAAATGCCGAGCATTATATCCTGACGTTTTCAAAAACTACTTTAACAAAAGCTCTAGAATAGATTAGATAACTATGTAAAATTATCAACTCGTGTAGGTACTACGTCTGTATCTTTTCTGTGTCTGTTTTGTATGTATTATATACCTAATTTTTATATTTTAAAATAAAAAATGTCATTAGACTTATCAGTATTACTTGTTTTTTTATTATATTTCTACTTTAAACTCAAAAATATACCAAAAAAAAGCAAAATTTATCACTTAATAACAAAATATACGAAGTATGCTCCTAGTGGTACCAGGTCACGTTTTTGGGGCTAAAGGCTGTTGTAACTCGGTTTGACTTAAAATAACAACAATTATGTATAGAATATAAATTTTGAAGAACAACATTAGCTTTCTTTTATATTAAGTGTGTTTCTATTATTTACCGTTCTGGAGTTATGGCTCCATATCTCAGCTTTTTGGCCAAAAATTTGGATTTTTTCAAACTTTGAGCGACGAGCGGCACGGGTTAACGTCGTTTTAATCGAGCTCAAATTTCGGCTATCTCAATATCTGGAAAGGGGAATCGTTTTGTGGGGTCCAGACGAACACGATTCCGACATTTTTTTCCCCCTCTGTGAGATCCGGTCACTCTAATATATATATATATATATATATATATATATATATATATATATATATATATATATATATATATATATATATATATACTTTACTATTGGCTAGTAAACATCGATAATGTCAAATTGAATTACGGCCCAATATCTGCCATTTTATAGTCAAAGCAACACTTACTAACGGCTGTTTTGCCAAATCTACGTTATAGATTTGACCTATTCGTTACTAGCCGATGAAATCAACTTTTTATTACGTTATATGATTGATTGTATTTTAATGTAAATATGTGAAGGCTTGCTAATTACCCATCTCAAATAATTAAATATTAGGCTTAATAGTGTTGTAGAAAGGCATTATCTAGTTATAGTGACTTTTGAGGCAGTGGGAACATCCAAAAACAGGTGTAAACAAAAACAACTTGTTTCAAAGAGATCATTGATATTTGCGTCCTTTATCAAAGATATAAAAAAACTAGTTTCTCAAAATAAACTGACAGTACTGCATGGATAATTTATCGTACTAGCGTTGATACTTATTCTGTGTTATAGGTAGATTGTTTTCAAAAAATTGACTCTGATAACCTGCTGTTAATATTAACATATTTTCAAAAAATGAGGGTCCTTGTATAACTTTATATATTTATCATAATTTTTGGTGTCAGGTGTGTGGTGCACTTTAAAGTTTATTGTTATAACTTTCTGGACATGTTATTTTATTTTATAGGAACGAAAATCAAAAAGTTTTTAGGTTAGTTTGAAAGAAATTTTATAAGTTACACATGTTCGCATAGATGCTTCCTTTTTTATGATTGATGGTCTATGTGCACCAATAGACTGAAAGTTAACGTGGCATTTTCTTTTTCTACCAAATATTTGGATTTTTATAATCTTAAAAATATTTTTTTGTCACTTAAAAAAGTCAAATAGGAAATTTCGTAGAATTAATCTTTGTAAAGTAGTTTTGTTTTTAAAAGCGCATTTGAAATAAAAGAATGAGATCATGCTCCATTCCATTTAAAGTTATATTATATATGCCCACAGTCGATCACGTGACGGCATCAGCCTTTATATGGATATACTATGTGACCTTAAAATTTGCATAATAATTTGAGAGCACGGAGCGTAGGGCGAACATAATAACGGAGGTGTGGATATATGTAAATGGCTTCGTTTACAGAAAATGGAAGGCAAAGTATTGTGAATACAAATAAATCTGATGCAGAGTTAAATAACCGATACCATTTCTTGACATAGTCGTTTACAATGACTGATTAAACATATCCATTTAGCCAAAAATATGCTTACTCTTTTCTTAAGGATGTAGTTTTTACACACACTCGAAATTATATATCTTCATCCTTGGGTCATTGTTGTGCTACCTATATCCATAGTAAAGGTAGTTATTATTATAATCGTATAATAGTTTTTCAAACTAAAGATAAGTTGAAGAGATTTTATTTCGACGAAAAACATCTTTTTTAGAATATATACCCTGAAAAGGTATCTATAACTATTATAATAGTATTTTAAACTAGGTTATTTAGTCATCTTAATTTACACTGCTTTGCTAAGGCTCACTACCTTTTTTTAGATTATAATAGGTTACTATTATTTTTAAATTAATGTACAGGGTAGTCCAAATTGGACACTTTTAAAGGTAAACCCCTTTATCTAAAGGAGATGGACGAAAACTGATGTCGGTGTCTGACGCTCAATTTTTATGATAAACTTAATGGAGGAAATCGCATATCGATATCTAGTACCGTTTCAGATATACAGGGTGTGTGTTTTTCAAAAATCTGCATATTGGAAAAATGTTTGTAATTCTTTTCCTATTGAAAATTTTTGATTTCTGTAAAAACATTCTCAAAGCACTTTTTCACATGGATTTCAACAGTGTAAGTTACATTTTTTTACAGCTAATATTTTAATAGTTGTTAACGCAAAAATATATTTTTTAAATGGGATACCATGAATATTTTTCCTTGTCCGAATAGAGCTTTAAATTACCATTCTAAAAATATAGCACACTTTATATTTTGCTTAAATCTACTTCAAAATATAAAGGTTTTCAGTTTTTACGAGAGTTTTAAATGCACATTTTGTGAAGTAGGCTTTGGACGGAGCGGCCATATGGTTTAATTCAATTGTTTACTCGTAGTTGTCAAATTTTATTTCAGGATCAGTTATTGAATTGTCAAATAAATCGCAATGAAGTTTGAAAATTACGAAAAATTGGATATGATAGTGTGTTTCATACAAACCGGAGAAAATTCGGAAGCGCAAGTAATTTGTACCACGAACGGTATCCAGAGAGGCGTCAACCATTCAAGAATATACTCTCTCGATTGCGACATAACCTAGTTAATAGTGGCCAGTTTGGAAAGAAACGACCCAAAAATTATGCATCAAACAGGGATAAGGAGTTAGAAGAAATAGTAGTTTTAGGAATTATCGGAAATAATTCCAACACTTCAACCCGACAGTTAAAAGAATCCACTGGACTACCAAGAACTGACGTAAGTCGTACTTTCAAGAAGCACAAATTCAGGCCATAGAACAAGAAAAGTTCATCACCTTAGAGACAGAGATTTTCAACGGTGTATGGATTTTTGTCAATGGTTTCTGGAGAATTGTAACCATGTCCGAATTTTTCCTTAAATTGCATTTGTAAGTATTTTTAACCCTTACAATTCTTATACGTGGGCACAAGAAAATCCTCATTTAGTTGTGGAGCAAAGAAATCAAGGCAGATTTGGATTTAATGTGTGGGCAGGAATTTTTAGAGGCAGGGTTATTGTCCATTTATTTACGAAGGAACACTCACCTCTCAGAGATATTTAGAAATTTTTAAGGCAGCAAATAGAACCTCTTGATGAACTGCCGTTAATGGACCCTAGAAATATATTTTTTCAACACGACGGGGCACCCCCTCATAACGCTGCAGTTATCAGTAATTTTTTATCGGCCAATTTCGACAATAACTGAATAGTTAACCAAGGTCCGAACCGTTGGCCGGCAAGGTCACCGGATTTAACATCCATGGACTTCTATCTCTGAGGAAGATTGAAAGACCTAATTCTTAAATTGCCGACAAACACCAGGCAACAGTTAGAAGTCGCAGTGATACAAAGTTTAGCAGCTCTCACTCATCTTGAACTAATCAACTCGGTAAGAAGTGTCCAGAAAAGATGCCGCCTATGTGTAAATGAAACTTGTCGACATTTCGAACATCTCTTATAGAAAATTGTTTTGTTTTAGTTTACTCTACTCAGAATAAATTGTTTTGTTTTATTTTCTACATAGTTTAAAGTACTATAGCATTTAGTAAATTTCATTGTAGTTATGACTCTTAGAGTTACTTCTGGAATTTTTTTTACGATTTGACTGCTATCGGTAAACCATTGATATTGCGGCTCCGTCCAAAGCCTACTTCACAAAATCTGCAGTTAAAACTCGCGTAAAAACTGAAAACTTTTATATTTTGAAGTAGATTTAAGCAAAATATAAAGTGTGCTATATTTTTAGAATGGTAATTTAAAGCTCTATTTGGATAAGGGAAAAAATATACACGGTATCCCATTTAAAAAAATATATTTTTGCGTTAACAACTATTACAATGTTAGTTGTAAAAAAATGTAACGTACACTGTTAAAATCCACATTAAAAAGTGCTTTGAGAATGCTTTTACAGAAATCAAAAATTTTTAATAGGAAAAGAATTACAAACATTTTTCAAATATGCAGATTTTTTACACCCTGTATATCTGAAACGGTACTAAATATCGATATGCGGTTTTCACCATTGAGTTTATCATAAAAATTGAGCCTTAGTCACTGACATCAGTTTTCGCCTGTCTCCTTTAGATAAAAGGGTTTACCTTTAAAAGTGTCCAATTTGGACCACATGGTGGTACATGCTAAATCTGATCATATTCTGCTTTAACACTGTCATCAACCTAACTGAAAGTTTCATCCCGTCGAATCTGTTTTATAAGTCTCGGAGTTTGATGGATTAGATGTTCACATGTTGAAAAAGTCTCTGCTTATGGCCCTTTGGAAATTTGGCATGGTCTATACAATATCCAGGTTCAAACAGAAATTATTCCTCACTATTCCGTTTTGAAATTACTCATTTAAATATCTCTTATATTGGATGATTGGAAAAGTTTGTGGTGTTCTCTTTATATTTAAATAAATACTTTATTTATTATATAAGAACATCATTTGCCCAATGTATATTCTTACTTTTGAGATTATATTTAGTGGATATTATTACCAAGTTTGTTTAAAGAACAAAATAAGAAATACAACAGCTAGCTCATGTTTTACTGGTAGAGAACATGAATTAGAGATAATTTTTGTACGCCTTTTGAATATGATCTCTATAGTTATTTTAAGTTTAGTTGTACTGTTTTGGCCACCATTTATTTTATAATAAAAGACTACCTAATCTAAGTTCAGCTAAAAAATTAAATACTAAAGAGTTATTTAGTTGTAGGTAGATAATTAACTAAAGGACAACTTACAGGTCCTGTAAGTAACGGGAGTTCAGTGAAACACTACACTAAAACAAAGTAAAGTATATTAACAAACATAAAAAAAAGTTCTTACATTTATTCCACCCTTAAGATTAAATAGACTAAATAAATAACCTTTTTATGTGATGAGAATGAACATGTTCACATATAGTCTTTGAATTAGAATTATGAAGATTGTATAGATTCTCGTATCAGTTATTTTGGGTTTGAGGAACGGCTTTAAAAAGGTACGGTTTTGAAAATTTGCCCCAAGTTCACTTTTGATGACACTAGCTTCGCGATCACACGTGTAACGTAGTCGTCAGGAACACACATTGTGGAAAGGAACTAATTTGTTTAAAATGGTATACTTGCCGACTTAGTGCTTAGCTTTTCCTCGTGGGTTTCCTATCAACTGCTTGGCCTTTCCTCGTGAGTTTCCTATCAAAATATTACCCTACATACTAGCCCCTGACTTTCATTTGGGTAACTGATCAACACTTGACCCTAAATGTCTTAGGATGGGTTTATATTTCTGGAACGGAAAAAGACCTCTAACTCGAGAACGAAAAAAAGCCACGAACTCGTGGATGGAAAAAGCCAGCCACTCGAGGATGGAAGAAAAAGCCTCGAAATGTGCAAAATGGCTAGTTATATACCATCACCCTTTCTCCTTCCATTGAAGTGAATTTTTTAAAATAAACTAGTTCACCTCAGAAGTGTAAAATGAGATAGGAGTCTTGAAGTTGTAATGTGATAGACAAAGGCTGAGGACGCTCTTGCTAATCAGAATTTGTACATATTCAATGTAAATAAAATAAATTAAATCGATCGCCTTGCTAAGCGCAAGCACAAGTTTAATTATACTGGTCGATTAAATATGAAATATGTTATAAAATTCAAATTCACTGCTTAACTTAGTTAACAATTATTGCATGTATTTAAAAAAGAAAAACGCTTTAGTAACCTGACCTTAAAACTTAGAAAAAAATGAATGTTACAAGTTCATGCCCGATTAGAAACCAAATTTAATACAACAAATTTTCATGAAAAATAGTATTTATTAACCAATAATGTACTCTCCATGATTTTTTATAACTGTCTCCCATCGTTTCACAAGTTTTTGAATCCCTTCTTGGTAAAAACTGCGTGGTTTCTCTTCAAATTATTTTACAGAAAACGAAACAGATGAATGTCTGAAGGGGCAAGGTCAGGGGGAATACAGCGAGTGCTGGAGGATTTCCCATTTTAACTTCTTAAGTTTTTGCAGTGTCTGTTGAGCGACATGTGGTCTAGCGTAGTCATGGTGAAAGATGATTGAGAACATTGAGTTGGGTGACTCTGGGGTACTTCTCCGCAGTTATTGTTTGGCCACCTGGAAGAAACTCAGACACATAACAACACTTCAACGGATGCAATTCAGCCTTTACCATCGATTCTGCTCTTTCACTTTCATGCTTTCAGCTTTTTTTTCTTATTATGTTGTTATACACAGTCGATTTTTCATCTCCAGTTATGACTTGATCCAAGAAAGATTCATTTTGTTGACGGGCGAGGAGAGAAATGGCTGTGGAAATACGGTTCAGTTTGTTCTGTTCTGTCAAAACGTGTTTCGAAGTGTATCCAAGTTTCTTTAAATGACGAAATGTAGTCGAATTGTCAACATTTACTTTCTTCAGTAGTAATCCGCGGATTATTATTCACTAAGTCACTGATAAGGTCATTATCAATGCCGGAAGATCGCCCAGAGCGAAGTTTATTGTTTAGATTGAATTCACCATTTCAAAATCGACCAAATCACTTTTTAACTGCCCTAAGAGCAGGAACACGATCCAAATAAATGTCTTGAATATTTTTTGTTGCAGTTCCAACACTTACTTCCTTCTTTAAATTCATATAACATAACATAATGAAAATGTAACTTTTTTTTCCAGGTTATGTTAATACATGACGCATTTAAATAACTCAGTTAGCGCTCCAGGAGCGGCACGAGTTGTTTAATATGATTATAAAAGAAACATCAGCACAGTCAAAAGTGCATGCCTCTGCTATCTATGAAAATTAGGCACGAACTTTTGCCATCACCCAATATATTTAGTTCTTCTAGCTCTGGAGGCTGTAGCTTGGTAGTCCTCTTTCTTGATCTCGCCACTGAAAGCTTCTATTGATTAACATGTTTTTTTTTAATTCATACATATACTCCCCGGCCAGGTTTTAATATATTTTTGTTAGGTAACATTAAGGAATAAGCAGTGACGATAGTGACGAAGAGTGACGATAGTAGTGAGTCAAGTCGGAAAAAAAAAGTTTGCCGCCAGCGCGCTCTCTTGCAAAAAAACCGAAACAGTAATTCTGTATTCCACGCAAGGAGAGCCGCGGACACAGCTAATATGCATATATAAAATCTTTTAGTTAGTAAAAAAAATAACCGGTCAAGTGCAAGTTGAACTTGTGCAATTAGTGTTCCGTACGTTGATTGCTTTTAAAATAAAAAAAATTTGTTAGGGAGGTATAAAATGATCAGTAACTTCACAAAACACACCCCAAATGACTTTTCAACAAAGTTTGTTTCCAATCTTTACTGAAAATTGATGACCTTGAAATTTTTGTTTTTTTATATACCAGATAAATTATTAAAGGTAATACACTCGTGATAATTTTCGTTCAATCTACACACGGTGGAGAATATTCCAGAATTTTTTCAAAACTTTTTGATCAATACTTTTCGGGATAGGGAGGACAGCGATTTTTCGCCATTTTTTAAAAATAATACAAGAAAAGTGTGCGCAAGTATTACATTATATATATATATATATATATATATATATATATATATATATATATATATATATATATATATATATATACATATTTTACTCGTGTTTTCACAAGCTTTCATTTGACACCACATTCTCGATGACCTAGTAAAAAAATTTGTTTTTCACTTCCGATTTCACCCCCCAAAACTAACCCCTTAATAGCTTTCAAAACTACACGGCTCTGATGAGGCCATCAATTCCTATATTATTACCAAATTTCAACTTTCTATGACAAATCGTTTCGGAGAAAATGGGGTGTGACAAACAGACAGACGGACAGACAGACAGGCACCGAAGTCATCTTATAAGTGTTCCGTACGGAGCACTAAAAATCGCATTGTTTATCGGTCTGCCTGTCTATCTGTACTTCGAACTACATGAGATATCGATTTTAAATTTAATACAAGATACAACACTGGAAATAGAAATGGATAATTTGTGAGCTATATCGCCCGAGAAAAGGTAGTGAAAGGGGGGAGGTAATAAATTTTCTATAGTTTCAATATTATTATGAGAATTTTTTTTGCTTTCTGGTTGCGATAATAAACAAACTGGAAGCAATGCTATTTAAGGTGAAATGTGTATGAAGTTAAAAGGGTAGCGGAGGGTGTTACAGGCGTTGCTTAAAAATATATTTTCTGATACCTAGTTTTTTTAATTCCTTCTAACAATAAGTAAACAGAATAATGAGGAGGATGAGAATGAGTAGAGATCTACAGGGCGATCTCAAATATTTTGAATTTACCAGGGATGTATTTTATAAGCAACTTCACTGATTTTTTATTATCTATTTTAATAGAAAGCTAATTATTTTAGCTAAGTTGGGAGTGTGGAATCTTTGGCACAATGACACTACTCAGTATATATCACCACTACACCAAACACTTTATTTTTGCATTCGACGCGCGTTTCGCTAACCATGTTAGCTTCATCAGGAACGATCATTGACTCAATCATCGCTCCTGATGAAGCTAACATGGTTAGCGAAACGCGCGTCGAGTGCAAAAATAAAGTGTTTGGTGTAGTGGTGATATATATTGAGTAGTAATTATTTTAGGTTTGTCTGAAACAGTGACCTTCAATGTCATTAAAGTTGTTTAGTAGGATTATATATTAAAGTTCAATAGATTACTTTTCTCGGATTATGTAATGTGATTAACAGGATAATCAAAAAAATTATCATTTAAGAAAATGGTGTTTAAACAGCAATATTTTACTATTTCGTTGTTTTTTATTGATAAAAAATGCTAAGTCTATAATAAGTGTTTTTAGTTGTACCTACTTCTAGGGAGAAGGGGGGTAAGTCAAGTCAAATCCAGTGGTTATGTTACAACTCATATTTTCATCTGTTTTTACATTTTCATCAAACCAACTGTTTTCTAGTTATTTTGTATGTTCACTATACAATAGCCTGCATATTTATAGCGCAAATAACGTATTTTATTATTGATATTAATAGAATAATTATAAACTTCATTGCGTATTTTGAGTAAATAACAAAAATCTCTTACTTTAGCAAGAATTTACTTACATTACCTATTTCTCCGTTAGAAAAGACACAATAAACTTTATGTCATGTTATTAAATTCCAAAGTATTCCAAAGTTCTAAACATTCATTGTATATTTAGTACCTTTGCGAAAACGTATTTCAAAGGAAAATTATTAAAACTGATTTTCCAAATGATCAAAGTCCATGTAATCAACCTGTCAAGATCCCATCTTAACTTGGTTATATCTAAATATTTTGTTATTATCTCTAGTCTTCACCAAAGAATTGTGTAATGTTTTAAAACAGGGTTCAACGTGGTGTGAAAATACGTTATTAGGTATAATGAGCAGAACAACTACTAATTCTTAGTTGTTTACTTAGTAAAATAATGTAAAAATTATGCTTCTTTGAATTAATATTTACCGAAGTAATTTTCTCTTTATTAAAAAGAGACGATTTGAAAATATATTCAGAAACAGAGTTTAATATTTTTCTGTTTGTTCCTCTCTCTCTATTTCTATATATATATATATATATATATATATATATATATATATATATATATATATATATACGAGGCTGGTTTGAAAAGTCCGTGCAAAGTCCGAGAGATGGCACCACCGGCGCGTATCGAGGTCATGTTTAGTTAGTAGCATCTCTTGAATGAACGCACACCAAGTTTCAGCCATATTGGTGTATTTTTTTGTGTTTGGCATTCGTGTGAATCAAGGAAGTCAAGTGATTTTCAAGAAATGAACGAAAAAGAATTTCGTGTGGTGATTAAACATTACTTTATGAAAGGCAAAACGCCTCAGGAGACTAAAAAGAAGCTTGATAAACATTATGGTGACTCTGCACCTTCGATTCGAACAGTTTATAAGTGGTTTCAAAATTTTCGGACTGGCCATATGGGCACAAGTGACGCTAAACGTTCTGGACGGCCTGCGGAGGTTACGACTCCAGAAATCATTGATCAAATCCATGATATGGTGATGGATGACAGAAGAGTTAAGGTGCGTGAGATTGCTAGTGCTGTGGGTATCTCGACTGAAAGGTACATAATATTTTGCATAAACATTTGGACATGAGAAAGCTATCCGCAAGATGGGTGCCGCGATTGCTCACGCTTGACCAAAAACGGAATCGTGTGAAGTGTTGCAAGGATGGTTTGCAGCTGTTCCAGAAGAATCTAAGGACTTTAAGCGTCGTTTCGTCACTGTGGATGAAACATGGATACATTACTATACTCCTGAGACCAAACAATAATCTAAACAATGGGTTACCAAGGGGGAATCTGCACCAAAAAAGGCGAAGACCGTTCCTTCGGCCGGAAAGGTTATGGCGACTGTCTTTTGGGATTCGCAAGGGATAATCCTCATCGACTATTTGGAAAAGGGTAAAACTGTTACAGGTGAATATTATTCATCGTTATTGGACCGTTTGAAAACCGAGCTGTAAGAAAAACGCCCGCGATTGGCCCACAAGAAGTCCTTTTCCATCACGACAACGCACCAGCACACACCTCAGCAGTTGTGGTCGCAAAATTAATGGAAATAGGATTCCAACTCGTTTCACATTCCCCCTGTTCTCCAGACTTGGCTCCCTCGGACTACTATTTGTTCCTCAATTTGAAGAAATGGCTGGCGGGACAAAGATTTTATTCAAACGAGGAGGTGATTGCAGACACTAATGGATATTTTGCAGACTTGGACAAATCCTATTATTCGGAAGGGATCAACAAACTAGAACATCGTTGGACGAAGTGTATAAGCCTAAAAGGAGAGTATGTCGAAAAATAAAAAAGGTTTACCCCAAACACATAAGTAGTTTTTATTTTTGCACGGACTTTTCAAACCAGCCTCGTATATATACATTGAAATTTGTCTCTATTATCTCCTTTTAACTGATAATCTCAAGTAACTTAAAATCCATAAACAAAATCTTTCATACACCCAAATATCATACGTATGTAGACAGTAGAAGGCCTTTTAAAATACAGTATTACACATCCTTATTTAATGTTTTTGTTGCCTACAGAGGCAATGAACTCTCCCTTTTATTCTCCATATCTTCTTAATACAACTGACTTACTACATTTCTTCATACATATATTTTAGTAAATCACGTAGTAATCAGATTTATCAATAGATCGAAAAACTTTTTTTTAACCTTGTGCTTTGAAAAAATACTTGGCTCCAAATTATTGTCTTTTAAAAAATGTTTAATATTGGAAAAAGTTTTTAATCTTAAATATTTTTAGGTGTTTTACGCTTTGCTTTTGCAAGTTCAGTTCACTGTAACCTAAATCATTTTATGTCCGTCACGCGACCACAAACAAATTTTTGTACTACATTGTTATGGCTTAAATTTTATAGCGTTTTCCTACCACTTACTATTATGTCGTAGTCGTAAATTATGTGGATCTGCCCTAAGGTACAAGAGAAGTTGGGCCAGTGTGTTTACTTATATTACAAACAAAGGGTCGGTGAGACCGTTTTCTGTATCCACTAACAATTAAAGCCAATTTATATTGCTTTGTGTATTAATTTATGAACGCCAAAACATCTTTTGTTTAAATTTTATGATATGCCATTCGTAAAAGAGGACAAGCGTGCGGTCAAGTGTTAGTTTCGGGATGCCAAATGCATTATAAGAAAGAAATTTAAAATGGACAAACTGCTTTCGACATTGAGTATCCTACCAGTAAGTGACAGAGAGGCGCCTAAACCACGCAATCGGCTAAATGGGAGGAACTCATCGAATATTTTCGAACTTTCCCTTGGTTAGACGATATTATTTTGGCTGGTATGGACAGTTACGTCCCCTTTTCGAAGAAATGTCCTTCTAACGGCAAGCCTTAGTTTGACCGAAAGTGCAAAGAAGCTGTTGCTTCTAAACTTCTTGCCTACCGACAATGGCGTGAAAGTCCTAACGTCATAAATCTTATCATCTGTGTTTGTGCCCGCAACAGATGCAAAGAAATTATCGACGAAACCAAGGAGCCACACAATCAACGAATCAGAAACAAACTTTTTGCTTGTCGCGACATTTCCAGGTCCTTTTGGACAGTCGCCAAGCTAATTAGTCCAAATTTCACCAAATCCACTAACCACCACTCACACAATTCTATTGTAACAACACCTGTTGATAAAGCGAACTTATTGGCTGAACTCTTTGCTTTACATTCTACTGTCGATTTCCAAGGAAAAACACCACCTACTATTCCCAGAGTACAGTCAAGAATGCCCGATATTGTCTTCAGACAGCATATCATAAAACGTATCTGAATGAAGCTAGACACCAAAAAAGCTTCTGATCTGCGGAATACCTGCCATAGTACTCAAAGACTGCGTAGGAGAACTAACACTAGTTTTCTGTAGACTTTTCAACCTATTCTACAGAAAGGTAATATTTCCTTTCTGATGGAAATTCGCCACAGTTCAACCGATACCCAAAAAAAGGCAAGAAAACCTTGCCAAACAACTACCGACCAGTTGCACTTCTTTCAATAATATCGAAACTCATGGAAAAGACTATCAATCAGCATCTTCTAAAATATCTTGAAGGATTCAATATTATTAGCGACCATCAATGTGGCTCTCGTAAACATAGATCAACAGGAGATATTCTAACTTATGTAACACATGTTTGGAACAACGCAATTGAACACTTTAGAGAATCTTGCGCGGTTGCTCTTAATATATCTAAGGCATTCTACCGTATTTGGCACGATGGATTGTTGGCTAAGCTGCGCTCTTCTAGTTTGTCTGAATAGTTCTGTTTATGACTCTGATGTTTCCTCAAAGAGCGTTCTTTACAAGTCGACGGGTTTCTTTCTGACACCTTCACTATCAACGCCGGTGTGCCCCAGGGCTCCATACTGTCTCTTACTCTCTTTCTCATTTACATTAACGATTTGCTGGAAAAAACCAGGAATCCAAACTACAGCTTTGCAGATGACAGTACCCTTATCTCTTCATTCACTTTGAATGCTCGAACATCGGCTACCCATGCAAATATCCACAGACAGCAGCAAGTCGTTCAATTTAATAAAAACCTGGAAGAACCTCTATCTTGGAATGACAGTAACTAAACAGAATTTAACGCTACAAAAACGCAGGCGTCAGTTCTTTTCTAGCATCATCGCTCAATTTACTAGGCGTTAATTTGGGAGCAAATATGTCTTGACATAAACATGTTGCAAACATAGCAAAGAAAGCTTCTAAAAAGCCTGGAAATATTATTTTGAACTAGAAAGCTTTACACTTCACAACTGTTAATTCTATACAAAGCTCAAATTCGACCAATGATGGAACACTGGTCCTGTGTTTGGGGCTCTGCTCTCAAACATGTACTGTAGGATTCTATTCAGAAGAAAGCTGTTCACCTGATTGGAGGCCCGGAACTGGCCAGTAAGCTTGATTAAGTGGAACATCGAATTTTCTTGGAAAGTGTTCGATGGATGTAGCCCGCTTAATTCCTTTCAGAGCGGTGCATGCTAGAAATACACGTTGCACTAATACTTCACATCCGTATGAGGTTGAGCTTATTACTCCTCGTACAACTCTTTTCAAGCAGTCTTTTATATGACGGACCTCATCCCTTTGAGATAATTTACCCAGGACTGTGTTTTCGACCGAGTATAATTTACGGCGGTTCAAGACGAATGTGCTTTTTTCGCACACGTGTCGCTCCTGTGGCGCTTTAGGGATTTCCCTGCAGCACGTGTGCTAGGCCCATACAAAAAAAAATAACAGACTTATTAGAGCAAGGAAAAACTGATATATACCAACCTGAGCTTTGATTAAAATGATCTAGGAAAATTCTTAGTATATTCCATTTCTCAGAAAAAAAATCGTATTTTCAATAAAATTTTTTGTTCCTGTGGTTTTTAAAACTTACTATAAAACTATTATTTAAAGATTCAGAATTGTCTAAAATTATTAGATTAGTAAAAATAATAACAGGTACCGACTAGTATAACTTCTTAAGAATCATATGGATATTTTTTATCTGCATCTCGTTAATATTTTTTTTAACAGAAAACAAATCATGAAAACTCGAAGTCTGAGCTTTTATAAGCAATTTTACTTCGATTCCTTCGTTTTACATTTATGGTTTCTCGCTGTAAAAAGCACTTGTCAGTTATCGAAAGCGAAATCAGACGGCTTAGTGCACAAGTATGAAATATGATTTATTTTTTTAAATTCGAAAATTCAATAAATGCCCAAGTTTTTAAATGTTTTTCCGAAATCAAAGAGCATGAATTAAATACAGTTTCCATAAAAACTCTTAGAAAAGAGAAAATGTAATATATTTATTTTTAATTGCGTATTTCATAAGCTTTAGATTCTTCACGCCTATAAAAAAATCTTTGTACGAAAATTAAGTATTCTCCAGGGAAGACATTTAGGCCTCAAGAAATTGTAATTAGATATCAGGGCAGGAGTAAACAATTTGAAAAGTCCTAAACGTATTTCAAGACAAATAGGATGCTTGGTTTTCCATATACAAAAATAACCGGTCAAGTGCAAATTGAACTTGCACAATTAGTGTTCCGTATGTTGATTGCTTTTAAAATAAAAAATGTTGTTATGCCGGTATAAAATGATCAGTGACTTCACAAAACACACCCCTAATGAGTTTTCAACAAAGTTTGTTTCCTATCTTTACTAAAAACTGATGACCTTGAAATTTTTGTTTTTTATATACCAGATAAATTAATAAAGGTAATGCACTCGTGATAATTTTCGTTCAATCTATACCCCGTGGAGAATATTCCAGAATTTTTTCAAAATTGTTTGATCAGTACTTTTCGAGATAAGGGGGGGGACAGCGATTTTCCGCGATTTTTTAAAAATAATACAAAGAAAAGTGTGCGCAAGTATTACATTACATATATATATTTTACTCGTGTTTTCACAAGCTTTCATTTGACATCACACTCGATGACCCAGTAAAAAAATTTTTTTCACTTCCGATTTCACCCCCCAAAACTAACCCCTTAAGTCAAAATTTAACTTTCAAAACTACATGGCTCTGATGAGGCCATCAATTCCTATATTAGTACCAAATTTCAACTTTCTATGTCAAATTGTTTCGCGAATCGGGTGTGATAGACAGACGGATAGACAGAGAGACACCGAAGTGATCTTATAATAATAATATATCATGTCACCGACTGCCTGTATGTCTGAACGTATATTTATTCGAATATAACTAAAGAACGAGTAATCCAAATTTCATTCAGTTTCCTTACACTTGTAGATGCATTATCTGGCCAAATTGTAACTATGTTTATGCTTCAAGCAATTGTAATTAGACAACAAGGCAGGAGTAAACAATTTGAAACGACCTACACAAATTTCATGAAAAATAGGTTACTTATTATTTCATAACGCATATCAACCGCTGTTTGTATCAGTGTACGTATATTTGTTCAAGTATAAATCAAGAACGACTAATCCAATTTTCATGCAGTTTCCTTCCACTTTTAAGTGCATTATCTGACCAGGTTTCCATTATATTTGCCTGAAATCGATTTAAATACAACGGAAATAGCAGAAAAAGCATATGGTATAATTTTATTTTCAGTGAAATTACTTCGAAATCTATAAACATAAGTGCAGATATCTGTACCTAAAAATGTATATCAGCTAATATTATAATTAAAAGTTTCCACTCGATCGTAGAAAAATTGCTGGCAGGAAGTCTTATTTTTGTAAGGTGAGGTGCCAGAACATGAATTTAGATTAGTAGTAAGGAGTGCTGAAAAAAAAAATCAAAGGGATAACATCGGAAGACAATGAGAGGGATTAGACAAGGATGTGTCCTGTCTCCACTTCTGTTCAACTTCTATTCGGATGCTGTGTTCAAACAAGCTCTTTCCGGTCAAGAGGCAGACATTAGCACTAATGGAAATTTAATCAACAACCGACGATACCTAGATTGTGGCAAACAGTGTAGAAAATCTTCAGACACTTCTTCAAGTAATAAATACAAAAGGAATTTTAAAAAGACAAAATGGATGATAAGAAATAAAACTTCTTCGATCAATATAAATATCAACACAGAGTCAACTTCGATAGAAAAAGTCTCTAAATACGAATATCTGGAAACAAGGATCAACGATAAAGACGACCAGATACAGAAAATCAAGAGTAGAATACAACAGGCCAGAACGGGATTCTTCAACATGAGACAACTTTATACTTACCATAACTTGAATTTGCGACTCTGATTCTATTATATGGGTTCAATGAAGTCACAATGAAAAATTTGAAATCATTTATCGGCGAATTATGAAAGTATTCTTCACCCAGAGAATCAGCAATAAAAAAGTGTTGAGACGAGAGAATAAGGTGAGGGAACTATAATACTTTGGTCACATTATCGAGAAGAACGTTACAATATCTTACAATTCATAATGGAAGGAACGATAGAAGGTAAAAGATTTAGAGGAAGGAGACGCATGTCGTGGCTGAAGAACTTAAAAGAATGGTTTGGCTGTACTTCCATACAACTATTTAGAGCCGCGGTATCACAAATTATAATAACCAGGATGAAAGCCAACCTCCGAAAGGAGACGGCACCCTAAGAAGAAGAGTAAGGAATGAAAATGGTGTAATTCACACTGGCAAAGCTTTAGGAATATTTTACTATTATAAATAATTTTCAATTAGTATCAGTTTGACGACTAAAATATTTAAGCAGATAAATTGATTTAAAACAGTTTTGAAAATTAATTTAAAATAATTGTGAGAACTTTTTTTTTTAAATTTTTATTTCTACCTTTCAAAACCTGTCTTGAAAAGCTGACTTTATTAAATTTCAAATTTGGTCGTATCTTGGAAAAATAAACTAGAAACTAGGTTTTCTTAAACCTAATCAAATAAACCCGCATTTAACACAAGAAACTGTTGTCAAACCTGTCATGTAAAACTCCGTTAAAATCAGATTTCACATTGAATGTATTTAAAATAAAATATCACTTTACATTCCAAAAAGTTGTAGTAACTGTGGTAGTAAAATTAACACCTCTCTAAATATTGTTGTAGAAACGGCACACACCACAATTAATTTCTTACTACTCAGTATATATCACCACTACACCAAACACTTTATTTTTGCACTCGACGCGCGTTTCGCTAACCATGTTAGCTTCATCAGGAGTCAATCATCGCTCCTGATGAAGCTAACATGGTTAGCGAAACGCGCGTCGAGTGCAAAAATAAAGTGTTTGGTATAGTGATGATATATACTGAGTAGTATCACTGTGTCAAAGATTCCACATTCCCAACTTAATTAATTTCTTGCCAGAAAAATCCGAAAAAAATACAATAAGGTTTACCAAGCTTTCATGAACTGGCGAAAAGATTCTACCATCTAACGATTTTCAAAAATATGTCAGAAATAGAATTCTAAAATACAGTTTTCATTTACTAAGTTATAGTTTCTGTAACTGTATAAGTCAAAGGAAAACTTAATAACCGGATTTGCGCAATTAGTGTTTCGTACGTTGATTGCTTTTAAAATGATTTTACAAAACACACCCCAAATGGGTTTTCAGCAAAGTTTTTTTTCCAATCTTTACTGAAAATTGATGACCTTGAAATTTTTGTTTTTTCTCTATATACCAGATAAATTATTGAAGGTAATATACTCGTGATAATTTTCGTTCAATCTACACCCTGTGGAAAATATTCCAGAATTTTTTCAAAATTTTTTGATTAATACCCTTTGAGATAAAGGGGGGGCAGCGATTTTTTAAAAATAATACGAAGAAAAGTGTACACAAGTATTACATTATATATATTTTTGAAGTCGTGTTTTTACAATCTTTCATTTGGTATTTTTTTCACTCCCGATTTCACCCCCAAAACTAACCCCTTAAGTCAAAATTTAACATTCAACACTACACAGCTCTGATGAGGCCCTCAATTCCTATATTAGTGCCAAATTTCAACTTTCTATGTCAAATAGTTTCGGAGAAAATCGGGTGTGACAGACAGAAAGAGCAACAGATAGACAGGCGGACAGACACCGAAGTGATGTTATGAGTGTTCCGTACGGAACACTAATTAAAGTCAATCTAATAAAAAATATGTTATTTATTTGTTTATTTATCACCTAACAATTAAGAACTAAATTGCTTCTGTCGTCATAAATTTCTTGTCTTGCCTAAGCGTTTGGAGTTTATGTTACACCCTACTTACTAATATGGAATTAAATGCCAAATTAGACTTCATACTTTCAATGAAAAAACAATTTGCCGCTCTCCATGGAATTTATGTAAACACAGCAAAATTAATCCAGCAACAGTACAATATCCTATGAAACTAATTAAATTGGTTTACCACTTTATATTAGTGAGCACAGAACACCACTAATAGTTTTGTATATGTACCAAGAGCTGCCGGCCATGAATATATTATTAAAATATAATCTGGGAAAACTCGTAATATGTCCGTTTGTAAACACTAGTTTAATTACGGTATTCGTATTAAGCGTTCACACTCTTAATTAATAGTAAGCCTATAATACGGGCATAATAATAATATAATAAATTTGAGCTACTGTAACAAATTTTATTGATTGTGAATAAATTTTCCCTTGTTTAACAAAGGTACAAAATATTAGGCCTCGGGTATCATTACGGTATGCTAATAAGAAACCTAGCCTATTTGCATGGATTTATTGGGGATATAAAGTAACAAGAGTAAAGCAAAGATAATTAGGATTAATAAATGAAAGTTTCAAATTTTATATTAAAATTTTCGTTTGTTATAGAGCACTCGTATATCCTTCATAAAAAATATATTCTTTTCTCTGCCGTTTAAAGATGAAAAATAACTATTTTCTTCCCTAAATAGCATTTGTTTGGCCAGAAAAAAGTGAAAAATAACAGATACATAATTCATATCGTTTCTTGGATTCATATCAGGCAATACTCTTTATCCTGAGACTTTAATAATACGTTTTCCTTGCCTACTACGTTTCTAGATGTGTTCAAAAATTTTTCAATTGTGACAACTAAAGCAAAATGTAAGTCATATCTCATGATATTGGATCTAATTTACTTTTGTCAATTTATCAAAAAAATGGTAATTTCTCTAATTTAGAAAAATACAGCATTACAAAACTAAACTGATAACTTTAACAGGGAGTTAGAAAATAGTTTTTTTGGGTACTTTTTAAAGATATAAAAATTCATAAGATTAATAAATTAATTACTAACAAAGATAAATAGCAAAATTGATGTGACACTAAAATTATTATATTGTCATCAGTATGTCAAATTCTTATAAATGAATAATTATTACTATTTTTTATAAAAAATAGTCAAAAATCGTCCTGCTTCCATAGTATAGTTCCGACTTACAGTACATTGGGTCGCGTGTTCAATTGTCGACAGGTCAATGTATTTATTTATTAATTTATTCAAGTATATTTGACTTGGTCACGTAACGCCTGTGTTTTTTTTTTAATAATTCAAATCAAGGTCAAATTTTTCCCTAAGAATTTTATATTGGTACTTTTGAAAATGATGTGATGTTATTATTATCAGTCAATATCAATTTGTCAAAACTAATATTTGTTGAAAAGGAGTTTTAAAACAGCTTAAATCCAATAACTTTGAAAGGTATTATGAAAAAGGATTATGTAGTAAGTTTAATTCTAAGACATAACAAAGTGTTTTGTCAAGCTAGAAGCATTTCAACAGCAAAATTTATCACTAAGACGAAATAAACATTAGTGAAGTAAAAGAGCAATTGCACAGTCTAGGTACACCAATATTATGATTTTATCCTCTCTGGGATATCACCAGGAGTATGGTCCTGAGTTTCAGGCCTCGAAAAATTTGTACTCTTTTGTTTATAAACAATTTAAGTTCAAACGCGTTTTTTAAGCTGAAATGTGAATAACTCCAGTTATATAAGTCAGATCGAGACAAAAAAAATAAACTCCTCGTAACGAAGTTTCCAACAAATCCTCGTTAGTTTTATGTCGCTCAAGTGCGTACCTAACTCAGAAAATTGAAAAAATAGGCAGAAAACGTTTTCTTTTTTATTTTATTGTACAAGTCGATTAAGTGAACCGATCGGCTTGAAACATTCAGAAGATATGCCTTTTATTATTGCGGAAATACCCTGAAATTTTGTTATAAAAATATTGAACCCACACACACAATTGAATTTGTTATTTAAAATTTGAATTGCCCGCCATTTTACGCCATTTGGTCCAAAATGAATCTTTTTTTTTTTCCAAAATTTAGATCTTGATGCCAGCTTTCCGATGCCATTACAAAAAAATTTTTTTGGAGGCATTTTAACCTTTTTTTACATTTGTCTTTTAATCAAATAATAACAAATGTGTTTATTCGGTCATTTTGAAAAAAGGAAATGAAAAAATTTATTATCACATCTTGTAGAGAATCATGAGACCTTTATATAAAAAAAATCATTTTCGTTAACGTAAAAATGTTCAAAAAAACACATTTGCTGTTATTTGATTAATAAACAGATGTAAAAAAAAAAACAGTTTAAATGACTCCAAAAAAAACTTTTTAATGACATCGGAAAGATGGATTCGAGACCTAAATTTTGAAAAAAAAAATCAATTTTGGGCAAAATGGCATAAAATGACAGGCAATTCAAATTTTAAATAAATTTAATTGTGCTCACTGGATTCAATATTTTTGTACCAAAATTTCGAGGTATTTTTACTATAATAAAAGGCATATTTTCTGAAACTTTCAAGCCCATCGGTTCACTTAATCGACCCGTACACTAAAATGAAAAAAAAAAGTTTTTTGCCTGTTTTTTAATTGTGTAGGTTATATATGCACTTAAGCGACTTAAAACCAACGGAGATTTATTGGAAATTTCATTACGAAGAGTTTGATTTTCTTTTTGTCTCGATCCGACTTATATAACAGGAGTTATTCACATTTCAAGCTCAAAAACGCATTTTGAAAACATAAATTGTTTATGAAGAAAAGAGCACAAGTTTTTCGAGGTCCAAAACTCAAGACAATACTCCTGGTGATACCCCAGAGAGGATAAAATCATAATATTGCTGTATCTAAACTGTGCCTATCTCATCATTATTTTGATCTTTTTTACTGCACTACATCGTCTGTAAGTAAAAATAAAGAAAAAAATTGTAATAAATTAGCATCACAGCGAAAACGTAAGTAAAAATATTATTACTACTACTTTTCTAAGGCCCTGCTTATTGATTATTGCATATTTTTTTTTTTTTGTTCGACACAACTTTTTAGTTAACTTTTAAACCTTAAAAATATCTCACCAAAACTGAAAATAAAAATATAAAACAATGTTACCAATAACAGAAAAACTCAGCGAAGAATATATATATATATAAAAAAAGGAACTCTACACAGGTAGTAGTTAGTGCAGAAGGGTAACTCTACCACATTGTCTGAAAGGTACAGTGAAATACAAATGCATGTTTCGACACTTGGACAACGCTGACGACATTTGTTCTTATTCAGGCTGAGAGGTGACTGATAAAAGAGTAAAAAAAATGTTCAAAAATACCAGTTTGCAGGTCATTTCATTGGCCTTTGAAGAAAGTGATAATTCTATTGCAACGAGACCTGTTGAAAAAGCGAACTTGTTGGCTGAACTCTTTGCTTCATATTCTACGGTCGATTCCAAAGAAAAACACTACCTACTATTCCCATAGTTCAGTCAAGGATACCCGATATTGTCTTCAGACAGCGTATGATTAAACGTATTTTAATGAAGCTAGACACCAAAAAAGCTTCTGGCGCTGACGGAATACCTGCCATATTTCTCAAAAACTGTGCGAGGGAACTAACACCAGTTTTCTGTAGACTTTTCAACCTAACCTACAGAAAGGCAATATTTCCTTCCTGTTGGAAATATGTCACAGTTCAGCCGATAGCTAAAAAAGGCAAGAAAACCTTGCCAAATAACTACCGACCATCGCACTGCTTTCAATAATATTGAAAGTCATGGAAAAGGCTATCAATCAGCATCTTCTAAAATATCTTGGAGGACTCAACATTATTAGCGATCACCAATATGGCTTTCGTAAACATAGATCAACAGGAGATCTTCTAACTTATGTAACACATGTTTGAAACAACGCAATTAAACACTTTGGAAAATCTCGAGTGGTTGCTCTTGAGATATCCAAGGCATTCGACCGTGTTTTTTTTTTTTTTTTTTTTTTTTTTTTTTTATGGGTCTAGCACACGTGCTACAGGGAAGTCCCTAAAGCGCTACAGGAGCGACACGTGTGCGGAGAAAACGATTCACGTTGTTCTTGAATCGCTGTAGATTGTACTCGATGGGAAACACAGTCCTGGGTAAACCATTCCAAAGGTATGATGTTCTCCATATAAAAGACTGCTTGAAAAGCGTTGTACGAGGAGTAACAAGCTGAACCTCATACGGATGTGAAGCATTAGCGCGACGTGTATTTCTAATATGCACCGCTCTGGGAGGAATTAAACGGGCCACATCTTTCGAACACTTTCCATGAAAGTACTTGTAGAATAGGCTCAAGTCGCCAACCGTTCTTCGATGTTCCAGCGAATCAAGGCCGTCGGTCAATTCCGGGTGTCCAATCAGACGAACAGCTCTTCTCTGGATAGAATCCAACAAATGCAGTGTATGTTTGGGAGCGGAGCTCCAAACATGGGAGCAGTATTCCATAGTTGGTCGAATTTGAGCTTTATAAAGAATTAACAGTTGTTGTGGAGTGTAAAGCTTTCTGGTTCGAAACAATATTCCCAACTTTTGAGAAGCTCTTCTTGCTATGCCTGCAACATGTTCATGCCAGGACATATTTGCTCCCAAATTAACGCCTAACAGATTGAGTGACGATGTTAGAGGGATGGAGTGCCCCGACATAACTATGTCGGGTTCTGCAACGTTAACTTTTTTTAGAAAAAACTGACGCCTGGGTTTTAGTAGCGTTAAATTCCACTTGGTTACTGTCACCCCAAGATAGAATTTCTTCCAGGTCTTTGTTAAGTTGAATGACTTCCTGCTGTCTGCGGATATTCGTCTGAGTAGTCGATGTCCGAGCGTTCAAAGTGAATGAAGAGATAAGTGTACTGTCATCTGCAAAGCTGTAGATTGGATTCTCGGTCTTTTCCAGCAGATCGTTAATATAAATGAGGAAGAGAGTAGGAGACAGTATGGAACCTTGGGGCACACCGGCGTTGATAGTGAAGGTGTTAGAAAGAAATCCGTCAACTGCCACTCGTAAAGAACGCTCTCTGAGGAAACATGAGAGCCACAAACAGAACTTTTCAGACATACCATAAGAACGTAGCTTAGCCAACAGCCCATCGTGCCAAACACGGTCAAATGCCTTGGATATGTCAAGAGCAAACCGCTCGAGATTCTCCAAAGTGTTCAATTGCGTTGTTCCAAACATGTGTTACATAAGTGAGAAGATCTCCTGTTGATCTATTTTTACGAAAGCCATATTGGTGATCACTAATAATGTTGAATCCTTCAAGATATTTTAGAAGATGCTGATTGATAGCCTTTTCCATGACTTTCGATATTATTGAGAGTAGTGCGATTGGTCGGTAGTTATTTGGCAAGGTCTTCTTGCCTTTTTTAGGTATCGGTTGAACTGTGGCACATTTCCAGCAGGAAGGAAATATTCCTTTTCTGTAGGATAGGTTGAAAAGTCTACAGAAAACTGGTGTTAGTTCCCTCGCACAGTTCTTGAGAACTATGGCAGGTATTCCGTCAGCGCCTGAAGCCTTTTTGGTGTCTAGCTTCATCAAAATACGTTTTATGATACGCTGTCTGAAGACAATATCGGGCATCCTTGACTGCACTATGGGAATAGTAGGTGGTGTGTTTTTCCTTGGAAATCGACAGTAGAATGTGAAGCAAAGAGTTCAGCCAACAAGTTCGCTTTCTCAACAGGTGTCGTTGCAATAGAATTATCTGGCCGTGTGAGTGGTGATATGATGGATTTGGTGAAATTTTGACTAACTGCCTTAGCGACTGACCAAAAGGACCTGGAATTGCGGGACAAGCGAGAAGTTTGTTTCTAATCCGTTGATTGTGTACCTCCTTGATTTCGTCGATAATTTCTTTGCATCTGTTCCTGACACGAACAAAGATGTTACGATTTATGGTGTTAGGATCTTCACGCCACTGTCGGTATGCAAGATGTTTAGAAGCAACAGCTTCTTTGCATTTTAGGTCAAACCAAGGCTTGCCGTTGGAAGGGCATTTCTTCGAAAAAGGGATGTAAGCATCCATACCGGCCAAAATAACATCGGAAACCTCCCTGGCGCAGTCAGATGGGTCGTCGGATCGAAAACAAACGTCCAACCAAGGGAAAGTTCGAAAATATTCCATGAGATCTTCCCATTTAGCAGATTTGTAGTGCCAAATCTTGCGCGGTTTGGGCGCCTCTCTGTCACTGATTGGTAGAATACTCGATGTCGAAAGTAGTTTATGGTCGGAAGAACCCAACGGTGGATTTACGCTGACCGTGTAAATCTCCGGATTAGTGGTTAAAAACAGATGGCACGATGGACTGTTGGCTGAGCTACACTCTTATGGTATGTCGAAAAAGTTCTGTTTGTGGCTCTCATGTTCCCTTAGAGACGGTCCTTTACGAGTGGCAATCGACGGATTTCTTTCTAACACCTTCACTATGAACGCCGTTGTGCCCCAAGGCTCCATACTATCTCCTACTCTCTTTCTCATTTACATTAACGATCTACTGGAAAAGACCAGAAACCCAATCTACAGCTTTGCAGGTGACAGTACGCTTATTTCTTCATTCACTTTGAACTACTCAGAGGAATATCGGCAGATAGCGGGAAGTCATTCAACTTAACAAAGACCTGGCAGAAATTCTATCTTGGGGCGACAGTAACCAAGTAGAATTTAACGCTACAAAAACCCAGGCGGCAGTTTTTCCTAAAAAAATTAACGTTGCTGAACCCGACATAGTTATGGCGGGACACTCCATTCCTTTAACATCGTCACTCAATTTGTTGGGCGTTAGTTTGGGAGCAAATATATCCTAGCATGAACATGTCGCAGGCATAGCACGGAGAGCTTCTGAAAAGTTGGGAATATTATTTCGAACCAGAAAGCTTTACACTCCACAACAACTGTTAATTCTTTACAATGCTCAAATTCGACCAACTATGGAATACTGCTCCCATGTTTGGGGCTCCGCTCCCAAACATACATTGCATTTGTTGGATTCTATTCAGAGAAGAGCTGTTCGTCTGATTGGAGACTCGGAACTGACCGGCGGCCTTGATTCGCTGGAACATCGAAGAACAGTCGGCGACTTAAGCCTATTCTACAAGTATTTTCATGGAAAGTGTTCGAAGGATGTAGCCCGCTTAATTATTCTCAGAGCGGTGTATGTTAGAAGTACATGTCACGCTAATACTTCACATTCGTATGAGGTTCAGCTTATTACTCCTCGTATAAAACTTTTCAAGCAGTCTTTTATATGGAGAACATCATTCCTTCGGAATAATTTGCCCAGGACTGTGTTTCCCACCGAGTACAATTTACAGCGATTCAAGAACAACGTGAATCGCTTTTTTCGCACACGTGTCGCTCCTGTAGCGCTTTAGGGCCTTCCCTGCAGCACGTGTGCTAGACCCATAAAAAAAAAGTATTATGAGTTTTAGAAAAAAGTATGTAGGGCAATAAACAAGTGTTGCAAAAACTAAAAAGTGTTAAGCTGCTCATTTTTTTATTTCGGGTTCGACTTATATATACCATTTAAAAGCTTATCGTCTACTCTCGTATAAATATTTGTTCTTTTGGTTTGGCCCCGCTCTGTTTAATACCACAAGTTTATTTTTAAAAAGTGTTATCTTCACAATATTATCATTCTTAGAAACATTAATAAAATCCAGGAAGGCAACTAGTCTATGAATGAAAATGAATACTCATTCTCAAATATTATTTTAACTTACACAAGTAAACAGTTTGTGTTAGTGACAGAATATTTCAGATATGTTCAATAACAGACAGAAAAAAAAGGTCACAAATGGTTGTTTCGGCCTCTACACACATTGAAGAGCGTGTACAGGCACCGCTTTTGTTACGATTTTGTTACATGTAGGGCTGCATCGATAGATAAATCTTATACATCTGTTATACGAGGAAGTATTTATAAGTTTGTAACCTAGCATAGAGGAACAAGTAAGTCTCAAAAACAAGAATTGTTTATTCAACGTAATGTCCTTTTAACTTTATATATTCAGTGCAACGGTTAAAGTAGGATCTTTTAAAAAAAAACTTTTCTTGGTTTGAAAATAAGTCCTCAATGCCATTTAGTACTTCTTCGTTTGAATGAAATTTGTGTCTTAGTTTAAAGCGTAATTCGTTTATTTTTTCTTAAGCTAACACCAATTAGTGAACAGGCGCATTGTCTTGCAAAATCAGCACCCTTTTAAATACTTTTCCTTGGCATTTTGACAAAATTTAGTTAATAATCAAGAATAACATTCTTCAGTCACTGCCTCGTGTGATACGCAGCCTTAACATTCTCTAGGGTAGATACAGAAACCGATCTTCCCGCACGATGTTCATCACTAAGGTCGGTGCTTCCGCTCTTGAAATCCGCAACCTAATTTTCTATAGTGACATTGGAAAGACATTGTCTCTTCAATTTATTAATCATGTCGCCAAGAAATTCTTAAGCGCAGAGTCTATTTGATTGATATTCGATTTTACTTAATTCTCTATACAGTCTATCAAGTAAGAACATCTCCGCGATATTTCATTTTTGGTAGATGTGATTCTAGCGATTGAACAAAAATTGGTAAAGAGAACCTTTGTCTACAACGCATTTTAGTTTAAGTATCAGTTGATTCCGAACTTTCGTCGAAACCAAAATGAGTTACTTGTTTGCGCGTCGGTTCGAGGCAGTCTTTCTTTGTTTCCATCCAAAGGAACCTAAATTGACACATTCCGCGGCCGCCTAATGTATTAAAAATTCGGTGTCGTTTGGGAAGGAGTGAGTAAATCGTTTTAACAAGAAAAAATGTGCCGAGGACTTGCCAAAGCTCGGTAGGCAAAGTCACTCCGAAAATCGAAAAACGAATCGTGTCTTTGATTTCATGGGACCCGAAATTGACACTGCGTCAAAGAGCGGCAAAATTAAGAAAATCGGGTTTGAATGTGTCCCATGAGACCATTCGACAACATCTTCGTGCTCGTGATTTCAAAGTCCGAAGCACGTTGAAGAAACCTTTGCGCGATGAAAATCACGTCGCGCAGCGGCTCGCTTGAGCGCACAGTAAGATACTAGAGTGACCCTCACAACCGCCGGACGCCAACCCGTTTCGTCCCTTATAAAGAGAAAGCTCAGAGGAAACATTCTGAGGACTTTGACTTAGTTGTTTCGCAAGATTCGAAAAATTTGGGGATCATTGCCGCGAGGGTGTGCAGAAAATCGCATCCACAGCATGCATTGAAGATGCCGGAAGCTATTGGACAACTTACTAAGGTAATTGCGCCCATGTTAACACATCAAAGATTGACATCAGAATTATCAAATTCACTGTGCTCTATTTTGCTTAACACCAAAAAACAATTGACTAATTCAACACCGAGAGCGAATGAACTTAGCGTTATGTATTTGTTTCTTGAAATGTTAAAATGTTTAGTCAAGCAGGTCATAGGATCCAAGAATTGCCCTCCTGGCGCGATAGAATAATTTACAAGTTAAAATCGTTTACAGATCGCAAACTATTACTGAATTGATGTGACGTTAAAATTACTTTTTTCGGCGTTTAGCGATTAATTTCCTGGTAAATAATTCCAAATAAAATCGTTTTTTCCTACTTAGTTTCATAATTTTTCCCCTAACATGTCGGACAACCGACCTAAACGTCTATAGTAATAAACGTTAATTTTAATCGAATATTGTAAGTATTGGGGTATATTTAATATCATCAATTTTTACTCCCTGTTAACCCTAATTCCTATTGATTTATTTTCAAATATGAGCTGATTAGCAAAATATACGAGGGATGTTATCTCGCTTTAGAATGACATAATGGGTACCAACGATTATTGAAGAGATTAGTTTTTTGAGGTCATTTGGGGACTCCAAAACCATATAGATTTATATATATGTACTATATATATATATATATATATATATATATATATATATATATATATATATATATATATATATATATATATATATATATATATATATATATATATATATATATAGTCGACACTCTATATAGTGAAAGACCAAAATGCTGACCGAAATTTCACTATAGAAAGTTTTTCACTATATAAAGAAAAAATCCGCATATATTGCTATGTATGATTTTATATTGGTAATCATTTACTTGTATTTTATAAGGTACAAGCAACAAAAAAAATTGCAAAATTGAATTATTAGAAAAGATTTTATTAAACATTTAAAAGTTTAAATAGTACATAGCATGTACAGGGCTAAATACATACATAAAATCCGTACGTTATATCTTTACCCGTGCGTCATAGTTTTCAGGCCATATAACAGACGACTATTATATTATTTGTCTCTTTTCACCAATAAATCGTAGGTATTGGTAAAAAGAGACAAAAAATATAATAGTCGTCTGGGATATTGCCTGAAAACTATGACGCACGTGTAAAGATATAACGTACGGACTTTATGTATGTATGTACTACATACGAAATAAAAAGAATAATACAAAATCTGTTAATACATATGTACGTACATACGTACTAGGAAAAATAATCAGTTATTTTCTTTTGAACATTACTTTTGAAAAATAATTGTTGCTCAACAAAATTCTCGCATTTATTCAAATGCATAAAGATTTGATCAGGTACACTTTCCTGGCCCCTGAGAGTAGTTCGCACAATGTCAAATGCATTTCTTATTTCATTTTCACTAAATTTACCAGGACATATATATATATATATATATATATATATATATATATATATATATATATATATATATATATATATATATATTCTGTAGTTTTCAATCATGTGGTGCGGTACATGTCTTCCGTTAAAAAATGTACTACATAAAAAAGTACGTACAGAAAGTAACAATTCACTGAACGAATATATACGAGAGATATATATATATATATATATATATATATATATATATATATATATATATATATATATATATATATATATATATAAATATTACGATTTTAAAGTATAATTAAGTCTGTGGAATCAGCCAATTAGGTGTACTTCCTGTATACCATGATTAAAAATGTATGGAACAAATACTACTGAGGAAGTAAATGATTGTTGATGTTATCTAATTATGGCTATATAGATAATTTAAAATTCCATCGTATAATGTAAATAAATCGTGCTTATTTACAAACCAATGGCAGCAGAAATCCATTAACGTTTTGACACAAGACTTGATTGAAATTTACTGTAAATACATAGACAGGATTAAAAAGGTTAAAGGTGCATGTCCTCTTGGGTAATTCAATCTTTATTTGAAGAATATAAAAAAGTAAGAAGTTATTTATATTCTTACGGTACCGGTAAAAAATTTTGGATGAGATTTGTTCTAAATATGCAATATAATAAGCAAAGTAAAGTTTTGTGTAATATAAAGCTCGACTTAGGAGGCAGTTGAAAATAAACCACGGACTCGTGTGGAAATTTGTCTCCAAAATACCACTTTTTGAGCTTAACTCGTAAATATTGTTCTATCTCATGTTTTTTTTTTTATATATATTTTTAGTGTTCCATACGGAACGTCCGTCTGTCTGTCACACCCGATTTTCTCCGAAACTATTTGACATATAGAAAGCTGAAATTTGTCAGAAGTATAGGAATTGATGGCTCAATCAGCGCCGTGTAGTTTTGAAATTTAAATTTTGACTTAAGGGTTAGTTTTGGGGGGTGGAATCTGAAGTGAAAAAAAAAATAATTTTACTAGGTCATCGAGTGTGGTGTCAAATGAAAGCTTGTGAAAACATAAGTTCAAAAATATATATGATGCACATACTTTTCTTGGTATTATTTTTAAAAAATCGCCAAAAATTGTTGTCCCCCCCACCCTGCCTCGAAAAATAGTGATCAAAAAATTTGGAATAGTCTTAAGAAGATTTAGCGAAAATTATCACGAGTGCATAACGTTTGATAAGTTATCTGTTGTAAAAAAAATATTGCATGACAATATGGTGGAAGTTTTTTGAATATAGTTTTCATTACATTACTGTTACCGCGTCGCGCTACCGAGACAAAACAATTTTATTTTATTTATTTATTATTAAACAAATATTTAAATAAGTGTTAAACGTGAAGAAGATCTATTATGAAAGAACTGGGAAGTGCTGACACTACATGGGCAGAGACGAAGAAAATAGCTGCCAATAGAACGCGTTGGAGAGTCTTTACAGAAACCTTATGCTCCATCCAGGAGCTTAAGTCATTCATATATATATATATATATATATATATATATATATATATATATATATATATATATATATATATATATGTATATATATAAATAGATATATATATATATATATATATATATATATATATATATATATATATATATATATATATATATATATATATATATATATATATATATATATATATATATATATATATATATATATATATATATATATATATATATATATATATATATATATATATATATATATATATATATATATATATATATATATATATATATATATATATATATATATATATATATATATATATATATATATATATATATATATATATATATATATATACATATATACATATATATATATATATATATATATATATATACATATATCATATATTATATATATATATATATATATATATATATATATATATATATATATATACATATATACATATATACATATATACATATATACATATATACATATATACATATATATATATATACATATATACATATATATATATATATATATATATATATATATATATATATATATATACACATGTCATTAATTTATTTTTCGCAAGTCCGACTTGTACTTGGCCGGTTTTTTTTAAATAGATTTACTTTTCTCCTTAGTGTCTTTTTGAGGCAACTCACTAATTCTTCTCTACAAGTACAATCTGGGTAAACCGGAAAAATATAAATAGATTCTACGACCACTTCGACAGATGTAAATATGGAAGCAATATATCGTCGCAATACGATACAACGTGGAAGCCTAAAATTTGAAAGCATACCTGCCCGACGTCGGGAAATGTTTTAGGCTACAGACCGACAGAAGAACTGTTAACTATTACCGCTAGTCAGTTCGATTATTAGGGTTCTAACCCAGTAATAAAAATCTATGCCCGTAAAGTATAACCAACCTTAATGAGAAACAAGGATTTTAATTCTTTTAGCAAGGTTTTTTAAACATATACCACGTCATAATAACATCT
Source organism: Pachyrhynchus sulphureomaculatus (assembly GCA_019049505.1). NCBI lineage: Eukaryota > Metazoa > Arthropoda > Insecta > Coleoptera > Curculionidae > Pachyrhynchus > Pachyrhynchus sulphureomaculatus. The sequence goes on along the minus strand of CM032452.1, from coordinate 80,348,025 downwards.
ACCTTGCTAACATGGAATGTCCCCAAAACCTTCCGTCCCAGATTCGTGTAAAATTTTCATGACATATTGGTTTGCGATTAAACACTTTTGATTTTTGATGAACAAAAAGGAAAAAATACAGCCAATACCCAAGATTGGCTTGGGAAGTGTTATCGCCCATTTGTTGTGTCGAAACCAACTATATGTCGATGGTGTAGTGAACTTAAATGCGGACGTACAAGAACCGATCATGCACCACTTTCCAGACGTCCAAATGAGGCAGTCACTCCAAAAAATACAATTTTTTTCTGAATGGTTGCAAGGTGAAAGTAAAGGATATAACTGACATCATGAAGATATCAACAGAATGCGTGAGGCATATTTTGCATGAATATTTGCATGTAAAAAGGTTATGTGCCCGATGGGTGCAGTTCACTCGTAAGGTTGATCAAAAAAGGCAACGTGTCGAAGATTCAGAACGCTGTTTGGGACTGTTTCGGCATAATTCAAAAGAGTTTTTGCATCGATTCATAATAATGGACGAAACATGTATCCACCACTATGCGCCTGAGTCCAACAGGCAGTTCGTAGAGCGGCTGGAAGCGCATGAAAGCCTACCGAAGCGTCCAAAAACACAAACGTCAGCTGGAAAAGTTTTGGCAAGAATTTTTTGGGATATACATGGAATAATACTGATCAACTATCTTGAGAAGGGGCGCACAATCACCGGAGACTATTACGTTGGTTTATTGGACCATTTGAATGGTAAAATCAAGAAAAAAAGTCTGTATTTAGCGAAGAAAAAAGTATTGTTTCACCAAGATAATGCACCAGCTCCCAACGTCATGAAATCGATGGTGAAATTAGACTAATAGGGCTATGAACTGCTTCATCATCCGCCGCATTCACCAAATCTGACTCCCAGCGATTATTACCTATCCAAATTTGAAAAGGTGGCTTCAGGAAAACAGATTTGGCTCAAATGAACTAGTCAAATGGGAAACTGAGGAATAATGTTGGAAGATTGCCTGAATAAGTGTATCGAAGGAAACTTATTTTGACGATTAAAATCAGTTTTTGGCAAAAACATTGTTTTGTCTCGGGACTGCTCACCCCATGTATATTAGTATATAAAAACTTTTTTTTTCAAAAAATATTGGGTTCGATAAAATGCAGCTTTATGAAGAACATTGTGGAGTAGTAAAAAATAACAACTAATTTCAAACATAATGTAGAATAATGGACGTAACAAATCGTAAAATAAAATTTATTTTTATTGTACATAAAAACCAGATTCGGCTTTATCGAGAAATACTACATCCGATTTATTGCCTTGGAGATGCCTTATGGCGAAAAAAATCCTCTAAATATCGCACCTCTCGTTGTTCATAACTAACCAAATCACCCACGGGGATGACCAACTAGGATTTCACCAATATGTATGAACGTCTAAAATGGTAATATAGGACTCGTACCGCCCCATTATGATGATGAATATGCGATGTTACAGCTTGAACTAAGCAGGCTGAAAGCCAAAGCATAAATGCCGCTGGCCGTCCGTTTGTTGCATTTTCTACATTTAATATTTCCAAGCTGCTCTCTCTTTCGGGAGAAATAAACTTAATTATGGAAAAAAGCAAATGCCGTCTTCATTTATTTGTCTTAAATACAAGTAATACCGCTGGATAACATAAAAAAATTATTTTAATAATTAGAGACCGGATTATATGCATTTGCATATTTTCATATGCATTTGCATATTTAGACCATTCTCACCGATTATTGCATATTTTACCCAAAATCTAGTAATGATGCATATTTTCCCTATATTTACAATATTTCTCGGTATTACTAGGCAATTGAATTGCTCAGGGTATTGTTAATGTCGCCGTCTGGAACCGATCTTATCGCCGGGACATTACCTGCAATAGTCTAAACATCGATTAGGTTATAGTGCCAAGAGAATACCCAAAATTACGACGGTATTTTATTCCTTTGTTTCTTGGTCGGTGATATTAAGTGATAAGTAGTTAGTTTCTAAGAATATTTGTTTGAGCGTGGATCAAATAAACAATTTTCTCGAAGACGAATTTTTATTTTAAACCAAGATATCAGTTTTAACATTATTGTTGACGCGCTTGCATCAGTGTAGTTTTTTTGCAATTTTTAACGTGTTGTGTTAAAGTTTAACGTGTACCATGCCACCCGCAAAAAAAAGTGTCTCCTCGTGGGTAGCTGATTATCCTGAAACATTTACATACGACGGAAATGTTTTATATTGTCGAGTTTGCGAGAAAAATGTTTCGTGCACAAAAAAGTTTCAAATTGACCAGCATGTCAAGACAAGTCTTCATATCGCAGGACTGCAAAAAAAAAGGCCCACGACAACAACTTATAACAGCAGCAAGTAGCAGTGATTTCACTTCTATAGGCAAACAAAAAAAAAAACACTTTAGCATGGATTTATGTGAAGCAATTGCTTGCAAGTAATATTCCTCTCCACAAACTTACAAACCGTACATTCAAAGATTTTTTGCGAAAATATATATAAAAATACCAGACGAATCAACACTGCGTAAAAATTACATACCAACATGTTCTAAAAGAAATACGTAATGAACTTAAGGATGACATTATTTGGATTTCAGCTGATGAAACTACCGACAGTTGTGATCGCTATATTGCGAATTTAATTGTGGGTGCATTAAGATTCGAGCCTTCTTCTTTCTATTTGGTGGCCTCCAAAGAACTTGACAATACAAATCATTCTACGATCGCCAGATTTGTGAATAAGGGTATTAAAAAAATGTTTCCTGAATCTTCTGCAGATGAGAGAGTGTTTATATTTCTCTCAGATGCTGCTCCCTGTATGATCAAGGCAGCCAAAGTCCTCCAAGTATTTTATCCAAATTTAATTCATGTGACGTGCTTTGCTCACGGAGTCCATCGACTCGCTGAAGAAGTACGATCCACGTTTGGAAATGTAAATAAACTGATTTCATCATTTTAAACATCAATTTAAACATCGTCGATAACTATGCTGATTTTGAAATAAAAAACTAAAAATTACTACTTTTATTATTATTTAATCTTGCATATTTTGACCCTTTTCATGCATATTTTAAGCATTTTTCATGCATATTTCAAGATTTTTATGTTGCATATAATCCGGTCTCTAGTAATAATAATTATATTTTCAGAACCTGCTAAAACTAAATATAGCAGTCAAGCATCAGAAAAAACATTTTAAATACGAGTATATAGGTTTGCAATACTACTGAACATATTCTACTGAACTTTTAAACCCGCAACCAAGCAATACCAGATTTTCCAAAATATTCTAATAGGAGTATGTTGAAAGCAAGCATGCTATAAGGGTTTTTAGCCAGTAAAATCGGTTGAACTCTGGTTACCGTTAAAGTTGGAGTTAAAATTGCTAGTAAAATTTACAAATGACCTGTGAGATTTCACATTTGGTGATTGTATTTGCCTTTATATTTGTTCTTACACTGAATTTTTATATTTCTATGTATTTTTCTTGTTGTCATTTATAATTGCATACCACCAATTACAGACATAACAGGTAAGGACAGAAATTGCAATAATTTGATTAAAACAAAATATCTTTCAAACTTCAACATTTCTTGCCACTTAATATAAGCATAATTCGAACATTCACTTTTAGTATGCGAATTTACGTAAAAGGGTTTATATATAGACAGCGATTACGAATTGAAAGTTTGGAAGTCTTTATTTCGGCGCGTCCTAACGACGAGAGTATAAATCTTTCCATGACAACAACAACCAAACACTAAAAAAGCGCTTTGTTGCGTCATTGAAAAGAATAAAAGTATTCTTTTCAATGACGTAAATTCGCATACTAAAAGTGAATGTTCGAATTATGCTTATATTACCACGAAAACACAGATTTAAGAAGAACTGGTAAAATTACCTTCAATATGCCGATTATTTCACGTCTTATTTCTATCTGGTAATTTATCGGTAAAGTTTGAACTCTACAGATAATTTTAAAACCCTACCCCCAATATATAAAAAGTTTGCTTATGGCTCTTTTATCTTTAAATTAGGATACTCTCAGAATCCTTGAAAAATAGTTTTGATCATTTATTTAACCAGTCCTTCTGTTTCAATTAAAAACACCGATTTTGACATTTCTATACTAAATAAAAACCGGTCAAGTGCAAGTTGGACTTGCGCAATTATTGTTCCGTACCGTGATTGTTTTTAAAATAAAATAAAATCCTTAACTAAGCTAAAGCTAAGACAGTTAGTCAAAATTTCACCAAACCCACCATACCACCACTCACACTGCCAGATAATTCTATTGCACGATATCTGTTGAGAAAGCCAACTTGTTGGCTGAACTCTTTGCTTCATATTCTACTGTCGATTTTCAAGGAAAAACACCACCTACTATTCCCATAGTGCAGTCAAGGACGCCCGATATTGTCTTCAGACAGCGTATCATAAAACGTATTTTAATGAAGCTAGACACCAAAAAGGCTTCTGGCGCTGACGGAATACCTGCCATAGTTCTCAAAAACTGTGCGAGGGAACTAACACCAGTTTTCTGTAGACTTTTCAACCTATCCTACAGAAAGGGAATATTTCCTTCCTGCTGGAAATGTGCCACAGTTCAGCCGATACCTAAAAAAGGCAAGAAGGCCTTGCCAAATAACTATCGACCAATCGCACTGCTTTCAATTATATCGAAAGCCATGGAAAAGGTTATCAATCGGCATCTTCTAAAATATCTTGAAGGATTCAACATTATAGCGATCATCAATATGGCTTTCGTAAAAATAGATCAACAGGAGATCTTCTGACATATGTAACACATGTTTGGAACAACGCGCAATTGAACACTTTGGAGAATCTCGAGCGGTTGCTCTTGACATATCCAAAGCATTCGACCGTGTTTGGCACGATGGGCTGTTGGCTAAGCTACGTTTTTATGTATGTCTGAAAAGTTCTGTTTGTGGCTCTCATGTTTCCTCAGAGAGCGTTCTTTACGAGTGGCAGTCGACGGATTTCTTTCTAACACCTTCACTATCAACGGCGGTGTACCCAAGGTTCCACACTGTCTCCCACTCTCTTTCTAATTTATATTAACGATCTACTGGAAAAGACCGAGGATCCAATCTACAGGTTTGCAAATGACAGTACACTTATCTCTTCATTCACTTGGAACGCTCGGACATCGGCTACTCAGACGAATATCCGCAGACAGCAGGAAGTCATTCAACTTAACAAAGATCTGGAAGAAATTCTATCTTGGAGTGACAGTAACCAAGTGGAATTTAACGCTACAAAAACCTAGGGGCAGTTTTTTCTAAGAAAGTTAACGTTGCTGAACCCGACATAGTTATGTCGGGGCACTCCATTCCTCTAACATCGTCACTCAATTTGTTGGGCGTTAATTTGGGAGCAAATATGTCCTGGCATGAATATGTTGCAGGCATAGCAAGGAGAGTTTCTCAAAAGTTGGGAATATTATTTCGAACCAGGAAGCTTTACACTCCACAACAACTGTTAATTCTTTACAAAGCTCAAATTCGACCAACTATGGACTATTGCTCCCATATTTGGGGCTCCGCTCCCAAACATACATTGCATTTGTTGGATTCTATTCAGAGAAGAGCTGTTCGTCTGATTGGAGACCCGGAACTGACAGGCGGCCTTGATTCGCTGAAACATCGAAGAACGGTTGGCGACTTGAGCCTATTCTACAAGTATTTTCATGGAAAGTGTTCGAAGGATGTGGCCCGCTTAATTCCTCCCAGAGCGGTGCATGTTAGAAGTACACGTCGCGCCAATACTTCTCATCCGTATGAGGTTGAGCTTGTTACTCCTCGTACAACGCTTTTCAAGCAGTCATTTATATGGAGAACATCATCCCTTTGGAATAATTTGCTCAGGACTGTGTTTCCCACCGAGTACAATTTACAGCGATTCAAGAACAACGTAAATCGCTTTCTCCGTACACGTGTCGCTCCTGTAGCGCTTTAGGGACTTCCCTGTAGCACGTGTGCTAGACCCATAAAAAAAAAATAATAATTAGGCCCTGACATCTTAAGATCCAGTATATATTTTTACGTTTTTTCTTAGTCAATTATGTAGAATAGTTACAGCATGTTAGCTACCTAATAGCCAATAAATCAATCTAGCTCTTTCTAGAATCTAGTAATAAATGTGTAAAACAAAACCTAAATATTTCTTTAATTATAAACAAATAAAATAAAATTATTTTGTCTCTAGAGCAGCGACGTGCAGTACTGAAAATATATAAACAAACTTTTACTGGATAGTGTTTTTTTCTTACATGCACCCACCCCTTCAACCATCCATGGTGACAAGAAAGAATGGAAAAACCTATCAGTACCAATAAATGTTTTACACGTTCGTAAATCTTAAAAATATAGCCAAACACTAAAACTTATTTCAATGACATATCTGTTTTTATTTCTTTTCAACTAGAACTATGCCACAAAACCATTATAAGTTACAACTTGAAACTTTGGTCTGTAATGAAAACATTTCAATATGAATATTAAAGAAGAATATATTGAGACGCAGAAAAGAACATTCGATATTTTAAATAAAAAGTTAAGCTATCAAAGTCTTATCTTCACTTAGAAATTCAGAACTTTGCTCATAGACCAGATAATAGACGGGTATCGAACAAGCAAATAACCATTTTATAAGAACTAACCTCATTAAGAATTTAAATTATTATGTATTTTAAGTTTCAATAACTACGTTATTTGCTCTTAGACTGTAAATTGGTTGCAAATGAGTTTTTGCATTTAACAGTTCTGTTTTGCCGATTTAGGTATCCTTGAAACTTTGCAAACGTTGAATATTATGATGTTGACACGAATTCTAACTGCATACTTTATACATATTTAAATATTAACACATTATTACAGTTACACACAATACATATCAAGATCTAAAGAAAATGTTTTTAGGTAAAAAATAGGTTATTGCATTAAAAATAAATGTGTATCATAATATATCTAATTTTAACCCGAAAGAAAATGTATGTCATGTTATTTAATGTTGCGAACCGTAACTAATTATTATTTATTGTAAAATTTTATCACAGTCCTATATTGGTGGAAGATCACTGGGACCAGAAAATACTGATGATGGAAAGAGAGTCCTTGTGGTTCTCGAGTAGAATACATATCTGACTGGATGGATCGAGAACCGACACCAACGAAAACATATTTTGCCGCGATGCCACTAAGATCTTGGTGTGGATCTCCGTCGAGATTCATATCAAACAGGAAATGTAGAACAGGCCCCTGAAAGAGTGAGCTGAGAGTACGATCATGTGGCGCAGATCGCAATTTAAACTATAGGCCCGCCCGCCTAACAATACCTAGACGTTAAAAGGGATTCGCAAAAGGATCTCTCTGATTTGTTTACTTAGCTATAAAGCCTTCCCAAGCATTACTACTAGTATACAATCCGGCAAAAAAGTTATACTATAAAGCAATAAAAATATAAAATACCAATACGTCTTTAATCAATGGAGTGGCTTAGGAGATGAATTAGCCTCTTTAATGGATCCATTTTAATCAGTCTATCGATTTATAGTTTACCTACTTTATATTTCTCTTTTACCTTTAAGAACTAAATAAGTAAAATAAATAACAGTCTAATTTATTAACTACTGTATAACACCAAGCGTGAATTTAGTTGAAAACAAAACAAGAAGAACAAAGAACAGTTTAAATATTTTATGCAATAGAATTACAATATATAAGCCCGAGCGTTAAAGCTTTCAAGGCTTAAAGTGCTTTTCGCATATGGAAAATGACAAGAAGTACTATTTTGGAAGTAGGAGAATGGAAAACTATTTTATCAGTAAAATTATTAGTTAAATTAACTAACTATTTGAATGTAAGGAATCTTTTATGCATTTGTGAGATTCTATAAGTTGTTATAACTTTTCGCCATGCAAGAAAGAATAGCTGCCAATTCTTGTTCGGTATACAACATTTTTTAATATTACACGCTAAGATAAATTTTTTGGCAAAAAAGATTCCTAACCTCTTTAATTCTCTTATAATATGATATTAGCAAAAATTTTACTGTCCGACTCATTAAAAAAATCTAACTTGGCAATTGGCAGTTTAAGTTGTCCAAAGTACCAACCAGTCAACTACGGTTACATCGCTATGAAACACAAGACTATAAATTGGGTTTTCGATAATTATTGAACTGATAAAAATAAAATACCTTGTTAAAATTCCGTTCCTTCCGCCATCGTTTTCGATTATAATAATAATTTTTCTTACGTTTATTTGGTGATATTTACAATACAAACTATTACATTTTCAAAAACAAAAGTTAACTGGACAGCTAGATTATATAGTTTTAGATTACATAGCAAATAGACTGTCAAAAATACCTTTAATTTAAATTAAATTTTAAAAAATTGGAAGCTATTAAAAAAATGATTCCGGCACTTCTGAGGTGGAAATTCTCAAACGTATTTAATTAGGACGATCAGCTATGGCCCAAATGGTCAAATTGTGGAGAGATAGAAACCTAACAAGAACCTCAAAAATTGTTAGAACATAGGTTTTTTCTGTCTTCTCATATGATCCAGAGACTTGAGTAATTCGTGCTGCTGACCGACGCCGTAAAGAGGCTTTTGAGATGTCGTGTTGGCGCCGTATGCTTAGAATACATTGGACTGCGAAAAGAACCAATAATTTCATCTTAAATAAAATTAAACCACAGCAATGTCTCTCTTCTCTGACATACAACCGTATATTAAAATTTTTTGATCATATTAATCACAGCAACAACTTAGAAAGGTTGAGCGTTCAAGGAAGATCATCTGGAAAGCGTGGAGGTGGACGTTCAGTATCTCAATGGACCGATGCAATCTGTAAGCTAACTGACATGAGATCGGAAACCGCAACCCGAGAAACCACTAACTAGCCGGGATGGCGTCGTATTGTGCACAAAGTCCACAATATGAGAGTCTTTTAACTACTACACATCGGACATGATGTTGGACTAAGTAGATATATATATATATATATATATATATATATATATATATATATATATATATATATATATATATATATGTATATATATTTATTTATTTATTTTCAATTCTTGGGATTTGGGTTCAATTTTATGAATATTTGGTATTCAAAATTAAACTTAAAATAACGTTTCGCCCTTTGGTTTAAGGCATTTTCATTTTTTTCTTTATTTCTATAAATAACATATAATAAATAAAATAAATAAAATATAAAAATAAATTACATTTAGGTACAATAGTGCATCACAAATTATTTTACTCACATAAAAATACACTTTTTACATAAATTCTTAGTTCTATCTTTAAAAATTAAAATCACATGGGGCCTACCTTGAATCTCACATATTTTATTTACTACTGACAAGTCATAGTAGCATTCTTATCGATATAAATTTTATTTTGTATTATTGATATGTGATTTTTTTTTAAATATTAAGCAGGTAGCCTTTTTGTTAATATATTAGGGACGAGTATATACTTTAAAATATTACCTGTTTAACTTTGTATAAATATGGCTAATTCCTTTTATATCACTTTTATCATTGACTGTAAATTTATCATTTTTTTAAATTTCTATCATTTCTTTTATTGCAAGTTTTCCAATACTATTTAAAATCTTTGTTTCAATAAAGTTGAATCGTGTCCAAGTTCCGTTGTGTGTTGTGAACTACCGTTGTTGCTTTTTTTGTATAGTTGTGTCCATTGAGTCTGTTTTTTAATAATTGGGTCGTCATGCCAATATAATTGGGCAATCTGCACAAGGTACTGAATAAACTATGTTGGATTGGTTCATAGTTGGTACCTGGCTGTATTAGTTTGTAAATAGTGAGCTTAGCGTGTTTTGTGACAAACAGTTATGTTATATTTTTTTAGAGTGCTTTTTAGTTTTTCTGATAAATCGCGTGTATAAATAAGGTAGTGGAGAAATTTGTTCTGATATTGTTCTTTTGTTTCATCTTTTTTGCTTTTTTTATTATAGAATTTGTATGTTCTTGTTTGTATTGTTAGTCGAAGTCTTTTTCTTTAAATCCATTTTGTATTAACATTGATTTCATTTGATTCTGTGCTTTCGGTCTTAAATTTGATGAGGTTAGCGCTATTGCACGGTCTGTTAAACCGACAATAACACTTACCTTTTGTGCCTTTGTGTGATTAGAGTAGAAATGCAAATACCTGGCAGACCACATTGGTTTAGTATACCATTTAGTGTTTATTTTGTTATGTTTTCTAATTAAAGTTGTATCCAAGAAATGTATTTCATTGTTATTTTCGTTTTCTTAAGTAAATTGTACCTGTTGATGGAAACTGTTGAAATCATGAAGGACTTTATCAGTATTATCTGTTGTAACTGCCAGTAAACAGTTATCCACAAATCTTTTGAAGAATAGGAAATTGGAAAACTTGCAATAAAAGAAATGATCGAAATTAAAAAAAATGAGAAATTTACAGTCAATGATAAAAGTGATATAAAAGGAATTAGCCATATTTATACAAATTTAATCAGGTAATATTTTAAAGTATATACTCGTCCTTAATATATTAACAAAAAGACTAGCTGCTTAATATTCAAAAAAAAAATCACATATCAATAATACAAAATAAAATCTATATCGATAAGAATGCTACTATGACTTGTCAGTAGTAAATAAAATATGTGTAATTCAAGGTAGGCACCATGCGATTTTAATTTTTAAAGATAGAACTAAGAATTTATGTAAAAAGTGGATTGTTGTGTGAGTAAAATAATTTGTGTTGTACTAGTGTACCTAAATGTAATTTATTTTTATATTTTATTTATTATATGTTATTTATAAAAATAAAGAAAAAAATGAAAATGCCCTAAACCAAAGGGAGAAACGTCATTTTAAGTTTAATTTTGAATATCAAATATTCATATATATATATATATATATATATATATATATATATATATATATATATATATATATATATATATATATATATATATATATATATATATATATATACGATATATATATATATATATATATATATATATATATATATATATATATATATATATATATATATATATATATATATATATATATATATATATATATATATATATATATATATATATATATTTATCGCTCACCTCCCCGCTTCAGTAGAGATTTTGCCCTTTTTCCATATCCCAAGGATAAAATCTTTTTAAGGCTGTTCTAAATGACTTTTGTTTATTCTTGTTTTGCCATCTTCTTTTCTGACACAATTCTTTTTGACTTTATAGCTGAGCTTTATATTTAAATTCACTTTACGATTACTGAACATAGAAATTTATTTAATGTCTTTGCCCAACATTACAAAAATTTAACACGGTATACAAAAAAACTAAATCTAAGTATTGTGGTTTATCTATATACGTAATTATTTTGAGGCAACAGATTAAACCTAAATGAAAGGAATGTTAACTAAAACGAAACTTATTTCATATTTCAAATCAAATTTTTTCTGTTTTCTATTGAAATATACTTACAAATTTTATTTCTAGGGAAAAGAAATCGTCCCTAGATTAAATACAGTTATTTTTAGTGTTCCATACGGAACACTTATAAGATCACTTTGGTGTCTGTCTGTCCGTCTGTCACACCCGATTGACACTAATGTAGGAATTGATGGTCTCATCAGAGCCGTGTAATTTTAAAAGTTAAATTTTGATTTAAAGGGTTAGTTTGGGGGGTGAAATCAAAAGTGAAAAAAAAAAAATTACATCATCGAGTGGGGTGTCAATGAAAGCTTATAAAAACACGAATTCAAAAATTTATATAATATCATACTTGCGCACACTTTAATATTATTTTGAACAAATGCGAAAAATTGTTGTCCCCCCCTTGTCTCGAAAAGTACTGATCAAAAAATTTTGAAAAAATTCTGAAATATTCTCCACAGGGTATAGATTGAACGAATATTATCACGAATGCATTACCTTTAATAATTTATCTGGTATATAAAAAATAAATTCAAGGTCATCAGTTTTCAGTGAAGATCGGAAAAAACTTTATTGAAAACTCATTTGGGGTGTGTTTTGTAAAGTCATTGTTCATTTTGTACCTCCGTAATAAAAAATTTTTATTTTAAAAGCAATCAACGTACGGAACACTAATTATGCAAGTCCGACTTTCACTTGGCCGGTTCATTTGTTTTTATGTCATCGCATTCTTAAGAAAGTACCTAGAAATATTGTATCCAGCTAGCCGCCATGCTATCGTCGTCTCAAAAAAAAATTATTGGAAAACTAAATATGCATATTGAAATTTTACAGTTCTCACATTAGGTATTCAAAAACCTTTAATAGAAAATTTAGGGAATTAATTTATTTTAGTAAAAAAGACGACCTGCTAAATAAACTTAGAAATCAGCAAGTATACACAAGAATATAAGGTTTAGCACTAAAACGCACCTTATATAAAGTTTAATTTCTTGTATATTCTTTAATAATTAACTGAAGAGCCAGTAAACACGTCACAAACAAGAAATATTCAATCTGCGTTTTAATGCTGAAAGTAAATTTCTTTAATGAACAATATTTAGCTTTCTCATTCAGTCAGTTTCAGTTATTAGGCGTTTGTCAGTCACCTTTCCCTTGAAACTTATACAAATTTCCTTTCCAAGGGTTCGTTTTTTGTCAAAGGGATCGGACTTACTCTTAAGCGATTTGTTCTCCTTTTACGATTCGGATCCTTAAATTTAATTTTGGTTCCTTTGAGTATTCTTCGTTCTTTGTACTTGATCTTTGAGCTGATATAATGAGTCAGTTAAGTGATACAGGCTTTAAAAATATCGAAGTGTCCGACTCGTAATATTAAAAAAAAAATTAATAATATTTAAAAGAATTTTTTATATTTAATAAAAATAAAGTATATTAAAGATTGGTCAGTTGCGGAAAAATCTTATAAATAGGATTTTTTTTCAGTTTAATTTGATGAAATGCTGCGAAATGTTTGTTCCGACCTCGTCGAAAATGAGAGTTTATAACTTAGACCAGATCAAAGGAAAAGGATGGAGTAAAAAATATATTTTCTTTATGTCGTTGATTAGAATTAGCTCCAAATTTACATTACGTTGGTGAAATTTAGACCTTTGTGTATTTATAAACAAAGACCTTGAAGAAATTCTATCTGGGGGGGACAGTATTGAAAATATATAAACAAACTTTTACTGGATAGTGTTTTTTCTTATATGCACCCACCCCTTCAACCGGCCGTGGTGACAAGAAAGAATGGAAAAACCTATCAACACCAATAAATGTTTAACGCGTTCGTAAATCTTAAAGAATTAGTCAAACACTAAAACTTACTCGTATTTCAATAACATATCTGTTTTTATTTCTTTTCAACTAGAACTATGCCACAAAGCCATAAGTTACAACTTGAAACTTTGGTCTGTAATGAAAACATTTCAATATGAATATTAAAGAAGAATATATTGAGACGCAGAAAAGAACATTCTATATTTTAAATAAAAAGTTAAGCTATCAAAGTCTTATCTTCACTTAGAAATTCGGAACTTTGCTCATAGAGCAGATAATAGACGGGTATCGAACAAGCAAATAACCATTTTATAAGTACTAACCTCATTACGGATTTAAATTATTGTGTATTTTAAGTTTCAATAACTACATTATTTGCTTTTAGACTGTAAATTGGTTGCAAATGAGTTTTTGCATTTAACAGTTCCGTTTTGCCGATTGAGGTATCCTTGAAACTTTGTAAACATTGAATATTATGATGTTGACACGAATTCTAACTGCATACTATTATACATATTTAAATATTAACACCTTATTACAGTTACACACAATACATATCATGATAAAAAGAAAAAGTTTTTAGGTAGAAAAATATGTTATTGCATTAAAAATAAATATGTATCATAATATATCTAATTTTAACCCGAAATGTATGTCATGTTATTTATTGTTGCGAACCGTTAACTAATTATTTTATTATTTATTGTAAAATTTTGTCACAGTCGTATATTGGTGGAAGATCACTGGGACCAGAAAACACTGATGAAGGAAATAGAGTCCTTGTGGTTCTCGAGTAGAATACATATCTGACTGGATGGATCGAGAACTGACACCAACGAAAACAAACACAGAGCTTATAACTTAGACCAGATCAAAGGAAAAAGATGGAGTAAAAAATATATTTTCTTTATGTCGTTGATTAGAATTAGCTCCAAATTTACATTACGTTGGTGAAATTTAGACCTTTGTGTATTTATAAACAAAGACCTTGAAGAAATTCTATCTGGGGGGACAGGAACCAAGTAGAATTTACCGCTACAGAAACCCAGGCGGCAGTTTTTTTCTAAAAAAAGTTAACGTTGCTAAATCCGACATAGTTATGTCGTGGCCCTTCATTCCTCTACCATCATCAGTCAATTTGTTAGGCATTAATATGGGAGCAAAAATGTCTTGGCAATATGTTGCACGAATAGTATTTTGAACTTGAGAGCTTTACACCCCACAAGAACTGTTAATTTTGTACAAAGCCCAAATTCGACCAACGATGGAGTACGGCTTCCATATTTGGGTCTCCGCTCCCAAACATACACTGCATTTGTTGGATTCTATTCAGAAGAGAGTTGTTCGCCTAATTGGAGACCCAGAACTGCCCAGCAACCTTGACTCCTTGAAACATCAAAGAATAGTTGGCGATTTGAGTCTATTCTACAAGTAGGTTCATGGAAGTGTTCGATGGATGTAGCCTGCTTAATTCCTCCCGACGCAGTGCATGCTAAGAATACACGTCGTCTTAATACTTCACATCCGTATGAAGTTCAGCTTGTCACTCCTCGTACGACCTTTTTCAAGCAGTCTTTTATATGGAGAGCCTCATCCCTTTGTAATGATCTTCCTAGCACTGTGTTTCTCTCCGAGTACAATTTCCAGCAATTTAAGATCAACGTGAATCGATATTCCGCACACGCGTCGCTCTTGTAACATTTTATGGATTTTCCTGCAGCACGTGTTTGATGCCTATAAGATAAAATACAAATTTTGCCCAGGTTATGACCTTAAATTTCCTCACATAATTAATAAATGGTTTTTCCTTTATAAGTCAGACCGAACAAATATAGTTTTTTTAAGAATTTACGATTTTCAGTATCATTTGTGCGCTCCAAAACCATAATTTAATAATAAAACTTTTGAAAATGGTTTTACTCATTAGGAAGATTATATGACTTTACGGTTTTTTGTTGAACCACTAATAAAATTGTCTTTATCGATAATTTTACTTTGTTACCATAATTTGATTTGATAGATTGCACTAGTCTAAAAAAACTAAACTTTTTTTCATAACACAGAAATTCGTGACATATGTTGATAGCGTGTGTTTTGGACAATAAAATACCTTCAGACAGATTGTAAGATGCAACATCTTTTTGTAACATAAAATTTTATTTTTTTCATTAAGAACGTAAAAAGTTATTTTTTTTTTATGGGTCTAGCACACATGCTGCAGGGAAATCCCTAAAGCGCTACAGGAGCGACACGTGTGCGGAAAAAGCGATTCACGTTCTTTTTGAATCGCTGTAAATTGTACTCGGTGGGAAACACAGTCCTGGGTAAGCTATTCCAAAGGGATGATGTTCTCCATATAAAAGACTGCTTGAAAAGCGTTGTACGAGGAGTAACAAGCTGAACCTCATACGGATGTGAAGTATCAGCGCGACGTATACTTCTAACATGCACCGCTCTGGAAGGAATTAAGTAGGCGACATCCTTCGAACACTCTCCATGAAAATACTTGTAAAATAGACTCAAGTCGCCAACCGTTCTTCGATGTTCCAGCGAATCAAGGCCTCCGGTCAGTTCTGGGTCTCCAGTCAGACGAACAGCCCTTCTCTGAACAGAATCCAACAAATGCAGTGTATGTTTGGGAGCGGAGCCCCAAACATGGAAGCAGTATTCCATAGTTGGTCGAATTTGAGTTTTGTAAAGAATTAACAGTTTTTGTGGAGTGTAAAGCTTTCTGGTTCGAAATAATATTCCCAACTTTTGAGAAGCCCTCCTTGCTATGCCTGCAACATGTTCATGCCAGGACATATTTGCTCCCAAATTAACGCCCAACAAATTGAGTGACGATGCTAGGGGAATGGAGTGCCCCGACATAACTATGTCGGGTTCAGCAACGTTAACTTTTTTAGAAAAAACTGCCGCCTGGGTTTTTGTAGCGTTAAATTCTACTTGGTTACTGTCACCCCAAGATAGAATTTCTTTCAGGTCTTTGTTAAGTTGAATGACTTCCTGCTGTCTGCGGATATTCGCCTGAGCAGCCGATGTCCGAGCGTTCAAAGTGAATGAAGAGATAAGCGTACTGTCATCTGCAAAGCTGTAGATTGGATTCCCGGCCTTTTCCAGCAGATCGTTAATGTAAATAAGAAAGAGAGTAGGAGACAGTATGAAGCCTTGGGGCACACCGGCGTTAACAGTAAAGGTGTTAGAAAGAAATCCGTCTACTGCGACTCGTAAAGAACGGTCTCTGAGAAAACATGAGAGCCACAAACAGAACTTTTCAGACATATCATAAGAGCGTAGCTTAGCCAATAGTCCATCGTGCCAAGCACGGTCGAATGCCTTGGATATGTCAAGAGCAACCGCTCGAGATTCTCCAAAGTGTTCAATTGCGTTGTTCCAAACATGTGTTACATAAGTCAGAAGATCTCCTGCTGATCTATGTTTACGAAAGCCATACTGGTAATCGCTAATAGTGTTGAATCCTTCAAGGTATTTTAGAAGATGCTGATTGAGCCTTTTCCATGACTGCGATATTATTGAAAGCAGTGCGACTGGTCGGTAGTTGTTTGGCAAGGTCTTTTTTGCCTTTTTTAGGTATCGACTGAACTGTGGCACATTTCCAGCAGGAAGGAAATATTCCCTTTCTGTAGGAAAGGTTAAAAAGTCTACAGAAAACTGGTGTTAGTTCCCTTACACAGTTTTTGAGAACTATGGCAGGTATTCCGTCAGCGCCAGAAGCTTTTTTGGTGTCTAGCTTTATTAAAATACGTTTTATGATACACTATCTGAAAACAACATCGGGCATACGTGACTGCACTATAGAAATAGTAGGTGGTGTTTTTCCTTGGAAATCGGCAGTAGAATGTGAAGCAAAGAGTTCGGCCAACAAGTTTGCTTTCTCAACAGGTGTCGTTGCAATAGAACTATTTAGCCGTGTGAGTGGTGGAATGGTGGATTTGGTGAAATTTTGACCAACTGCCTTAGCGACTGACCAAAAGGACCTGGAATTGTTGGGACAAGCGAGAAGTTTGTTTCTAATTCGCTGATTGTGTGCCTCCTTGGTTTCGTCGATAATTTCTTTGCATCTGTTCCGGGCACGAACAAAGGTGTTACGATTTATGGTGTTAGGATTTTCACGCCATTGTCGGTAAGCAAGATGTTTAGAAGCAACAGCTTCTTTGCATTTTCGGTCAAACCAAGGCTTGCCGTTAGAAGAACATTTCTTCGAAAATGGAATGTAAGCTTCCATACCAGCTAAGGTAACATCGGAGACCTCCCTAGATCTAAGCTGAAAAATTAGAGTATAAAAGCAAGAATACTTAATATTTTACGATTTTGGTGAATATTTAGCTGCAAGTAGCATCCAACAATAGTAAATTAGGATTTCATTTCCCTTGGTCTCGCTTTTCTATGCTGCAAATATCTATGTGGAATTTTTCGTTGTGTGTGTATTTTTGACGACATGTTACAGTCCAAAGTTATATAATATTTTAAAAGTCCATTGATTAAAAATTTATAATTTCAGAAGTGTCAGGCAGATCTTATGGTTGCTCAAAGAGTTTTGAACGATATTTCCGAAACAGTTCCAAGCAACTTTCTCAAGAGGATTTAGATGCTGCTTAAAGATATTATCCTTCGAACGCTTCGATATTTGAGGAGCTACAAATACCAGAGGTACTTAGGTTTTAAGTTGATGACAAACAACTCTTTGGTTTCTATAAGTTTAAAAGACGTTGGTCTAGAAAGCACAGACACTTCAGCACTATGAGGTCGTTTTGCAGGCAGTAAGTCTGATTATTTAAATTACACCAAAAATGTAGTTTTAGAGAAGCATTAGTTAAAACAGTGTCTTTATAGGGTCACCTGATAATATTCTCTCCTATAACAGACAGCGGAAATCCCGTTTCTGCGACTGAGGTTTGTTAATTAAATGTCCTTTTAAATATGACAAATATATTCTATTAAATCCATTAAAGAAAATTGAAGGTTCTAAATATTTCTGACGTATGAAAACTGAAACGTTATTAAATCTCTGGGGCCAACTTTGTGATTATCTATCAATAAGATTAAACTTTTCATAAAGAAGTCAATTTTCTTTTCAGAGGATTTAAGAGGTTCAGAACTTTTTCCCTGTTGTACAGGTTTGCGAATCTGTACGAACATGGAGACTCCCCGAGAGATGGCTGCACAAACAAAAAAAACCATATAATTTTCATTTAGTATTAACTTTCAGAAGATTCGTGTCAAATTTTCCTGACATTTTGTCTGTTAGTTTGGGACTTACAGCTGTTTGAATGACGCTACTTTTGATTTTTGCAAAACTACAGAAGAAGAAGAATTTCGTGTGTTGATTAGACATTGCTTTTTGATGGGAAAAAATACAGCCAGAACCGAAGAATGACTTAAGAAGGGTTATATGGTTAACTATATGTCGATGGTTAAGTGAATTTAAATGTACAAGCACCATGAAGGCAGTCACTCCAAAAAACACAAAAAATCCACCATATGACCGCAAAGTAAAAGCTTGAAAGATAGCTGACATGGTGAAGATATGAACAGATCGCGCGAGGCATATTTTGCATGAATATTTGCATATGAAAAAGCTATTTGCCTAATGGATGCCACGAACTGTCACCATTGATCAGCAACGTGTCGAAGATTCAGAACACCGTTTGGCTCTATTTCGACTTAATCCAAAGGGCTTTTTGCATCGATTCGTAACAATGGATGAAACATGGATCCACCACTACACACCTGAGTCCAGCGGGCAGTCCACAGAGTGGCTAAACCTCATGAAAGCCGACCGAAGCGTCCAAAAACACAAACATCAGCTGACAAAGTTTTCATAAGTATTTTCTGGGATGCACATGGAATAATACTAATCGACTATTTTAAGAAGGGACGAACGACCACCGGAGACTATTATGTTAGGTTGTTGGACTGTTTGAATGGTAAAATCAAGAAAAAACATGTTGTTTCACCAATATAATGCACCAGCTCACAACTTCATAAAATCGATGGTGAAATTGGACCAAATGGGCTATAAATTACTTCTTCATTCATCGTATTCACCAGATCTGGCCCCCAGCCGTTATTACCTCTTTTCAAATTCCGAAGATGGCTCCAAGGAAAGATTTAGCTCAAATGAAGAATTCGAATGGGAAACTGAGGCTTATTTTAGAGACCTCGATAAATCGGACTATATGAAAGGAATCAAAATATTGGGAGAGCTCGGAATAATTGTATTGCTTATAGTGTGTACTCTTTATTTCTAAATAAATGCTTTATTTATAAAATAAGAACCATTATTTGCCCCTTATGTATATCTTAATTTTGAGAATGGATTGAGTGGATATTAATGCTGTGAGAGAACAAAAATAAGATATTTGTTTGGAGAGAAATGGAGATCAAGGTAATTTTTGTATGCCTTTTGAAAATATTCTCTACGGTTGTTTAAAGCCTAGTTGTACTGTTTTAGGCACCAATCATTTTAGAGTAAAAAGGATCTAAGTTCAGCTTAAAAAATGAAAAAATACTTAAGACTATTTAGTTGTTGTTAGAAATTAAATAAGGTACAACTTATAGGTCCTGTAAGATAGAACGGGAGATCAGTGAAACACTACGCTAATACAAAGAAAAGTATATTAACAAAATAAAAAATTCTTGCATGTATTACACCCTTAAGATTAAGTAGACTCAATAAATAACCTTTTATGCTATGAGAGTGCACCTATTCACGAATAGTCTTTAACTTAGAATAATGAAGGGAGTATAGTTTTTCGTATCACTTAGTCTTGGGAATGAAAAATTGGCTTTAAAAAGGCACAATATCGAAGGATTGTTCTAGATTCACTTCTTGTGAAACCGACTTCGGGATCACTCATGTTACGTGGTCGTTGGGAACACACGTTGTAGAAACGAAGATATCTAAACTGGTGTACTTACTGCTTGGCTTCTCCTCGTGGTTTTTCTATCAACTCCTCAGCCTCTCCTGGTGAGTTTCCCATCAAAATATTGCCTCACACACTACCTCCTTATTTTTCTTTGGGTAACTAATCAACTCTTGACCAAAAATGTTTTAGGATGGGTAGAATATTTTAGGAACGGTCTGATAATAAAAAAAAAACACACTATCTCATCAACGGCAAAAAGAATGCCTTCACTATTTGATGGACGGAGAAAGTCACTCTTACATGCTGGACCGGAAAAAGGCCCCTAAAATTTCAAAATGGCGGGTTGTATACCCTCGTTCCCCTTCCTTCGAAGTGAAGTCTTCAAAATGTACTGGTTCACTTTAGGAACGCAAAATGAGACGGGAGTGTTAAACTCACGACTTGATAGACAAGGACAGTTACACTGCTTAACCAAATATAAAAAAACCGTAATAAGATTTAAATTCACTGCTTAACTTTGATTAACAATTATTACATGAATTAAAGAAAGAAAAACGGTTTTGTAACATGATCTTAAAATCTAGGAAAAATTGAATGTTACAAGCTCTTGAAGGAAACGATGTTGAAATAATATAGATTTTTGGAAAAAAAATATTGTTTTTTCTTCAAAAGTCTCGGGTCCTTTCATTCCATGTATATATTTGCCTTGTAAACTTAATCAAAGCCCGTAAGAGAAGAATAATCTTCGAATTGAGCGATTTAAAGAATATTTCTCTAGTTTACTGATTGGGACGGTTTAAATAATCTTGCAGGTATTTATTTAACAGTCCTTTTAAATATATTTTATCGTATTTCTAGGTTTAGGGTTTGATTATCAGTTATGTAGTATTCAAAATTATTTTGTCTACTAAAAATGCTTAGTTCTTTTTATAATTCAAAGAAATATCAAAAATATTATTTGAAAATTTAACATTGTTATTTACATCATCGGCCTATTTACAGTATTCAGTGGCCTCGTTTAAGATGCTAATATTAAATTAGTTTAGTGTCATTAAAAAATAATTAATGATTCAGCTAACTAAAAACTTACACTTCTAAGTGGCAATCTTATTAACTTGAGAAAAAAAATGTATTTGCCTAGTAAAATCTGCAGAGTGTGTACTGTTTCCCACATACTTGCCCTTACCTATGACTACACATATTTTGTGATGTTACTTAGAGTTTTAAAAGTGTTGCATTAGATAAATATAGGTCAATTTTAAGTATAGTTCTAGTTCGTTTTTGGTATTGATATCCGGACCTTGCTGTTATAAATAAGGTTAACGCCTGTGACAACATTACTTGTTTCTGTTAAGAAAAAGTTTTCTAATAGAGGGAAAAGAGGAATCATATTTATTAGATATCGTCTCAAAATACTCATGCTTTACTTTTCTTTTGCTAAAACTACAAATCGAAAATGTGATTTCATTGTTATACGTAATTCATTTTTGTCAGAGAATGTCGATTAGTCCCATTGATGGTTATAATTTATTTTATTACAATTATATTACATTAAAAGATGTATTGTTTTATATTTATTTTGTTTAGTTACGGTCTAATTTATATTGCTAAATATTAAATTCGCACTTAATAGTACCAACCTCTCATTTTGCGTGGGTTCACAGGAAGTTTTTCAGCTTGTTCTAAAAATACATTTTTAATGACATGCCATTAATACCATTACTTATCTAACTCGGTATGCTAATCATTATTTTTTTCAACACAAAACTTTTAACTTCAAAACTGTTTTGAAGGTTTACTGTAAAACGTTTTCGTAGAAGTTACTTTTTAACTTCACAAAGATAATTTAAATTAGGAGCCTTGTTTGGTAATGAAATCTGATGGATAACTGACAGTTTTTTTAATATAAAATTATACTCGTCTTTCTATTTATAATGTGGCTAGATCATTAAATTTTGTTCACTTTAAATATAACAAACATTTTTTTGATTGGTTACAGAGTTTATAAGCATAAAGAAGAACAAGCTCTGAAGAAGCCGGCAGGATGATCGGCGAAACGTCAACAACACTTCGATACAGAAGAAATCCAGAACAATAACAATCATTAATTTTTTTTTTTATTATGACTTCATTTTTAATATTTTTTGATGGGCCCAGCACACGTGTTGAAGGAAATCCCTCAAGCGCTACAGAAGCGACACGTGTGCGGAAAAAGCGATTTGCGTTGGTCTTGAATCGCCATAAATTGTACTCGGTTGGAAACACAGTCCTGGGCAAATTATTCCAAAGGGATGAAGTTCTCCATCTAAAAGATTGCTTGAAAAGGGTTTTACGAGGAGTAACAAACTGAACCTCATACGGATGTGAAGTATTAGCGCGACATGTATTTTTAGCATGTACTTCTCTGGGAGGAATTAAGTATATACTTGTAGAATAGACTCAAGTTGCCAACCGTTCTTCGACGTTCCAACGAATCAAGGCCGCCGGCCAGTTTCGGGTCTCCAATCAGGCGAATAGCTCTTCTCTGAATAGAATCCAAAGCAGTATATGTTTGAGTAGACCTTCAAACATGGGAGCAGTATTCCATAGTTGGTCGAATTTGAGCTTTGTACAAAATTAACAGTTGTTATGAAGTGTAAAGCTTTCTAGTTCGAAATAATATTCCCAGCTTTCGAGAAGCTCTCTTTGTTATGCTTGCAACATGTCATACCAGAACATGTTTGCTCCCAAATTAACGCCAAACAAATTGAGTGACGATGCCAGAAGAATGGAGTGCCCCGACATAACTATGTCGGGTTCAACAACGTTAACTTTTTTAGAAAAATCTGCCACCTGGGTTTTTGTAGTGTTAAATTCCACTTGGTTACTATTACCCCAAGTTAGAATTTCTTGTGTTATATAAGTTAGAAGATATCCTGTTGATCTATGTTTACGAAAGCCATATTGATGGTGGCTAATAATGTTGAATCCTTCAAGATATTTTAAAAGATGCTGATTGATAGCCTTTTCCATGACTTTCGATATTATTGAAAGCAGTGCGACTGGTGAGTAGTTATTTAGCAAAGTCTCCTTGCCTTTTTTCGGTATCGGTTAAATTGTGGCACATTTCCAGCAGGAAGGAAATATTCCCTTTCTGTAGGATAGGTTGAAAAGTCTACAGAAAACTGGTATTAGTTCCCTCACAAACATGTATTTACTAGCGAACAACTTATAATATAGATGAACTACCCTCTGTATACCTACGTAAATTAAAAAATTTTGTATAAAAAAAAGAAAGTAAATAAAATTTTTTTGCAAAAACAAAATCAGATTTCTCAGCGTAATCTCCATTGAACTCAGTACAGTTGATCTAGCCAGATTCCAATTTCTTATTCCCTTAGGAAAAAAGATGTTTTGAATTGGGCATAGTAGTTATTTATAGCATGATAGCCTCCTCTCTCGAGGAAAATTTCATTCTCCAAGCCAGTTTTTGAGGTTAGGAAACAAAAAAAAAGCTACTTGAGGCCAAATCTGACGAAAATAGTAAGTGGGGAACTATTTTGAAGCCCAATTCATGTACGTTTGCCGTACAGCCGATGTGGGAGCAGGCGCATTGCCCTTGAAGCTGATCATATTGTAACATTAGATAATCTAAGATTAATTAAAAATGTATCTGATAGGAGATCGTTGAACGCATACGAAAGTATGGAAATTATAAAATGTAAAAGTAGTTTAAATAAAGACAGAGGGCCTATTCCTCATAGTCCCCTCTACTGGTTACTTGACCGGAACTGATAGCCTTGCCTATGCCATTAGTTCCGCCTGAGTAATTCAAGAGCTAAGTATAAATAGGGTAGATTTGTGTTTAGCTTTAGTCAATCATCGCTCCTGATGAAGCTAATATGGTGTGTTTGGTGTAGTGGTGATTATACTGAGTAGTCGCATTGTCCTAGTAAAGGAGCACTGTTTGCGAGCTAATCTTGGTTGCTTCTACTTCAACTCACTATGCAAATGGTCCAGTAACGCTGCATAATAAAAGCCGGTCACTATTTTACTTTTTTCCAAATAGTCAATCATAATGATACCCTGTGAGTTCCAAAAAAAACAGTTGCCATTACTTTTCCCTCTAATAAAATTGTTTTTCCCTTTTTTTCGGTACACTTTCACTTTTGATAACCAAATGTTTTGACTGCCGTGTTATCTTCAGGCTATAATGGTGGGTCCACGTTTCCTCTACAGTCACAAAACGAGGCCAGAAGCCCTTCAGATTACGCGGCAATTTTTCCAAACACGATTTTAAAACGTCCTTCCTCGTGGGTGTTTGGCCTGGAGTCAACAAACGTGGCACCCATCGCGCACTCAGTTTTTGCATTTTTAGAACTTCATGCAAGATTATATGTACCAATCCATATAAAATACCTACCATCTCAGGAATCTCTCGAAGCTTAATGCGACGATCTTCCATCACGATACCATAAATTTTATCGACCATTTGGTCAGAATAAACCTCAATAGGGCGTCCTGAACGTGCAACATATGTAGTGCTCGTACGGGCACGTTTAAATTGATTTATCCAGTACTAAATGGTCTTGAGTGCTGGTACAGAGTCCCCATGAACTTCTTTCAGTTCAATTTCTTTCTGGGCTACAGTGCGCGCTACATCCGTTTGAAACTTTGAACACAATCGTTATAAGAATCACACTTACCAACAGACATGCCGCTTAATAAAATTTGCCGCTATTTCACAGGAATCTACCAGACTTATCAATCCAGCCTCGTAGTTCTTGTTGCTACATACATTACGGGGGCATAACCGCACCCTTCACTTTGTTTGTGTTTGCTCCCGCAGCGATTATTATTATTATTTTCTAGTTTTCTAAAAAAATACTCCTGGCAAGTTAATTATAACTGTTCAAATCATTTATTTAAATAAATATACCCTCTCTCAGCTGTATACCTACAGCATTTGGTACAGTCAATTAATTCGCTAAATATGTTAAGTTATATATCGGTTTTTGGGATACTGTCGAGGAACGTGGTCACTCGCACTTTAAGATTTTCGGTGTAATCGCATGGCTTTCCTTTTATCGATAAATAAAGTCGAAGAAAGAGAATGAAGTCACAATATGCTAAATCATGTGAATACGACGAATAACCCGACACACAATCTTAGTTTTTACTTAACAAGTATCTTACAGTGATAGAATGATACAAGTGTGCATTCATGTACAAAAGTTACTAGCTGCCTGCATAAGGATATTTATGCCTTACTCTCAGTAAAAATGTTGTGGAGAGTGGATTTTTAAATATCCAATTCATTTCCAATCAATGTCAGAGACAACTTCTGTTTTTTGGGATCATCACGCACTTTTTGATATTCTCTTTGCTTAGTCCAATTTTTGAGTCGTCCGACATCTCATCGTTTAAACCAGTCGTTCACTGGAGCACAGAATAAGCATTCATCACCCTGTGTGTTTTGAATCAGTATTAACATGCAATCCCTATCCCTGTACAATGGATAAATTTATATTTAAAGAACATACCTTAGAAATCTATTGATATACAAATTGAACGAAACTAATTAAATTATATTATCAATGCTAAATTAGCAAATTCCTTAACATTACTTTAATGTAAGTTACTAATTATATCAAAGAAAACCGCACTACATTGGCGTGTCTATGTATCATGACTTTTATTTATTTATAATTTATATTATTATGATAACTCATTATTCAACCAGTTACTATATATAAATAGTGCAGTAAAAAAAGCATTCGAAATTGCACAGTTTAGATACAGCAATATTATGATTTTATTCTCTCTGGGGTATCACAAGGAGTTTTTTCCTAAATTTTAAACTTCGAAAAACTTGTACTCTTTTGTTTATAAACAATTTTAAGTTTTTTGAGCTTAAAATGCGAATAAAATGACTTCGGTTATATATGTCGGATCGAGACAAAAAAAATAAACTCTTCGTAATGAAATTTCCAACAAATCAATCTCCGCTTAAATGTATACATAACCTAGAAAATTGAAAAAAAACGACAAAATTAAATTTTGTTGTACAGACCGACTAAGTGAACCGATCGGCTTGAAACTTTCAGAAGATATGTCTTTTCTTATAGCAAAAATACCCTCAAATTTTGGTTCAAAAATATTAAACCCAGTCGGCACAATTGAATTTGTAATTTAAAATTTGAATTGTCCTCCATTTTATGCCATTTAGTCCAAAATTAATCTTTTTTTTAAAATGCCATTAAAAAAAATTTTTGTGGAGTCATTTTAACCGTTTTATTTTTACATTTGTTTATTAATTAAATAAAAACAAATGTGTTTTTTCGGTTATTTTGAAAAAAAAAATTGAAATTTTTTTATCATGTCTGGTAGAGAATTGCGAGACCTTTATTTTAAAAAAAAATTTCATTTTCGTTACCAATTTTTTTTCAAAATGTCAATTGTTATTTGATTAATAAACAAATGTAAAAAAAAAACGGTTAAAATGACTCCAAAAAAAATTTTTTTAATGGCATCGGAAAGCTGATGTCGAGACCTAAATTTTTTAAAAAATGGCATAAAATGGCGGGCAATTCAAATTTTAAATAACAAATTCAGTTGTGTCCACTGGGTACAATATTTTTGTACCAAATTTTCAGGGTGTTTTTGCTATAATAAAAGAAATATTTTCTGAAAGTTTTAAGCCGATCGGTGCACTTAGTCGACCTGTACAATAAAATGAAAAAAAAAAAAAAACAGATTTTTGCCTGTTTTTTCAATTTTGTAGGTTATGTACACATTTCAGCGATTTAAAACCAACGAGAATTTGTTGGAAATTTCTATACAGAGTTTAGTTTTTTATTTCTCTCAATCCGATTCATATAACCGGAGTTATTCACATTTTAAGCTCAAAAAAACGCATTTGTTTATAAATAAAAGAGCACAAGTTTTTCGAGGTCCAAAACTCAGGACAATACTCCTGGTGATACCCTAGAGAGGATAAAATTGCTGTATCTAAACTATGCCTATCTCATCATTATTTTGAACTTTTATTATTGCACTAAAATTAATTTTATTATGATAGTGGCAAATTCCTCAACTTCGTAGTCTTATCTAAACCCAACCAAAAATGTAATTTGTTGCGATCTTGCTTATAATATTTCGCAAACAAAAATATAATGATTTAAAGAAACTGTCCTAAATTTTGTAATTCCACCATTGTTTCAACTGCATTTATCTCAAGATATATCTTCAAGATATTTTCTGTTAAAATTATGACCTCCTTTTCTACAGTAAATTATAATGCCTTTGTGTTTTTAAAAGGATTTTTTTTGTAAATTATGATGGAAAAAGAACAATAAAGAATAATAAGAATATTTATAATAAGAATTATCAAAATTACTTATTGTGTTATCTAAGAATTTAAGTACAATTTAATTTATGATATGTAATAGGGTGTTTTCTAAGTAGGAGCATTGTCTTTGCAATGTTACAAGACCCATTAAAACAACTAATTTTAGCAAATATGCATTCATGCAAAAGATGAATAAGAAATGGTACATAGAGTTCTCCAATTATTTAAAACTTCAGTCCTATGGAATACTCTATTACCCGTTGCGATCTTGCTCGTAATATTTCGATATTGTCAACTTTTCTGTTTTGAAGTTAAAAAATATACATCTTATTTATTTTTTACTATTTATATTCATAGAAATTATCGCTCTTATAAAGGGAACTAATATTTTCAAATAAGAACAGTGCAGGACATTTATGAAATTGACGACATGCAGATTCCTTTCTTTTACCGCTTAGGGAACTATTTATCGCAATATTTACTTACGTATTCCAACAGCCCAAACTGACACCTCTAACCCAGAGCATATCGACCTGACATTACCTAACCGCGACACTGCCACGTCGGAAAGCCGTGGGATAATAAGCAGTGGGCTACAGGTATCAAGGAATGTTAGAACAAAGTATCGAATTGGTTCAATCAAAGTTAATCCAACGAACATTTATGTGATTCCCTTTTCCAAGTGACATCTGCCTCATGGACATATCACAATAAGAGAAACCAGGCTTGCATGACCAACAGCGTCAAATATCTTGACCTACGTTACAACAAAAGGTTGGTATGGAAGAGTCAAGCTGCAGCTATAACAGCTGAAGTTTTCAGGTTCTATCCGCTGCTGAGTGGCTCCGGCAAGCATTCGCTTTAAACTAGTAATTTACAAAACGATTGTCAAACAAGGAGTTCTATATGACTGTCAAGCATGGATTGACTTGGATAAAATAGGGAGAAACATTGTGCACGCAATATTAAATCTTATATATATATATATATATATATATATATATATATATATATATATATATATATATATATATATATATATACACTATCGTCAGAAAGTATTGGCCCACCTAGTTATTTCAGTCCCAAGACAACAAAAAACCAGATAATATGATTTTCCAGGATTTTTCTCATTTATGTGACTCCTTTGTTTTTAATTACCGCTTTACAGAGTTTTGGCATTCTGTCCAGTAGTTTCTTCAGAGCTTCTTCGGTTATTTTAACCCATTCTGCTTGTAAACAAGTGATTTTCTGATGTTGGATTGAGTTTTCGAACACACCTGTCCAAATGGTCCTACAGCAATTCCATGGGGTTCAAGTCGGGTGATTGTGTAGAGCAACTCATCACTTCCAGGACGTCATCGGATTTCCATTGGTCCAAAAGTTCTCTAATTTGTTTAGCAGAATGTTTAGGGTCGTTGTCATGCTGAAAAATAAATTTCAACAACAACAAGTAATCGGGTTCGTCTACATTTTTTGTTGAGTGTAAAACTAGACTTTATCTTAAATTTAAACATCTCAAGTCATTAAACTTTTCATAAGTGGGTTACGGAAAAGGACAACGGAGTAACACTAATTTCAAAGTTTCAAAGAGGCATCATATTAAACTGTATTTAGGAGGTATTACTCGTCTACGCTCCATAATTTTAAAAATATATTACACATAAAGCTTTCGGTGATCTAATTCTAAACTAAAGTAATTATGTAAATTTTTCTGTTGTCTTATACTAGTAAGAAGGCAACTTTCGTAAAAATTTCGATATCTCTATTTAATACTGTCTGTATTTTACTATACAGAGTAAAAAAATAAGGTTTAACTAGGTTTATATTTTTTTTTATTCACTTTTTAACGAGCAAAGTCTCATATTTTGCACTATAACACCATAAAAATAACTGGAATAATAATACGCAAGTTGATTTATTTAAAAATATAATGTTTGTGTGATGTATCAAAAAAGCGATACGCAATTGTCAATGACGTAAAAAAAATTTTAGGGGGGGAAGGGGTAGATAGAGCCAAAGAGTGTTTTTTAGGAAGAAAAGAAAACATTAAAGGAGATGCGCCTGTTTCTACACTCAATTAGACAGGGGGAGGACACATGAGTCCCTTCTTCCGCCCCTGGCTAACCCACTGGGTGTTTAGTTTATCTTCTTCTTCTAGTGCCGTAACCGCCACCGGTCGTTGAATATCATGTTGGCTAACATATTGATTATCATGGATTTATCTACGTTCTGCTCGGAATAGTTGCAGGCTTGTTTTTCCAAACCATTACCTCAGGTTTTTAAGCCATGAAGTCGTCCTTCTTCCGACACTGCTTTTTCCCTGTATTTTAACTTGAAATATCAGGTGTAAGGTAGAATATTTTTCATGGTTTCTCATTACGTAACCTAGGTATTCCAGTTTTTTGTTATTTATAGTATTTACTATTTCTGTTGTTTTATTTAAGCACTGTAGAACTGATTTTTAACATCCATCGGTAAGACCTCCAAATGTCTGAGTAGCGTGTCAATGACTGTCCACGCTTCTACTCCGTACAACAGTACAGGAAAAACATAACATCTTATCATCATTACTGGGAGGTGTATGTTTATGGTCGTGGCTATATAGAACTTGTTTCATTTTTACAAAAGTTGCTCCTGCCTTCGCTATTCCACTCTTAACTTCTAAACTTAGGGCCCATTGGTTGTTAATTACACAGGCCAACGATAATAATAATTTTACCTGATTCCTATGTTTTTTTGGTGTGCTGAGTCCGAAAATAATAATAAAAAAGTGGCATCACCCCTCCAATTTTTCACATTTTAATATTCAAAATGTGAAAAGTTTTTTTTTATCATTCGAATGTTATTAGATTGGCAATAAAATTAGAATTTTATAAGGTTGGCAGTAAAACCAAATGTTATTAGGTTGGCAGTTCCGATAAATGTCACAGCTGTGTGCTTTAATTCACACTCAAAGTATGGCTAATCGTGGTTGTAAAAACTCTCCCAACACTTTTTATTATATATGTGGTGAGTTTGTAGTTAAAAAACATCAAAGAAACATTACTTACTTTGTAAAAAAAGTGTACTTTGCATATTTTGGTGTAGAAATCGGTAATCAAGAAAAATGTTGGGCCACTCACAAAGTATGTTATGTTTGTGTCGAGGATCTTAGGAAATGGAATAAGAAAGAAAAGAAAGCTTTTAGATTTGCGGTACCCATGGTATGGAGAGAGCAAGAAAATCATTCAAATGATTGTTGTTTTCGCAGCGTTGATGTTTCTGGATATAACTCCAAAAATAAGAAAGTAATTGTCTATCCTAACTTTACTTCAGCTAATCGGCCGATAGGACATGGACCGGGACTTACTGTCCCTGAGCCACCTCAGTCTATTGATGACGTTTTACAATCCAGTCCCGAATTTAATGAAGTCGACCGGATGATGATGAGTTTCAATGTTCTCGAGAAAATTTAAAACCACAGTTGTTTACACAAGCTGAGTTAAATGATTTAGTGAGATATTTGGGTTTGACTAAGGAAAAAAGCAGAATTGCTTGGTTCTAGGCTGAAAGAAAAACATTTATTGGAATCTGGAACATTTATTTACCATTCTAGAACAAGAGATCAACAGTTTACTCAGTTTTTCAAGAAGGAAGAGGATTTGGTTTACTGCCATGATATTGGTAGCCTAATGAACGAATTTGGCATTGAGTACAAGAAAGAAGATTGGAGGCATTTTATAGACTCATCAAAAATTAGTTTAAAAGATGTTCTGTTACACAACGGAAATACTTATGCTTCACTGCCTGCTGCTCATTCAGTCCATATGAAGGAAACTTACGTTTTTTATGTATCAAATTTTGAAATTTAATCGATGTCATATTGTGAGAGAACTGTGAGTGAGACAAAAAAACTGATACCAGATACGGTTTCAGCACCCAAAGATATATAACACTTAGATGTATTGGTTTAAAAAATTTTACAAATACTTTTTTGTTGGCCTGTGTTATAGTTCCAAGATAGGTTAATTTATTTACTCGTTCAAGGTTCGTACCATCAATTTTTATTCCGTCATCCAGGGCAACACCTTGTTTGCTTATGATGATGTACTTAGTTTTACTGGTGTTGAGTCTCAGCCCACAATCTTTGTATGAGGTTATTGTTTTGTCCATTAGATATTATAGCTGCTCATTAGAATTTGCCAGAATTAACGTATCATCAGTTATTGATCGCTTGTCGATTGATTATTATACCTGCATCAGTATCACCAAGAGCTTCGTTGCAAGTTTGTTCTGAATAAAAGTTGAAGAGTAGAGGAGCTGAAATAAATTCCTATCTTACGCCTCTTTTAATTTCTATCTCATCTATAGTCTGGCTTCTCACTCGCACATTGGCGGACTGATGCTAATAGAAATTGGCTTTATTCGGACATCCATGTCGTCAATTTCAGTCGTTTTTAAATTTCCATCATTTTGTCATCGCCACGTTGTAATTAAGGTTTCGACATTTCTGTATCAAGATTTGAGTACCAAAGAGTGCTTCAGTGTGCCTAGGCCGTTTCTGAACCCGTATGTTTCCAACTTTGCAGTCCATTTTCTTTGTAAATCCTGGGGTGGATAACCTTTAGAAATACTTTTACAACATGGTTCATTAGCCTAATAGCTCCGTGTGTGTGACATTATTAGTGTTCCGTACGGAACACACCGGAGTGATCTTATAAGTGTTCCGTACGGAACACTTATAAGATCACTCCGGTGTCTATCTGTCTGTCTGTCTGTCCGTCTGCCTCTCTGTCACACCCGATTTTCTCCGAAACTATTTGACATAGAAGGTTGAAATTTCACACTAATATAGGAATTGATGGTCCCATCAGAGTCGTGTAGTTTTAAAACTAAAATTTTGACCGAAAGAGTTAGTTTTGGGAGGTGAAATTAGAAGCGAAAAAATTTTTTTTTTATTATATCATCGAGCGGGGTGTCAAATGAAAGCTTGTGAAAACACGAGTTCAAACAAAAATTTATATAATGTAATATTTGCGCACATTTTTCTTTGTATTATTTTTAAGAAATTACCAAAAATTGCTGTCTTCCCTCCTTATCTCGAAAACTACTGATCAAAAAATTTTGAAAAAATTGTGGAATATTCTCCACAGGGTGTAGATTGAACGAAAATTATCACGAGTGTATTACTCTTAATAATTTATCTGGTATATAAAAAAAAAAAAAAAGTTTTAAAGGTCAGTTTTCAACAAAGATCAGAAACAAACTTTGTTGAAAACTCATTTGGGGTGTGTTTTACGAAGTCATGGATAATTTTAAAAGCAATCAACGTACGGAACACTAATTGCGTAAGTCTGACTTGCATTTGGCTGGTTATTTTTTTTTGGTACCACCCCAAAGGTTGATTTGAGCCAGTCCTGTATTATATAATAAAATGAATAGTTTGGTGAACATGTTAATACTCTGTTTAACAAATAGTTTTAATGTTTCAACTCAGATTTGATCTGGGCGTGCCGTTTTTTTTTTTTTCCATTTCTTGTTAATTTTATTGCCCTTTCTACTTCGTCGTATGGTATTGGTATTTATTTTTATCCTCGAATAATTCAGATACGTATTCTTTCCATCATTCCAATTACCTTTCTATATTAAATATTCTATTTCCATCAGAGTCATCTATATTGTTAATATCACAAATCTTCCCAATACTAGCTACTTCTTTTAGGTTCTTATGCAATGAAAAAGAGTTTATCTCAGAATATAAACTCAACATTTATTGAATATTTAAGTACCTAGGGCACATGGAAACATCGTTAACATAACGAGTATTCATTAATTGATAATGTAATATAGTAACGCATGTTACCAATAATCCCTATAAAAGTAACTTTATAAACATAAGTATATTAGGCAACCAGGGTTGTTGAAGAGTGTAAGGGGTAAAACTAAACAATAATATATTAATTAAGTGTAGTAATAATATATCTCTAATAACAATCTGTTTCAATTTTGTTCGTCTGCGTTTAGTTGTATGTTTTAAGAGAGGATACTTTAGAAATTTAATAAAATTGTTCTTTATTAGATCAACTAACCCTATTTTTATATCACAAACTTATAAAATTAACCAATGCAATAAGAATTCATACGATTATAATTTTTATGTTTTACTTATTTATGGCTGCATTAGTTCATTTCCCAATCATTTCTTTATTACTTACAACCCACGTAGTACGCGTTTCCTCTTTTTTAAGAACCTTTATTCGTACAAGCTTTCACAATTGTCCTTTTTAAGGGATTCTTCCCTAGATCTTCCATCCCTCTAACTAAGCTTACTTACAAGCCTAATTATTTCACGGATCATTATTCCTACTTTCAGAAAATCTCCTAATGACTATATAAAAAAATTAAATAAAAAAGGATTTAATTTTATAACGAAAAAAAAACACACAAGGCGAGTGTCGTTTATAAAACAAGAGTGTTCTTTAGATGTCTGATATCCTTTTAATTTCCCTTGGGTTCTAAAAGATGTCCGCCTACACAAACAATATACAAAGTAAGTTTTATTTTCTTAAAAGGTTCTCAATTTTTCCATTTGGTTTTCTTAAAAATTAAAAGTCCATTTATAGACTGTGTATTTTTTATTTCTAAACAGCACGATGTTTTAAAATAAGTTTGATTCAGGAAATTAACCATTACAATTTTTAACCTAGAGCAAAACTTAACTAGTATTAAATGTTTTATTAAACTTAATCTATTTTTAAAGGAACATCTCTTACTTATAATAACATAATCTTGCACCAATTAATAAGTGGTCTTAATGGAAATCAATTTCATTTCCATTAAGAGAGAAAATCGTCTTTAATTTGAGTCTGTAATAAACTTAAATTTATAGTAAAAAGCTATCTAGTTAAAAATTGTATAATCACAATCATGTATAGAAAGTATTGGAGCTTCATGTTCATCTACAATAAGTTTACATCCGTAGAACATAAGGAATGGATCCTGTTATCAAGAATCAGATTTCCTTCCTCAATTTCTCTGTCTATCCCCTCTCTCCAACTTATTCTCAGTCTACCCCTCTTTCTCTTGCCTTCTGGTTGCCACTTTAGTATTTGTTTTAGGTTTTGATGTTCGTCCATTCTTTGGATATGCCCAAACCAGATAAGTTGTTTGGTTAAAATTAATTCCCATAATTTCTTTAATACGTTCGTTGATGACTCTTTCTCTTCTGGAACTTCCTGCTGCTCTTCTTCAGAAGTCCATGTCGTCGCTAATGCTCTTTCCCTCAGATGCCAGGTATATAATGCGATACCTTTCACGATGGTTTCGGAAATCCTTTTTTTGTTGGTTTTATTAATAGATTTATTCCATAAAATGCTATTCAGCCGTTTAATGGAATTTCTTTCTGCTGTATTTCTTTCTCTTATTGCCCAGTCCAGTTTTCCATTCTCTGATTAGTGTTTTATTGTGATTCGAAACGCCCAGTAAAAGATATTTTTGTTGTCCTCCAATACATAAATATTTCGTTTTCTTTATATTGACTTCCAAACCCCAGTTTTTCTATTCATCAAATAGTTTTCTCGTTATATTTTCACAGTCTTGAGCTATTGCCACCTGATTATCTACGAAGCATAGCGTGTACATTGTGAGTCAACGATAGAGTAAAGTTCATTATTTCATTTGTTAAAAATGTTAAATACAGTAGTTTTAGGGAATGTTAAGGTGCACAGTTTAAAATTATTTTTGAATATACAGGGTACTTCAAAAAAATGTGGCGGATATAACATATGTTTTTTTTAAATGGAACATCCTATTTTCTAATTTTTTTTTAAATTCTGCGTAAAATTGCATAACTTTTTTATTAATAATGTTTTATACCTAAAAACCTAGTCGTTTTTCTAATATTTCAATTTTTTTTAAAAAAATACTAGTTTTCAATTTTGTAAGAAATTGCCAGTAGTGCCATTGTTTCTGAAGGTGGAACACTCATAATTGGTACAAGCTTTCTATGGAGATAAAAAAAAAATTATGTAAAGGAATTTGAGTTAAATGCTACAGGATGTTCAAAATTAATTTATACATTTCGACTATTTTAAATCGAAAAATTTCAATTTTTTTAAGTGGCACACCCTGTATATTATTATTATTTCCTATAGATTTTACAAAACCCTCCAACTTTTATTAAGTATATCATATACCTATTTCTAATAGTTTTCGATTTATTTTAAATTTTTCAATTTTTATCCTTGTTTTTAATACACTTACGCTATAACATCATAGTTGCCAAGATGTCTATTAAGCAAGTAAAAATAGTTTAATTTGTTGTAGTAAGTGACATATAAACCTAATAGTTATGGATTTTCCTAAAAATGAATTAATTAATATGGTTTATATACTGGGCGAGGCGAGAAAAAATACAGAGCGAAGTACCCTAATAGACGTATACCATCTAATAGACTATACTATCTAATAGACTATACCATCTAGAAAATCTGCCAAAAGATTTTCTAGATAGTATACGCCTATTATGGTACTTCGCTCCGTAAAGCCTTATTGCCAAAAGACAATTTTTTCCCGCCTCGCCCAGTATATAAACCATATCAATTAATTCATTTTTAGGAAAATCCATAACTATTACCTTTATACGTCACTTACTACAACAAATTAAACTATTTTTACTTGCTTAATAGACATGTCAAAATTTGACAATGCCTACATTTTTGTTTTGTCTTGGCAACTATGATGTTATAGCTTAAGTGTATTAAAAACAAGGGTAAAAATTGAAAAATTCAAAATAAATCGAAAACTATTAGAAATAGGTATACGACATACTTAATAAAAGTTGGAGGGTTTTGTAAAATATATTAGAAAAAATTATAATATACAGGGTGTGCCATTTAAAAAATTTGAGATTTTTCATTTTAAAATAGTCGAAATGCATAAATTTATTTTGAACACCCTGTATCATCTAACTCAAATTTCTTTACATATATCTTTTTTTCATCTCTATAGAACAATCGTACCAATTATGAGTATTCCACCTTCAGAAACAATGGCGCTACTGGCAATTTTTTACAAAACTGAAAACTAGTATTTTTTTAAAAAAAATTGAAATATTAGAAAAACTACTAGGTTTAGGTATATAACATTATTAATAAAAAAGTTATGCAAAAATTTTACGCAGAATTTAAAAATAAATTAGAAAATAGGATGTTCCATTTAAAAAAACATATGTTATATCTGCACTTTTTTGAGGTACCCTGTAAACTCAAAAATAATTTTAAACTGTGCACCTTAACATTTCCTAAAACTATTGTATTTAACATTTTTTCGTCATTCCCGAAACAAATGAGATAATGAACTTTACTCTATCGTTGACTCACCCTGTACAACATGATGTCAATTAATGGTATCTTCACTGGCCTGTACACTCTCCAGATAGCTTAAAAAGGATAAAGGATAAACAGCATCCTTGCTTCAGATCTTTTGACGTAATAAATCCTGGAGTTATTTGTGTTCCTGTTTTAATTTTTGTTATGGGTTGATCATATAGTGTTTTGACAGCTTTAATTAATTCTATGTTAATATTCGTACTTTTCATTGGTTACCACAATTTCTGCAGAGGAACTTTATTTAACTGGGATCTCCGACTCGGGTATTTGATGTAATTCTAACGTTAGCCTTATTGATCAGTACTTTTCGAGATAAGGGGGGCAGCGATTTTTGGCAATTTTTTTAAAAATAATACAAAGAAAACATGATTACTCGATGACCTAGTAATTTTTTGTTTTTTTACTTCCGACTTCACCCCCCAAAACTAACCCCTTTAAGTCAAAATTTAAATTTCAAAACTACAGGGCTCTGCTAGGGCCATCAATTCTTATATTAGTACCAAATTTCAACTTTCTATGTCAAAAAGTTTCGAAGAAAATCGGGTATAACAGACGGACAGACACCGAAGTGATCCTATAAGTGTTCCGTACGGAATACTAATAAAATTACATCGTATCCAAAATGCACAGTTGACCTTTTTTAACGACCAATTCATTGGACTATAACATATAATGTAAGTGGTGGTATAAATAATTTATATTATTTTATTAGTCTAGCCGTGCCCGCGGCTCCGCTCGCGTGAACTTGATTCACGATTGTCGTCACTGCTTATTCCTTATGTTACCTAACGTATTTCATAAAAAAACACGTAAATCACATACGTGGTTCTTGAGTGCTAAGCGCACTAACGGACAGACATACAGAGAGACGTTGCGTTTTATCTATATTATAGAATTTTTTGATAAATATTAAGTTAAGATTTAAAAAAAAACACGTAAATCGGATAAGTGCTTGTCGAATGACAATCGTACTAATGGACAGACGGACAGAGAGACGTTGCATTTTATGTATATATATATATATATATATATATATATATATATATATATATATATATATATATATATATATATATATATATATATATATATATATATATATTATTATATTCTTTGTTACATGATATTGTTTCATTCTTAACGGTTTAGGTAGCGTATTGCAAGAGAGTGCGCTAGCGGCAAACTTTTTTCCGACTTGATTCACTATTATCGTCACTGCTTATTTCTTATATTACCTAACAGATTAAAATATATCCTATAACCTGGCCAGAAAACATATTTATAAATTTAAAAAAAAAAACACGTAAATCGGATAAGTGGTTCTCGAGTGATAAGCGCACTAACGGACAAACAGACAGACAGGCAGAGAGACTTTGCATTTTATATGTATTATAGAAGATTATAGATAACCTGGCCAGAGAAGAAATGTATGAATTAAAATAAAAAAAACATGTAAATCGGATAAGTGGTTCTCAAGTCATAAGCGCACTAACGGACAGACAGACAGAGAGAAACATATTATATATATTATATTATTCTTTGCTACATAATATTGTTCCATATTTAATGGTTTAGGCAGTGGATTGCGCTAGCGGCAAACTTTTTTCCGACTTGATTCACTATTCATAATAAAATATGGTACAGCCTATAACCTAGCCAGAGAACATATGTATGTTTAAAAAAAAAGCACGTAAATCGGACAGACAGACAGTGAGACAGACAGACGTTGCATTTTATATATATTATAAAAGTGAATTAAATTTAATACAGGATTATGTTTACCTCCGCCTATATTGGATAGTTTAATATCCATAAAAACAATTTTTGTTTAGATTTATCTCTCCCTTTCATCCTACATATGTCAATGTATAGTGGGCGAAATACATTTTAAAAATTAATTTTTTATTTATATCTTTTACTCGGACTAGTAACGTACTTTTCTTGGGTTTAGGTACCGCAAAGTTTAAATGGTTTCTTTCATTTCTATGGTTTCTTTCATTTCTGAAAGTTATTTTGTAACAAAAAGAGTCGCAGCGACCCTCTCGCCTTTGCCTCTGGTTGGTGCCTTTTTTAAGTGTTCCACGGACAAAGAGGACCTACAGTTTGATGCCTGTTCCGAACTGCCAAAGTGAGAGGGCTTTACTAGGCACGATACTACAGCTCCCAAGAGAGGTAACCGTCATGTTGTAAATTTCATTTTTTATTTTATTATTTTTATTTATCTTTTTAGTGTTCCGTACGAAAATACTTATAAGATCACTTCGGTGTCCGTCCATCTGTCCGTCACATCCGATTTTTTCCGAAACTCTTTGACATAGAAAGTTGAAATTTGGCAGTTATATAGGAATTGATGGCCCATCAGAGCCGTGTAGTTTTGAAAGTTAAATTTTGACTTAAGAGGTTAAGTTTTGGGGGATGAAATCGGAAGTGAAAAAAAAATTTTTCGCAAGTCATAGACTGCGGTGTCAAATAAAAGCTTGTGAAAACACGAGTTCAAAAATATATATAACATAATACTCGCGCACACTTTTCTTTGTATTATTTTTAAAAAATGTCCAAAAATCGCTGCCCCCCTTATCTCAAAAAGTACTGATCGAAAAAATTTTGAAAAAAAATTCTGGAATATTCTCCACAGGGTGTAGATTATCACGAGTGAACCAAATAAAAAAAAAAAACTAAAATTTCACCATTGTTAAAAACTTATTTGAGATGTGTTTTGTGAAATCATTGATCATTTTATACCTCCTTTACAAAAAAACTTTTTATTTTAAAAGCAATCAACTTGCACTTGGCCAGTTATTTTATTACTGTCTCCCAAGCCGAGGTACGAACCCGGGTCTCTGGCCTGGAAAGCAGACACCTTAACCAGTACGCTATAGCCGCCTCTGGAACAGAAGCTGCTAATGAAATATGTGATATTACATTTAAGCGAAATTTTTTTTTGTTTTTTATCTTCTTCTTTCTTCTTCAGCATTAATATTCTTTAACTGTTTTTATTTTTCAAAAAAAATCAAATGTCAGAGTTCTTATTCTTTTGATAAGTAGCTTGACTAGTGGTAAACGGGATTCTTGTAACGGTTGTCTGCAAACAGATACAACGCGCAATTGTAAGTGATCGGTGTTACACGTTTCGTAGAAATGGATAAAGACGCGTATCGTGCCGTGATAACACATTTTTATTTAAAAACTAGCTGTGCCTGCGGCTTCGCTCGCGTGGACTACAGAGTTATTACAATAAAACTACTTAATTACTTTGTTAACTGTCACTAAATATATTTGTAAAGATTTTACAATTGCGTTATCACGATTTCGTAGTACAACTACATTGTCAAACGCTTAACTGAGACTAAAACAGATTTTTGGTATTTTATGTTTATATGATGAACAGATGTGGGTCTATTATATGTTAAAAAAGCTTGAACAAAAGAGAATTTGCTACGTCTAATTGACTATTCAGTAAATTTATATTATGGTCCTTTGAATGTCTGTAAATTTCTATAGATTCTAAGAAGTTGAGTTTTGACCCTTTAGGTGCCATATGGAGTATTTGTAAACAATCGATATTGGGAAAAGTATGGCCTGTTTCTAAGAAGTGTTTAGCAAAGTGTGATTTTTCATTTTTTAGCCTATAAGAGGCATTGTGTTCTGCGAATCTTGTCTTGAAATTCCGTCCCGTTTGGCCTACGTAACAACTATTGCACTCTTGACAATTAAGTTTATAAACTCCTGATTTATTGTATTTATTAGTTTTATCTTTGGCATTAAAAAATATATTGGATAATTTTTGAGCGGGTTTTAAAGCTATTCTTGTTTTTTTGGTCGTGAGAACTTGGGATATTTTATCCGAGATGGGACCAAAATATGTCAGAGGTATGAATGTTTTTTCTTTTGTCGGTATTCTTTTACTTTAAAAAAAGAACTGGACACAATCAAAAATATAGCACTCAATAACGGCTTCCAACCTAAAATAATTAATACCTTAATAAACCGTAAACGAAAACAAATCACTTTCAGCTTAATCTACCCCGTAAAAGAATACCGACAAAAGAAAACATTCATACCTCTGACATATTTTGGTCCCATCTCGGATAAAATATCCCAAGTTCTCACGAGCGAAAAAACAAGAATAGCTTTAA
Organism: Pachyrhynchus sulphureomaculatus; assembly: GCA_019049505.1. Lineage (NCBI taxonomy): Eukaryota > Metazoa > Arthropoda > Insecta > Coleoptera > Curculionidae > Pachyrhynchus > Pachyrhynchus sulphureomaculatus. The sequence goes on along the minus strand of CM032452.1, from coordinate 80,306,952 downwards.
AACCCGCTCAAAAATTATCCAATATATTTTTTAATGCCAAAGATAAAACTAATAAATACAATAAATCAGGAGTTTATAAACTTAATTGTCAAGAGTGCAATAGCTGTTACGTAGGCCAAACGGGACGGAATTTCAAGACAAGATTCGCAGAACCTGCAGAAGATGCCTCTTATAGGCTAAAAAATGAAAAATCACACTTTGCTAAACACTTCTTAGAAACAGGCCATACTTTTCCCAATATCGATTGTTTACAAATACTCCATATGGCACCTAAAGGGTCAAAACTCAACTTCTTAGAATCTATAGAAATTTACAGACATTCAAAGGACCATAATATAAATTTACTGAATAGTCAATTAGACGTAGCAAATTCTCTTTTGTTCAAACTTTTTTAACATATAATAGACCCACATCTGTTCATCATATAAAACATAAAATACCAAAAATCTGTTTTAGTCTTAGTTAAGCGTTTGACAATGTAGTTGTACTACGAAATCGCGATAACGCAATTGTAAAATCTTTACAAATATATTTAGTGACAGTTAACAAAGTAATTAAGTAGTTTTATTGTTAAAATGTACTGTCACAAAGTAACGGACCACTCAACCAACTCTTTACAGAATTATTGTTTAGGTTTTTTGCAAGAGAGCGCGCTGGCGGCAAACTTTTTTCCGACTTGATTCACTATTATCGTCACTAGTTTTTCCTTATGTTACCTAATGTAATAAAATATATACTAAAACCTGGACAGAGAACTTACGTATGAATTTTAAAAAAAAAAACACGTAAATCGGATAAGTGGTTCTCGAATGATAAGCGCACTAACGGACAAACAGACAGACAGACAGAGAGACGTTGCGTTTTATAATAGATAGTGATACAGATATAGATATTGAAGTGGACTGCGGCCCAGATAGAAACTGAACGTAATGAAGTTCATGGGGACTCTGCACCAGTACTCAAGACCTTTTATTACTGCATCAATGAATTTAGACGTATCCGTACGAGCACTGAAAATGCTACACGTTCGGACGTCTCTTCTGAAGAAATAATCGATAAAATGATGGTATCCTAATGGAAGATCATCGCATTAAGCTTCGTGAGATTGCTGAGATGGTAGGCATCTCATATGAACGGGTACATAATATCCTGCATGAAGTTCTAAAAATGACAAAGCTGAATGCGCGATGGGTACTGCGTTTGTTGACTCTAGCCCAAGAACGCACGAGGAAGAACATCAGAATCGTATTTGGAAAAATTGCAGCGTAATCCGAAGGACTACTGGTGTCATTTTGTGCCTCTAGATGACGCAACGTTAGTGAACCGTTTGCATAATGACCTAAAATCGAACGACCAAGGTTAGAGCGCAAAAAAGTGCTGCTCTTCTAGGACAATGCGCCTGCTCACACGTCTGCCGCTGCAATGGTGAAAGTATATGAGCTGGGCTTTGAAATAGTTCCCCATCCACCCTATTTCCCCAGATTTAGCCCCAACGTGACTTTTTTTCCTAAACTCAAAAATAGGCTTTGGGGGACGAAATTTTTGTCGAGTGAAGAAGTTATCTGTGCTGTAGACGAGTATTATGCACAGGTCGAAAACATTCTTCTTTCTTGAAGGCATAAAAAGTTGGAATCTCCCTGGACAAAATGTATTAAGCTCGATAGAGATTATGTTAAGTAACTTTTTATTTTTGCAAAAAAATGTTATTTACCTTGTTTGTTACAAGACTTTTCAATACACCCTAGTACATTACAGATTTTAGATTGTTTTATTCTTAGTATAGTTCGGATTTTAAAGGACATTCCGATTTTAATTCATTATTTTATATCGCGCTAAGCCCAATTAGTACTGGACTTTTATTAGTGAAAAATCAGTTTCAGAAGTTGGTTAAAAAAACACTTAATGTCGTCAATATAATAATCATTGCTTTTAGAGCATGGTCAATTTTTCTGTTTCCGATGAAATCGGATTTGTATTATACAGATCCTTAAATATCATTTAATTTAAATTTTTATTTTCTGTCTCCAATTTCTATAAACGAAATATTATAGACATGATTAAAATTACATCACAAGTAAAAACCCGATGATTATATATATATATATATATATATATATATATATATATATATATATATATATATATATATATATATATATATATATATCACTTATCAGGAATAAATACGTAGCTCATTAAATGTTCTAATTTCGGGGTCATAAAGATCACCAAAGATGCCTTGTACAATTTACGAAACATTGCAAAAATCATACCAGTTAAACACAGTCTAATCCAACCTAACCAAAGCAGTAGAAGCTCCCATTTCTGGTCATCTTTTTAATTCTAAAATAATAAGACCATCTTACAGCAAAGCATAAAAAGAATCACAAAAGTGCAAGCCCTAAAATGGAATAGTCAAGTAAGGAGCAGCCCTAATCACTTTTATTCTTGAGTGGGTGTTTAAACGCCCTCCATTCTCTGTTAAATTTACATTTATTTTTAAGTAAAAATCCCCGGAATTAACCTAATTAATTTGATTACTTTTTTACCGTCATACACTTGATGTAATACAATATTGTTTACTTTTCACAAAGCAGAAACGTAGCTCAATTTAATTAGCGTTTCACTGCGTAAAAGTCAACTAGATTTTTAAATGGAGGTTTAGGTAATCGTTGTAAGAGTTTTTTCAACATTTTTATGTTGCCAAACAGGATTTTTAATTGCAAATTAGTTGTAAAAATTCTATATCTAACAAATATTATGTCCTTTAATGTTCACATTCGACATAATTTTGAATCACACGTCAAATCAATAAGACCTTTTGAAATGACATTGTTGTAACATGTAGCTAAAGCTTTACGCAAAAACGGAAATTTTCGAGTTTCTGAAGAATTTTGAAGGCAAGATTTTTGAAAAATTAAAATTTCTAAAGCAACTTAGACAAAGAACAATTTCGAAAACGAATTTTTAGAATGGATGAATCTTCATGAACAGAATTTTTAAATGAATAAATATTACAAAAACAAAATGTTAAGCAGTTCATCTTGGCTGGCCCAGGTTGGTTCAGATAATAATAACTTAACTAAATTGTAGTTTTAGGTAAATTTAAATTAAACTATAATGTAATTAATTAATGAATTAATTCATGTAATAATATATTTTTTAATGAAATTAATTTAGGATATCCTGAACTAACCGGAACTAAATTATCCTTAATTACCCAAGATTTACCTAAACCAACTAGTTGCTGACGAAGTTTAGTTCATATTCAGATATACCTAAATTATACCACGAATGAATGAATTAATTAGTTCAACTTGTACTTATCTAATCTATCTACACTATTGATATATATATATATATATATATATATATATATATATATATATATATATATATATATATGGTTCAAGATAAAATCACTGAAAATGGATAAAGTCAATATTTCAGCAGTGTACTACTGTTCTCTCACTTATTATATTTATGTATATATATATATATATATATATATATATATATATATATATATATATATATATATATCTATATCATCACAAGTCTACTACACTGACGCCTATCTTGCGCCTTCAACTGCCAGTTTTTACCAGTTATCTTGGTTATATCATCCACCCGTCTTTTGGTGGACGGTCAGGTGAGCGTTTTAGAGTTCTAAGGTGAAATTCCAGGACCACTCTCTGAGTGATCGTGAATTCAGATATATACAGATTTTACCAATGCAATCAGCTGACTTGTGTGCATCATAATAAGTAATAAACAACGTCTTTTTCTTCAGCATGTTTAAAATTAGATATGACACATACAAGATAAATGAACCACTTAAGACTCTTGTTGCATTATCAGTTTACATTATTTTAAGAAAAAGCATTTATTTATATAACGTAAACTTTATACTCTTAGTGCAACAGGTGTAAAGTAATACTAGACCTTTCAAAAAAATCTTTGTCTTGGTTTGCAAACCAGTCTTCAACAACATTTATTACGTCTTTATTTGCGTGAAATTTGTGTCCTTTCAAATGCTGTAATGCACTTGAGATAGATTTCGTTCAATCTACACTCTATGGAGAATATTCCAGTTTTATATAGAATATATCTGGCATCCTTAGCTCTCCTAGCTCTGAATGAGGGTGGGTGATAAAAAAAATATAAAATAAAAAAGTGCAAGGATCCATATAGTTTAATTGTTTCTTTAAGTCTATCAAGAAGAAAGAAATAGGTAATGGTCCGATGAAGTTGAATCAGGGGAATATGTGTAATAATCAATCAGTTCAAAGTCTAATTCGTATATTTTTTGCAAAACTAACAGCGATTTGTGGACAGGCGCATTGTCTTGCAAAAACAGCACTATTTAGGACACTTTTCCTCGGAGTTTCTCCGTAATTTTTTAGCAAAGTTTAGTTAATAATGAAGCCGTTTTCTAAACAATCTATTAAAAATTATTTTTTTAAAATAAACGTTCATTCAAGAATGTTTGAAGTTTAATTTTTTCTTCTTAAAAGGTTGTGCTTGAAAATGTTATTGTTCAAAAAACAATTTGAAAATTTTATTTTTCGAAAATTTATTCACTCGAAAATTGTTTTCGAAAATTTAGCTTTGCAAAAATCTTATTTTTCGAAAATTATGATTTCAAGAGTTTCGATTAGTAAATTTCGTTTTTGAAGATTTTTGGGGGACCTAAATTTTTCGTAGTTCAGGTATATATTTACCTACCATTCTGAAAGGCCTTCCAGCCAACTTAAAATAACCTGAAGTTAAAAAAAATGGAATACTTTTATTAATTATCTACTGGTTTTATATACAAGTAGTTCAATAATTAGTTTGTTCGTCGAATTTGGTTCCCAAAATATTGAAAATTAATGAACATATTGTTTCCCTATCAATGCATATTTAATCAAAATTTACATTGTACACGGGCGAAATATGTATAACTAACATAGCTCCTAATTATTAGTGATTGTCTCAATAAACACCTGCTGTTGCCATTTACTGGGCTACAGACCGAATGATATGGGGTCTATTTTCTTATTCTGAAGAAGGAGACCGTATGTCGGAAAGAAATCCATTAAATATATAATAACGAGCAAATAGTTGGATAATCTATTATATTTTTCTTGTGGTAATTCAAATGATAATGAAAAAAGTGAGACAGCTAACTGTTTAATAAAAACTGGCCAAATGCAAGACGGACTTGCACAATTAGTGTTCCGTACCGTGATTGCTGAAGTATTCTATCAAATTCAGTCACACATTCATCTTCAATATAAAAATTACCAAAAATATATAAAAACCGACCTAAATGTTTGTTTAATTATAAGCAAATAAAACAAAATTATTTTATCTTGATACCTATCCGTTAGTCGCCAGTCATCATGGAAATTTAATTTATTTGTGATTGACCCAATGCTTAAAGCCGTAATGTACTGAAAAGTATATGAGTATATTACTGGTGGATTGATATTTCGTAGCTCCCAGTTAAATTCACAAGTTTACGCGAAAAAATCTCCACCATATTGTCAAATCAAACAGTTTTTTTTGTTTATACCAGATAAATTATCATACTTGATAATTTTCGCTCAATCTACTTTATGTAGAATATATCAGGATTTTTTCACAATTTTTTGATTAGTACTCTTAGAAATAGGGTGGATGATCTTGAAAAAAAAATTTTACTTCTGATTTTACTTCCCAAAACTAACCCCTTAAGTCAAAATTTAACTTTCAAAACTACACAGCTCTCGTTGAGCGATCAATTCCTATATTTGTGCTAAATTTCAACTTTATATCTCAGATAATTTCGGAGAAAATCGGGTGTTGCAGACAGACACTGAAGTGATTCTATAAGTGTTCCGTACGGAATATATATTTCCAATTTTGCTGCTTACCTTAAACATAACATAACATATACTAAAAATTTCATGTGAATCTTCGTCAAACTTGTTTAGACAATTTTACCTCATTTTGATCTGCTCTTAAAGTAGGTTTAAAATCATTACGAAAATTGAATAATTTAGTTACAACTTTAATTTACTTTTATTTAATATTAAAATACATTCAGGATACTATAAACACATAGTTTGTAGATAGTATTAGTCGGAGTAGCGGATAGATTTTTTATTAATTATATTGAATTTAACCGCAAAACTATATTTATTATTGGTATCAAGACAAACTAACAAACAGCCTAAAGTCATTTCAAAAATATATGTGGTCCTTCATAGTCAAACACTCATTATAGGACATATGAATGCAGCCGCTATGCTACTTAATTGCAAATTGGTGTTGACATTCCTTGATGTGTAGCAATAATATCTGAGGCGAAAAATGAATTCGGTGGTGAAATGGCATACAATTTATATATTGGCTTCCCCACAAAAAAACTAACTTTAGTACAGAATTTCCTTGGTATCTAGAATAGGAAAATAGTGAATTAGGTAATACACTTAAAAAATATCCCTGTATTTAAAACTCAAGATTGTTGAATTTAAGTCATGTCAAGTTGGATCAATTTTCCGACGCTGTAGGATTTTACAACAGATACATTATTTCAATTTGAAACGAGAACACAGTGTAATAATAAAACCAAGATGTCTAATCAGATAAAAGCCATAAGAAACTTCGATTGAAGTGGCAGACATATTTAACTCGATAAATAGTAACTTAATTGTTTAGAACTTCATGATATCATATATATATATATATATATATATATATATATATATATATATATATATATATATATATATATATATATATATATATATGTATATATGTATATACCAGGTGTACAAGTATGAAATGCGGATTTCAGACAACAGATGGTGCACCAATGCAGTTTGTGCTATAAAGATTTGACACTGCGCCATTTTGTTGTGTCATCAACAAGTGTCAGACGCTCACGAGTGATAAATTGGGAAAGTATGTGCATTGTCGAAATTTATACCGAACAAAGAGCATTCGCGGACAGCATTAATTTTTTGTTTTCATTTGAAGAAAACTGCTGTTGAATCATACCGATTACTTCGAGAAGGTTATGGTGAACATGCTCCATCGCAAGATACGTGTGAACGATGGTTTCGGCATTTCAAAAGTGGTGACTTCGATGTTGCAGACAAGGAACGTGGAAAACCGCCAAAAAAAATACGAAGATATGGAATTGCAAGTATTGTTGGACGAAGTTGATTTGCAAACACAAAAACAACTCGCCGAGAGATGGGAAAGATTCAGAAGCAGGTAGATGGGTACCACATGAGTTGAACGACAGGCAAATGGAAAAGCGCAAAAACATGTGTGACATTTTGCTCGCTCGGTACAAAAGGAAGTCGTTTTTGCATCGTTTGCGCACCATCCACATGGACCGCAAGACCGAATCGCTTTAGCAGAAAGACGATGCTCTGTGTTTGGTGGGACCGGAGGGGCGTGGTCTATTATGAGCTGTTAAAACCTGGGGAAACGGTTAATACTAAACGTTACCAACAACAATTGACCGATTTGTACCGTTTGCTGCTTAGAAAAAAGGCCAGAATATCGAAAGAGGCAACACAAAGTCATTTTTTCTTCATGACAGTGCTCCATCACATATGGCAAAACCAGTTCGCGACACGTTGGAAGCACTAAGCTGGGAAGTTCTACCCCATGCGGCTTACTCACCAGACTTGGCTCCTTCCGATTACCACTTGTTTGCATCGATGGGTCACGCACTTGCTGAGCAGCGCTTTGGTTCGTACGAAGATGTGAAAAAATGACTCGATGAATGGTTCGCAACAAAAGGTGAAGATTTTTACTGGCGTGGTATTCACAAATTGCCCGAAAGATGAGAAAAATGTATAACAAGCGATGAAGCATACTTTGAATAAAGCACTTTTTATCATTCTTCCGAATTTAACTTGTTTTTTTAGAAAAAAAAATCCACATTTCATATTTGTACATCTGGTATATATATATATATATATATATATATATATATATATATATATATATATATAATATATATATATATATATATATGTTGTGATTGTCTGACCGTCCGTAATTATTTTATCCATTAGTACAGCTAGCCTCTTATAATTCTTCGAAAAAACAACCAAGAATGGACAAAGTAAAATAAAGGGTACTTCAAGGTTATATAATATTGAAGCTATATCAACAACTCACACTTATAAGATCACTTCAGTGTCTGTGCGTCTGTCACACACGATTTTCTCTGAAACTATTTAACGTAAAAAATTGAAATTTGGCACTAATATAGGAATTAATGGCCTCATCAGAGCTGTGTAGTTTTGAAAGTTAAATTTTTACTTAAAGGGTTAGTTTTGGGGGGTGAAATCGGAAGTCAAAAAATGTCTTCATCCAGTGGGATGTCAAATGAAAGCTTGTAAAAACACGAGTTTAAAAATATATATAATGTAATACTTGCACATACTTTTTTTGTAGTATTTTTAAAAAATTTGCTAAAAATCGCTGTCCCCTTCTTATCTGGGAAAGTACTTATCAAAGAATTTTGAAAAAATTCGGAAATATTCTCCAGACCGTGTAGATTGAACGAAAATTATCACGAGTGCATTATCTTTATTAATGTACCTGGTATAAAAAAAACAAAAATCAGTCATCAGTATTCAGTAAAGATCGGAAAAAAAACTTTGTTGAAAACTCATTTGGGGTGTGTTTTGTGAAGTCATTGATCATTTTATACCTGCTTAACAATTTTTAAAAAAAAAAAAAAAGCACACACACACCATTGCGCAAGTCCGACTTGCACTTGGCCGGTTTTTAGATCATTGATAGGTTTACAGTTGTTGAGTTGGCTTTAGCGTTGCTATGGAGCAGTCTAACTTTGTTGAGTGAATACGGTGTAGGAGAGTTTAACTCCTTTAGTAAGTCTGACGCTGTACCTGTTTCAAGTAAAAAAAAATGCACAATATGTATCTTATACAGCGATTCAAGAACAACGCGAATCGCTTTTTCCGCACACATGCCGCTCCTGGAGCGCTTTATGGACTTCCCCGTAGCACGTGTGATAGACCCATAAAAAAAATCGTCTTTCCATAAAAAAAAAACTTATTTCTTTTTATGTTAGCCTGTAATATCTCTTCTGCTGAGCAGCGACAACCTCGTTATAAAAAATAATATTAACTGTATAAATCGTGGATAGCCTATTAAAATTTTTATTTTTATAATTACACCCTTCCGAGTCTTCATCATAAAAAGAGTACTACACTAGCTCGATTAAACGATTGACATAAAAGAAACAGGGTACATAAAAAAGATAAATGAATTTTTGAATAAAAAATGACCGTTACTTTTACGAAAAAAAAGTTCTTAATACAATTATAAGGGTAGATAAATTGAGCGTTAAGCAGCTTTAATTCAATTTTTATCTTTAAAGAACAGCCACAGTGTTCCAATATCGGCGTCGGTTTTTTATTAAGAAATATTAAGAAACCTTTTCTTATAATTTAATATACGAGGAACCGTCTCATTCAATTCAATGTCAATTTGCAACAACGTTACATAATTGTATGCCTAGGTGGATTATCTATTATTAGCAATAATAACTAACTCAAAATAATTATAATATAAAAATTGGTTTAATAAAAATTGGTCCTACTTAAAAAACATGTGCTAAAAAATATGAAATAATAAATATTTTGATCATAGTGTTTCCATATAAATATCGGTTTTTTTGTTAAGAAAGCTTAGGAAACTTTTTTTACATAATCGGTCAAGCAGGAATGTGTCGCGTTTTTTACATCATTCGACAGTAAAGGATTGATATCAAAATTCTAATGATTCGATAGTCTGTCCAGTCTCCATCAGCATCGATGATGGCCTAGCATTTTCGGAGCATACTTTTGAGGAGATTTTCCGCATATTATTGAGACAAAAGTTTCCAAATTGCCCAAATTTGCCCTGACAGCTGCTTCACTGTGTACATCTTTTTACCACGAAGCCTCCGTTTGATTGGGTTTGTATCTGGCAACTGACACAGCCAATCTAAGGTGACAATACATGTAAAAACGAAGTATCTTCCAAAACTTTTTTCCGAAAAACATCCCCAAATATGGATCTTCACAGGTTGTTTCACAGTGCGCTGAACCAATAAGTTAGTGGAAATTGATCAGGTTCGTGGGGTGATAACATAACGCCAAAATGAAGCTTCGTCGAAAAAAAGTCTATTGCTCCATTTTCGATGCATGTTTTCCTCTATTAGTTAATTGAGAGGAGAACAAGATCAGAAGAGATACTAACAAGAGTTGAAGGAACTAAGAAAGGAGAATGAAGTATTAAAAGAGGAAAATAAGATAATTAGAGAAAACATGAGAAGTATAGATTTGAAGATGAGTAGACTGAAAAAGACAACGTAAGGAATAATATTGTAATATCGGGAATGGGCTTTGAAGGGAATAGCCAACCAGATCTGAAAATGGGTGTAGAACATTTTATGGAGAGGAGTATGGACACAAAAGTACAGATTAAAGATGTGATAAGAATAGGAGTGACTATATACAAGAGAGAACTTGGAAACACGGGAGATAAGGAAGCAGTAATGAAAAATAAAAAAAAACTAAGAAACCTAAGAGAGAGAGTTTATATAAACAACGATTTAACAAAAGATGAACGAGAAATACAAAAGAAATTGAAGCATATAGCAGAGAACGAGGGAAAGAATGTAAAAAGGATGAAAATAGGATATCAAAAAATCGTAATCGAAGAAAGAGAATACAAATGGAACATTGAGGAAGAAAAACAGAAAGAACAAACAAAGAATACTACGACCATCAAGTAAAACAACTGAGAAAAAGGAGAGAGATAGGTAGATTGACGACGACCCTGGCAAAAATAAAGGGTACGGAAGAGAGGACTGGTAAAAGGAATACAAATAAGAAGATAATCAAAGCAATAGATATGAAGAAAGAAATGGGAAATAATTATCGAGTTTTTGGATTGAGAACACGGAATAATAGGGATATAAACGGAAAAGAGGATGAACTGACAGAAGAACAACAAATGCACTATGTAGGAATCACTGAAAAGCATACAAAAATCAACATTGAGACATAATACCGGAACAAGATACAGAACTCATCCAAACAGAAGAAACTAATACAGAAGAAACAAAAGAGACAATCGGCAATTTAAACAGGATGGAAGGATGTAGAAGAAAATATGCAAAAGACAGTTATAGAATAACTCAACTCCACGGGCTTTATACTCCTCAAGGGGTAGAAAGGCATAAGGATTAAGTAAGTAAGTTAATTGAGGTTATCGGTAAAACATGTTAATATTCATTTTTTCGTCCTTGTCTGACACTTTTCCTCTCGGACCACGTTCTAGAAGATCATGAACATTTTTTAACTGAGAGTATCTTTTCACTCACTTGCTGACGAATGCCCTCAACTTGCCCATATACTTAGCAGCCGCTGTAGGCGTCATTTTTGGAACCTTTGGACGATTACATAAGATCAGAGCCTTGAAGCGCAAAGCGTATGCAGCACTCATATTCGATAATGGACTATTTAACGATAAATAAGGTTAGAAACGAACCCACAAATAATTGTTTGCAGGAGCGCCAACAACAATGTCAAAAAAAGGAACTTAAAGCCTTCTCACTCAATACAGGTGCAACAATGTTACACAATTCATCATATGATTATTTATTAAAAATTAGATAAACTGACTTAAAATAATAATAATTATAATATAAAACTGCCCAAAAAAAACTGATCCGACTTAAAAAATCTTCTAAAAAATACAAAAAAAAAAACCTTTTAATCGCGATCGAGCACAACTTAATAAGATTTTTTGGAGTTGTAACAATATATTTAAAACAATTTACACAATTTTATGCCATATGATAGTCCGATTATTTATTATTATTTAGATTAACTAACTTAATAATTATACTGTAAAAACTACTTTAAAAAATGAATCCAAAATAATGCCCTTATTAAAAAAAAACCTATGGCTCCGTGGCGTAGTAGTTGCTTGCGGTGCAGAAGGCCTCGGGTTCAATCCCGACAGGTCGGTATACTTTTATTTAAGTCATCATCATCATCAGCCTCTCTCCGTCCACTGCTGGACATATGCCTCTTTCATGTTCCTCCATCTTCTCCTGTCCTATGCCACCTCATAACGTCGCCTGCCTGCATGTTTTCTCAAATCATCCAACCAACGTTTTTGCGGTCTGCCAACACTTCTCTTGCATGTTCTTGACCTCCAATGAGATGTTCTGTTGGGCTATTCGTCCAGATTTTTTCTGGCCACATGTCCAGCCCACTCCCACTTGAGGGATGCTGCTCTCTCTATGACATCTGTAACACCCGTTCTGGACTTTATGTCAACGCTTCTGATTCTGTCTCTTATGCTCACCCCTAGCATTGCTCGTTCCATTCCACGTTGTGCTACTCTCAACTTCCTTACACTGTCTTCCGTTAAAGTGATCGTTTCCATTCCATATGTTAGAAGTGGCAGGATACAACTTTCCAATGCTTTTCTTTTTAAGGAATTTGGGATATCTTTGTTTCTCAAAATCCATGACATTCTGCCAAACGCAGCCCAGTCCAATCGGATTCTTCTATGTATTTCCGCCTGTTGGTTTGCTTTGCCTAGTTTAAGGAGCTGCCCCAAATATACATATTCCTATACATTGGTTAATGTGTTATTATTAATTTTAAATTTTTTATTGCTGTTTGATATAATTTATGTTTTATCTAGGTTCATTTAACATGAGCTCCAACTCCTCAGGATTTGGGCTTATCAAGAATGTCGTCGGCGATTCAGAAATCTTCCATCTACATTTATTCCTTTCAGTTCCCAATTCAATTGTTTAAACACATTTGGCAAGGCGAGTGTGAACAGTTTCGGTGACGCTGTATCGCCCTTCCTAAAGCCTCTTTTTAATGGGATTTTGCCAGTTTTGGTGTTTTCGTGCATTGAGGCAAGATTATAAATGTCTTTTATTATGTTGCTGTATCGAGAATCGACTCTTGCGTCGTCCAGTCCCTTGAAGATAGCCCCTAGTGTGTTGAAAGCCTTCCGAGAGTCAACGAAAGCCACATGCAATGGAATATTATATTCTTGACACTTCTCTATTATGTTTCTTATTGTTTGTATATGATCCATAGGACTGAACCCCTTCCTAAATCGGCCTGTTCTACTAGCTGATAAAAGTCTAGTTTGTTCGTTAGTCTTGTGTTTTTTATATATATATATATATATATATATATATATATATATATATATATATATATATATATATATATATATATATATATATGTATAGTTGTTTGCAGAAATGCAATAACATCCGTGGCAGCACTACCGCGTTTTCTAAAAGGTGTCATAAAAAACAAAATATATGTTTCGGCATTTAGACAACGATAACGGGTACTACTGCATCCCCGTCGATATCCTCATAATACAAACTTTCACCTATATAAACGATACCGGATGATTATTACTACCGTTACAGAAATATCTGACATAGTTGTCATAATTGTGAACCTAATAGGTTGTAGATGTTGCAGAAATGTAACAACACCCATGGCAGCACTACCGCGTTGTTTGTGCCGTGAAATACAAATGTATGTTGCGGCACTTGAGCAATGTTGACTAATATTACGACATCCTTACCGATATCCATCCAAAAAGGCGAGGAGGTGACCAATAAAAAAAACTTGTCGTTGCCATAAACTCACAAACCACATACCCAATACGATTAGAATTTGAAAGAAAATAGATATTTTACTTAGTAATTTACAGAGTGGCTCATAAATAAGCATATGAGTCATCATTATGACTAAAAAATCTTCCACCACACATTTAATAAAAAAAAGTTGCGTACATTTTAAACAACAAAATCCGTTCAGAAACAGTGCAGACTTTGACCAGATGAAAAATCTCTTAATTTACTTATCAACTCTCAAATGAAAATTACTAATATTGAGACTGTCAATCACTCTGTTAATACAGTCCTTTTTATCTAAACAACTTTCCCGTAATAAACGTGCACATCCCTTATTAAAATCGTATAATATAAAGAAAGTCTTTATAACAAGCTTACGTCACAATATAAAAATGTTCAATGGCTTCCCATTTAATACTATATATAGAACAGAGCCAGTCATAACGATAAGTAAACATCTAGGAGAAAAGACTTTTTTTTGGTAAAAAGTTTTCGTTGTATTATACACATCTGTTAAGACGTATTTTAACAATAACGTAAAAACAAGCTTAAAAAAAAACAGAAAGTAAAAATATTGTATATTAGTCACTAATTATATATCTTTAACGTACCTTAAGTCAGGTGGAGCTTTTTTTTTAACTGATAGAAGGGTGTTTTTTGTTTTTGTTACAGTAATTATTTAATGAACGAGAATAATAAATCAGGTTTTTTTTTCAATTTTAGTAGTGTCGCAAATCGAATTCAATGACAACCCCTATCAGTGTAAAAAAAAAACACTTCAGCTCTCACCTTGGTTGTTACCTAAGCAAATAAGTAAACCTATCTGTCCTTGTGTTTCTCTCAGATTAATGTAAATTATTATTCTAATGGTGTCTGGACCTTAATGGCCGCCCGTGGCTCCGTAGCGTAGTAACTTGCTTGCGGTGCAGAGGGTCTCGGGTTCCAATCTATACTTTATTTATTAATTTATTTAAGTATACTAGCTGACCCGACAGACGTTGTCCTTTGCAAATTTTCATAAATTTGTTTATGATCGTTTTGTGAATTTGTGAAAAGCTTTTGGAAATGTGTGCCACTTTCGCAACACAATCCAGGGGTTTCATTTCTGTATTGCAATGCCTTACAATGTGGGCACACAACGCTCATAGATCCAATAGCAACGGATTGGTCTGCACTGTAATCAATTGTCACGTTGTAACGGAATGCAGCTCGATATGTATTTAACGCAACATTAGTTTGTCTTCTTGCACGATTATTCAAATTCATCGTCGCGCGATTGGTTTTTACTGACCAATCATATCTCATTCGATGCGTATCATCTTCGTTTGCATTTTCTCTTTCTTCTTGTGTGCGTGCTGAACGTGTTTGTGATAATCGATTTCGTTCAATTTCATTTCGCTCTTAGCGTTGCTCTGCAGTTCGATTGAATCGAAAATTCGTTTGGTTTGTAGCATTGCGAGTTCTGCGACCTAAATTGCTCCGTCTAATTGGCGGCATTGCAATGCAATTAAATTGTGTCAATTCAGTTCAATTGTGTCGATTGCGATACAATGTGCGATGCGAAAGAATCACAATTCAACTGAAAATGGACAATTGATTCACTTTGTTGTTATTTTGTCTTGGGCAGTTCTGCTAATTAGAACACTTTATACTGAATTGTCAGTATATTAAAAATCATACACAGAGATTGAGTCGTTGCTACTTATTACAAAGATACACGACTTGCAAAACTTAATTTTAAGTTATATTATAATCAAAACCACATTATAAGCAAGTTTCTAAACTACCCACTAAATATTTTCACTTATAAAAGAATTATGGATTAAGGCTTTTAAAAGTAACTAAGTTGGGAATCTGGAATCTTTGGCACAATAACACTACTCAGTATATATCACCACTACACCAAACACTTTATTTTTGCCCTCGACGCGCGTTTTGCTAACCATGTTAGCTTCATCAGGAGCGATGATTGACTGGTATAGGTATGTGGATGATATTTTCGCGATTTTTGATACAAAAAAAGCAAATATTGATGATTTTGTTTCCAAATTAAATAGCCGGTTTGATTCCATTAAATTCACTTATGAAGTTGAGAACAAAGGACAACTGCCTTTTCTAGATATTTTAATTATTAAGAATAATAATAGATTAGAATTTGATATTTATAGGAAAGACACAGTAACAGATAGATATATTCCTAATGATTCATTTCATTGCAAACAACAAAAATTAGCAACATTACATTTTTTAGTTCATCGTTTGGTCACTTTTCCTCTGATTAGAGTAAACTTTAATAATGAAAGGAATCGTATTAGAAATATAACTAAAGTTAATGGTTATGACGATGACTTAGTAAACAAGCTAATAAATAAACATAAATTCAGGTTGCTAAGAAAATAACACCAAGTATGTCTCCATACCATATAATCCGAAATATAGCAGGCCACTTAATAAGGTATTGAATAAGGTAGGCCTCACCTTAGTCTATAAGTCATCAGACAATCTGAGGAATATCTTAGGAAAGCCCAAAGATAAGATTTCTAATTGTGAGAAAAGTGGAATTTATGAAATTAGTTGTAATGATTGTAACAAAAAGTATGTTTGGCAAACTAAAAGGTCAATTAAAACACGATTTAAAGAACATTTAGCACACTTAAAATACATCCATCCATCTTAGCTACCTAATAGCCCATAAAGCAATCTAGCTCAATCTAAAACCTAGTAATAAAAGTGTAAAACAAATACCTACTACCTAAATTTTTGTGTATTTATAAAGAAATAAAATAAAATTATTGTCTGGGTTATCTCGATACAGAAGCGACTCGCAACTCGGTATCAATAATATTCTGTAAAGTATATTTAAAGAAAGTCCACCATATTGTCAAGGCAGTTAGATTGTTTTATACCAGATAAATTAGCAAACGTAATGTAGTCGTGATAATTTTCGTTTAACTTATACTTTCGAAGAATATTCCAGAATTTTTTCAAAATTTTTTGATCAGTACTTTTCGAGATAGGACGGGGGACAGCGATTTTTGGCCATTTTTTTAAAATAATACAAAGAAAAATGTGCGCGAGTATTACATTATATATATTTTTGAACTCGTGTTTTCACAAGCTTTTATTTGACACCCCACTCGTTAACCCAGTAAAAAAAAAATTTTCACTTCCGATTTCAATTCCGCAAAACTAACCTTTAAGTCAAAATTTAACTTTCACAACTACCCGGCTCTGATTGGACCATGAATTTCTACATTTGTCAAATAGTTTCGGGGAAATCTGTTGTGCCAAACAGACAGACAGACGGACACCGAAGTGATCCCATAAGTGTTTCGTGCGGAACACTAAAAAGATGAAATTAAAATGTAGAGGCAGTTGAAATTTTTAGCTGTCAAATTCTCTTTGAATTTAATAGTTGTTTCCTTTCAAATTTGAAATTTTCCGTCCATCATCGCGAAACCTCCCGGACCTAACTATAAAGGTCATACATCTGATATAACAATATCACAGAAAAGCATATTTCACAAATCTCATCATAAAATTGTCTCGCTTTTAGGATTTTTTCCAATTAGCAGGAGTATTTTTAGTCTCTGGTTCTAAAAGAAAATATTTTCTTTTTCCTATCTATAACTTTTTATTTTTAAAATATGTATTTATAAAAGTGCAAATTCTACAATAAAAATAAATCAAAATAATTTGGTATCGGGGGATATTTTCCCATACTTTTTGACAAATGGTAAAGCTTTGGGTCCCAAAAATATAAAAAAATAACGTCCTTTTTCATACTTATCCGATTTTTATTGAATTATTAGTCTATTGGGGGTATTAAAAGTGTTACATTTATCTTTATATTTCTTCAGTGATAGAATCATTTTCTCAATTTTGTGAGTGCGTTGAAATTTATTTTAATGGATGGATCTTACGGTTCAGCACTTCAATCTCACTTTCTACCTTTTTAACAATAAATTTTTACTCATATTTAATTATTAGCTAGATTGCTAAAATGCAATTTTATAATCTTTTAGTACATTTTTAGTGTTCCATACGGAACACTTCAGTATCGGTCTGTCTGTCCGTCTGTCTGTCCGTCTGTCACACCCGATTTTCCCCGAAACTATTTGACTTAGAAGTTGAAATTAGTGGGGTGAAATCGGAAGTGAAAAAAAAAATTCAGAGTGGAGTGGAAAGTGGAGTGTCAAATGAGAGTTTGTAAAAACAGGAGCTCAATAATATATATATAATGTATTATTTTTTAAAAATTGCTCTCCCCCACTTATCTCGAGAAGTGCTGATCAAAAAATTTTGGAAAAATTTTGGAATATTCTCCACAAGGTGTAGATTGAACGAAAATTATCACGAGTGCATTACCTTTAATAATTTATTGGGATATAAAAAAAAATTTCAAGGTCATCAGTTTTCAGTAAACATCGGAAGAAACCTTTGTTGAAAACTCATTCGGGGTGTGTTTTGTGAAGTCACTGATCATTTTATACCTCCGTAACAAAAATTTTTGTTCCAAAAGCATTCAACATATGAAACACTAATTGCGCAAGTTCAACTTGTACTTGGCCGGTTATTTTGTATTTCAAAGTATTTTTATTATCACACAAACATACAGGTTTCCTCGCAATGATTGGTATGATTTTTTATAGAATTAATATATTTTTCTGTCCGATATATTTCATTTTTCGTCATAACTATGTCTCTCTCGGTACTTACTTGTGGCATATAAATACCACTTTTAAAGAAAAAACCGGTCAGGTGCAAGTTGGACTTACGCAGTTAGTATTCCGCACGGTGATTACCTTTAAATAAAAATAAAATTATATATCGGTACGCTAGAGACTGGCCACTCGGTAACAATAATGTACTTAAAAGTATATTAGAAAAACCTTAATTTTTGATCAGTTCTTTTCAAGATAAGGCGGGACAGCAATTTTTGGCGATTTTTTAAAAATAATACAAACAAAAATGTGCGCAAGTATTACATCATATATATTTTTAAATTTGTGGTTTTACAAGCTTTCATTTGACATCCCACTCGATGACCTGCTAATTTCTTTTTCATTTCCGATTTCACCCCCCACGGTTCTGATTAGGCCATCAATACCTATATTTATGCCAAATTTCAACTTGCTATGTCAAATAGTTTCGGAGAAAATCAGGTGTGACAGACGGATAGACGGACAGACCGACAGATATCGAAGTGATACCGTAAGTGTTCCATACAAAACACTACTTACTTCCAATAATATTAGAGCATACCAAGAGACAAACAGACTAACATACCCACAGAAATTACAAACTATGTTTTTCGTGACAATGCCAACATCTCGGAGGGTGATTTTTTTCTTGAATGCAATACTCTCTGTAGTAGGGGAAGTAAAAAATTAGCTCCACCACAACATATATATAGTTTTGCCTTTAACGGAAAGCGGTGGTGGAATTGATTCGTATCAATAATTCTTCTTTGTTAGGCATGCTTGTAGATTTAACTCTTTATTATTTTGTAAATTAATTAACTATTTTTTAGCTGATTGGTAATTTTAAATTAACTAGATAATGAACCACATCGGAGCCAAAAATGTGCCATTTTATCCTCCCTTTTTTTTCCTAAACACACAACAAAAGCACCGACAAAAAATTACACAAAGTGCTGATATAATTCACTCGGGGCATTTTAAATGGCCTATCTTTTAGCTTTATCTAATTCTTATTCCGTAAAGTGCTAAATTTAGAAAGAGAAAGGTTTATTAGTCTTTTTTTCGGCTTATCAGGAAACTTTTATCCTTTACACGGAATTCGTTTTTAATAATAATAAGCCAGATTTGCTAAATTAAATTTGAGACTACGCAGAATATAAACAAAATTGAGAGTGGAAGTACAATAGGCTAGTTCAGCTCTGTAGAAAACTGAATATCTATGACAGCGATAAAAAAAAATTCTAGTTATAAAATGATCACCAAAATATTTCAAGGCAACGTAACATTCTAACAAGGAAGACTTGCATTATACAGGGTATCCCTGTATTTGGTGTACATAGAGTTACTGTGGATTTCTTGGTTGAAAATATGACCATTTAACCCAACTTACCTTAGTCCAAAAATTCGTAATTTTTGAGATACAGAGTGTCAAAGTTACACTTTTATTTTAGTTATTTTTTAAGTACTTTCTAGTACTATTTATACAAGATACGGTACTAAGGGGTTTTCTAAGATGAGAAATCGAAATCGGCTCACAGTTGGTTGTTGTACATTGTAGGGGGCGCTACTTATTGTACTGTGTATACATTTAACTTTATTATACCACTCTGTATGATATTTTTAATTCAATATTCGTGTTCTCCGCCTTCACCTGTCTAAAAAAGCTCTCTTGGTAAATGTTGCTCCGAGCAACAGTTTCTGAGATAGTAGGATGTTTGTTTCCATTCCATTGTCAAATTCGCAAATGCGTTCCTTCTATATATATTTTATTATTGTTATATATATATATATATATATATATATATATATATATATATATATATATAATATATATATATATATATATATATATATATATATATATATATATAATATATATATATATATATAAATATATATATATATATATATATATATATATATATATATATATATATATATATATATATATATATATATATATATATATATATATATATATATATATATATATATATATACATATATATATATATATATATATATATATATATATATATATATATACCGAGAGTACAGAATCTTGAAAGAAACTCTCACTTCTCGGCTGCGAAATGGTGAAACTAACCTCAAAATTAAGTATATCAGTGGTATCCCAAAGATTGTTAATTTAAACTAAATAAGCTGTCTAACAGTAGCTCGTCAACAACTTCTCATGGTCTGAGTTGTATGTATCAGAACGTCAGAGGACTTAACACAAAGACGGATTCTTTTTATCGTTCGGTATGTGAAAGTAAATATGACATCATCGCTATCACCGAGAGTTGAATTCAAGATAATATATTTTCAAGTGAACTTTTCGACGATAGATACTCTGTTTTTCGGTGTGATAGAAACCCTAATGGGATGGGCGTTTCACGGGGTGGTGGTGTGATACTGGCTATTAAGAGAGAATTGAAACCAATACAGGTTGATTTCCAGGTTGTTCGCGACAGTGTAGTGAAAGTCGACATGGTATGTAGCATACTATTTTTAAATTATAATACATTATATGTTTTAGTATTGTACATACCTCCGCATATAACAAATGCGGAATTTTCGTCCTTATTGAAGTGTGTTGAGGCGCTCTCATTTATGTATGGTAATAACCTGTTTATTATACGTGATTTTAACGATCCAAATTTCACTAAGGGTGCAGTTGGGAATCAGAAAGCTGAGATGTTGAGAAACTTTATGAAATTGCTAGCTCTGGAACAGTTTAATAATATACTGAATGGAAATGATTCAGTTTTGGACTTAGTTTTTTCTAACATCAATTGCACGGTACATAGGGAACAATTTCCACTGGTGGATGAGGACAGCCATTATCCACCCTTAGATATTTCATTATCTCTTAAAGTTAAATCCCATAATGTTCCTTTCAACTTATCACAAACTAAGTACAATTTCAGGAAGGCTAACTTTCCAAAGCTTTATGAAATTATATTAAATATCGACTGGTTAGATCTTTATATTCTGAAGGATGTTGATGAGGCGTGCGGTTTACTCTACCGGAATTTGTTTGGTATATTTGATGTGTGTGTACCTAAATCGGTCATTCGTAAAAGAACATTTCCTGTCTGGTTCACATCTGATATCATTAAAGGCATAAAGCGTAAACACAGAATTTTTAGGAAGCTCAAATATTCTCATTCAGATTGTCATCGTAGAGAGTTTAATGAACTACGACGTAATGATAAATTATTGATCGATTTGGCGTATAAAAACTATATCTCTAAAGTAGAGGATTCCATCACTGGTGATCCAACTACGTTTTGGTCGTTTATTAAAGCTAAAAAATCGGCAACTTATTTGCCTGATGTGCTTAAGTTGGGCAATCTTCAATTCTTTGAGCCGGATAAAATTGCTGATGCATTTGCCGGCTTCTTTGGGAGTGTATATACGAGTAGTGCACCGTCAGATCGCGTCCCCAAAACCGACGTCTTCACCTCTAATTTATGTATCGCTCTTGATTGTTTGCCAGAGCAAACTATACTAACGGCATTGAAAGGATTGAGAGATAAACTTACTTATGGCCCTGATAATATTCCCAGCTTTATTGTGAAGGATTGTGCTGATGCTTTGTTGTTACCTTTATCTTATATATTCAATTTGTCTCTAAAAACAAACAGATTTCCTGACGTATGGAAGAAGGCCAAAATCATTCTCGTATTTAAAAAGGGTGACGCAAATGATATATCTAATTATAGACCGGTATCTTTATTACCGATATTCGCCAAAGTCTTTGAGATGTCAGTATATCAGTTTATTTTTGCACAGGTTAAAAGCCTGATTTCTGTAAATCAACATGGTTTTTTTTAGCAAACGTAGTACAATAAGTAATTTGGCTTGTTTTGCTCAATTTACAGGCAATGCTTTAGACAAACAAATGGAAGTTAATGCTGTGTACAATGATTTCTCGAAGGCCTTTGATAGGGTTGACCATTCCATATTTCTACATAAGCTGGATAGACTGGGTTTCAGCAATAACCTAATTACTTTTTTCGAGTCCTAATTGTGTAACCGCTTACAATACGTCGAAATTCGTGGACATAAATCCTCAATGTTTAGTGCCACAAGTGGTGCACCACAGGGTAGCAACCTTGCACCTTTAATTTTTTCACTCTTTATTAACGACATTGGTGATAACATAACTAGTAATTTTCTTTTGTTTGCTGACGACCTAAAGCTTTTTCGCACCATAAGAGACTCTAGTGATTGCCTCTCATTGCAACGTGATATGGAGTCATTACAGCAATGGTGTGAGTTGAATAGGCTGCCATTGAATGCCGCTAAGTGCTGACTTGACTTACTCGAATAAATTTGGCACCATTGCCTTCCAGTATAAGTTAGATAATGAAGATATTACACGTTGTAACACCTTCCAGGACCTTGGAATTATTTTTGATCCTAAACTTTCATTTGCCCATCATATTAATTGGATATGCACTACTGCGATGAGAACGTTGGATTTCATAATACGTAATTCAAGTGGTTTTCATAACAGTAAAACATTAAAAACTTTATATTCCAGCTATGTGCTTTCACGGCTTGAATATGGTGCAATTGTTTGGAATCCAATACACGCTAAGTATATTAAACAGGTAGAGAATGTTCAAAGAAAGTTTGCCAAATTTCTTATATTAAAATATGATGGTGTGTAACCTGATAGGGGTGTCGATGAGGTCATTATAACCTGAACATTATCAGCTACCTTTATTGACGAATCGAAGAAATTACCATCTGGTCTGTTTTCTTATAAAATTATGTAAATCTCTTATTGACTCTCCTGACTTACTATTTCAAGTAAACTTTCACGTTCCTAATAGATTGGTTAGAACCTCTCCTGTTTTCTATTTACCTACTGCATCAACTAATTTTCTCATCAAAACACCATTGTTTAAAGCTATGAGCGTTTTCAACAGTACTTGTAACGACATTGACGTGAACAACCTGTCATTTGCGCAATTTGCCAAATGCCTAAAAAATAAATTGTTGCATGTAGAGGTATTTATTCCAAGTGTGTCATTTTAATTTTTATTTTCCAGTTTTATATAATTTCTATGTGATTTTTATATTATCTGTCTCTTTTGTTCTATACTAGTATTTTATTTTTCTTTTTTATCTCTATCTCCTTTGTATTATGTTATTTATGCTTAATTGTCTTGTAAATAGTATATCTGTTAGACAGTAAACGTTATTATTATTATTGTTATTGTTATATATTATTATTTTACAAAAAAGTTCTTCTTTCTCACATTTGTCAATGTGGTTCCATGTTTGGCTGACGGGCGCAAACCAAGTCAGCACAAACGTATTACCATTGTGTATTAAGGAATGACCTGACAATGTTACATGTTTTCAAAATCACTGACTTCTGAATGTTTTTGTGTATGTTTGTGTTGAGTCCCAATTGTACTAAATGTGGTGTGAATGTTATTGGTGTAAGGCCTGTGGCTGATATAATGAGGGGGACAATGATGACTTTTTCTTGTTTCCATAGCCTTTTTATTTCCGTTGCAAGGTCTGTGTATTTGGAAATTTTTTCTGTGTATTTCGTTTGGATGTTTGTGTCGTTGGGGACAGCTATGTCAATCAGATAGGTGACTTTTCCTTTTTTGCACTGAAAAGTAATATCGGGTCTATTGGCGGAGACTGTTTTATCTGTATGGATACCTGATATCCCAGTAGAGCTTGTAATCTTCATTTTCAAGTATGGATGTTGGCGTGTATTTGTAGTAGGGATCTGTGTTTTCTATGAGTCTGTATGTTGTGGCTAGTGCTTGGTGAACTACTTTGGCAGCTGAATCATGCCTGGCTGTGTACTCCGTTCCGGCCAATATTCTACATCCGCTCGTTATGTGTTCGATCGTTTCTTTCTGCTGGTGGCATTTCCTACATCTGTCCTCTGCAATAGTCGGGTCTTTGATGATATGCTTTTGGTAGTTTCTGGTTAATATGACTTTATCCTGGATGGCAAGTAAGAAGCCTTCTGTTTCAGGAAATAGCTGCCCATCCCGTAACCAGGTGTATGATTGTTTTTTATTTACGTGGTCTTGTTCTATGTGGTATCTGTGTTTTCCGTGGAGTGTTTTCTCTGACCACGTTTTCATCTTTTCCTGTTGTAATTGGGTGTGACTGTGTGTGTCTGCTGAGTGGTCTGCCCGGGCTAAGTCGAGAGGTGTGTAGTTTTTGTCTGCTTTCACTGTCGCTGTGTGGAGGCTGGTTTGCTTGCTGTGAAAGAATTTCCTAAGTGCTTGTATTTGTTTTGTGTGTAATGATCTGATGTCTATAATTCCTCTTCCTCCTGCCTTCCTCTCGATGGTAAGTCTTTCTTTGCATGCGTTGGGGTGTAATTTCCTGTATTTGGTGAATTGAGATCGTATAAGGATGTGAATATTTTCTATGTCTGTTTGTGACCATTTGATGATACCAAATGAATATGTGAGTATAGGTATAGCGAACGTATTGATGGCTTTAGTGAGATTCTTAGGTTGAGTTTTGTTTGCAAAAGTTTCGTCAGTCTGTTTTTGAATTCGGTTCTGAGCTCTGTTTTGATGATGATACCAAATGAATATGTGAGTATAGGTATAGCGAACGTATTGATGGCTTTAGTGAGATTCTTAGAGTTGAGTTTTGTTTGCAAAAGTTTTCGTCAGTCTGTTTTTGAATTGAGCTCTGTTTTGATGTGATTATTGTTATTATTTTTTATTGTTATTATTATTTATATATATACTCGTATATATATATATATATATATATATATATATATATATATATATATATATATATATATATATATATATATATATAAATATATACATATCTTATTATTGTTGTTAGCCTGTTTACCTTTAAGCATGCTCCAAATTTCAAAGACCATACTTTTGGACCTGTCCTAAGCCTGGATGAAGTGTGAAGGAACGCATTTGCGAATTTGAATATGAAATTAAAAAATGGAAACAAAACATCCCACTATCTCAGAAACTGTTGCTCGGAGCAATATTTACCAAGAGAGCTTTTTTAGACAGGAGAAGGCGGAGAATACGAATATTTAATTAAAAATATCATACAGCGTGATATAAATGTATTATGACAATTTAAAAGCATACACAGCACAATAAGTGGCGCCCCCTACAATTTACAACATAACTGTGAGTTGATTTCGATTTCTCATCTCAGAGAACCCCTAAGCAAGCAAATAGTACAATTATTACGAAAACTTCTTAAGAAATACTAAAATAGAAGTATAACTTTGACACCCTGTATCTCAGAAACTACGAATTTTTTAATTAAGGTAGGTTTGGTTAAATGGTCATATTTTCATCCCAGAAATCTACAGTAACTCTATGTACACGGAATATAAGGACACCCTGTATATTGTGGTTGCTAAAATACTCACATTATCGTAACAGTATATTAACATTCAAATCATTAACTAGAAAACTTCTTGTGTTAATATTCACTTGCTTCGAAGGCGCAGGTGGTTCCCAAGGATAAGCTTGTTTATTTACTACCCGAATATATGAACTCATTCATCAACATATTATAATATGCTGCTTTGGTAGCTGTACATCTCCATACAAGCGTAGAATAGTCCGCAATTTCAAAGTCCATTGTCCTCCTATTAAAGTAGATCAAAAAAAGGTTCCGCTTGTTTACATTTAAACGCTATTCAAATTTAACAGTGGACTCAAGAGAGGGCTACTAGAAACGATGAATTACGACTTGGTTGAATGTAACCGCTGTCAGGTTTCTAAAATTTAAAATATTCAATGCTTCTTCGGCTTTCGCTATATTATTAAAAGTCTGGTCTAATTAAGTAAAATTATCGTGCATAGTTTTATCTAATAGAGAAGAAAGTAAATATTTATGAGAAACAGCTAAATATTTTCAAAATTTGTACTTTAATAAGTTATATATACCCAGATATAATCCGCTCTTAAAATTACAAATATAAGTAACAGCGGTGCGAATCCACATCCGGTTTTACTAGCAGAACATGTGTGATCAGATTTTTACCGACGTTGCACAGGTGCGGGATACGAGGATTTTTTTCATAATACAGGGCTGGAAATGTTTTCGTGTGTTGTGATCATTAATTTGGCGGGAAACGATACTATGAATAACATACTTTGTCTATTCTTTTTTATGTCTGGGATCAAATATTAGAAATTGCTTTCAAGCCAATTCAAATTAAATTACATTTTAAAAGATCATCTCTCCTTCAATGTTTAACTTTCATGTATGCTTTATTTGGCAAAGTGAATACGACGACCTGTCAAAAATTGCGATAAATTAAAGAATAATAAAGTATAGAGGCTAAAACAATAACATGTAAACTTTTTGTCTGTTCTGTTGTTACACAAAACCAATTTCTATTCAATAATTGTTACTACTGTCAGTAAAGATCAATCAGCTGTTAAAGGAGTATGTTCTATTTTTTTAAGTAGTGGGAAATCAAGTGTTGCTTACTATGTCACGTAACTTCTAGTAGTATTTATAGGCACAATTCTTTTGGATTTGTCTTGTATCGATTGACAAAGCAGGGCTGACATTTCGCCGATCATCCTGCAAAGAATTGACTTCTTCGCAATCTGGCATGAAACTAATTTACGAGGCTGGTTTGAAAAGTCCGTGCAAAGTCCGAGAGGTGGCACCACCGACGCGTATCGAGGTCATGTTTAGTTAGTAGCATCTCTTGAATGGACGCACACCAAGTTTCAGCCATATTGGTCTATTTCTTTGTGTTTGGCATTCGTGTGAATCAAGGAAGTCGAGTGATTTTCAAGAAATGGACGAAAAGAATTTCGTGTGGTGATTAAACATTACTTTATGAAAGGCAAAACGCCTCAGGAGACTAAAGAGAAGCTTGATAAACATTATGGTGACTCTGCATCTTCGATTAGAAACAGTTTATAAGTGGTTTCAAAATTTTCGGACTGGCCATATGGGCACAAGTGACGCTGAACGTTCTGGACGGCCTGTGGAGGTTACGACTCCAGAAATCATTGATCAAATCCATGATATGGTGATGGATGACAGAAGAGTTAAGGTGCGTGAGATTGCTAGTGCCGTGGGCATCTCGACTGAACGGGTACATAATATTCTGCATAAACATTTGGACATGAGAAAGCTATCCGCAAGATGGGTGCCGCGATTGCTCACGCTTGACCAAAAACGGAATCGTGTGAAGTGTTGCAAGGATGGTTTGCAGCTGTTCCAGAAGAATCCGGAGGACTTTAAGCGTCGTTTCGTCACTGTGGATGAAACATGGATACATTACTATACTCCTGAGACCAAACAACAATCTAAACAATGGGTTACCAAGGGGGAATCTGCACCAAAAAAGGCGAAGACCGTTCCTTCGGCCGGAAAGGTTATGGCCACTGTCTTTTGGGATTCGCAAGGGATAATCCTCATCGACTATCTGGAAAAGGGTAAAACTATTACAGGTGAATATTATTCATCGTTATTGGACCGTTTGAAAACCGAGCTGCAAGAAAAACGCCCGCGATTGGCCCACAAGAAAGCCCTTTTCCATCACGACAACGCACCAGCACACACCTCAGCAGTTGTGGTCGCAAAATTAATGGAAATAGGATTCCAACTCGTTTCACATCCCTCCTATTTTCCAGACTTGGCTCCCTCGGACTACTATTTGTTCCCCAATTTGAAGAAATGGCTGGCGGGACAAAGATTTTATTCAAACGAGGAGGTGATTGCAGACGCTAATCGATATTTTGCAGACTTGGACAAATCCTATTATTCGGAAGGGATCAACAAACTAGAACATCGTTGGACGAAGTGTATAAGCCTAAAAGGAGACTATGTCGAAAAATAAAAAAGGTTTACCCCAAACACATAAGTAGTTTTTATTTTTGCACGGATTTTTCAAACCGGCCTCGTAATTCGGCTTGCACATGGTTTTATATTAGTGGACCGGCGTGGGGGGAGCTGGGGCTTCATGAATGGTCTGTTCCCAGATTGGTGATGGATAAAGACCAGTGTCACGGTTAACATTATTGGAGTGTTTAGATATTTCGATGGACTCCGGAATTTTAGCTAGGATAAAAAAAGGGATTTGTTGTGTCTATTCTAGGAAAATTCGGGACTCCATCAAAGTGTCTAAAAATCCTAACAATGTTAAGCGTGACACTGGGCTTTACGTCTCACGAGGTTGGAAATAGATCATCCATGAAGCCCCCCGTCCACCCTAGTCCACTGATATGTGCAAGCGGAATTAAATCGCTTTTTAGTGTTCCGTACGGCACACTGAAACGTCTTGACTTTCTTTACTTTTAATACACATTTTATTTATTAAATAGAAGCCGTTATTTGCCACTTATGTATATCTTAATTTTGAGTGGATATTAATACTGATAGAGGATAGAATTAAGACACCAGCTAGCTCGTTTTTTACTGGTAGAGTACACGGATATCGAGGTAATTTTTGTACGCCTTTTGAAAATAGTCTCCATAGTTGTTTAAAATTTGGTTGTACTGTTTTTGGGCACCATTCATTTTAGAATAAAAAGAATCTAAGTTCAGCTCAAAAAATGAAAAAATACTGAAGAGTTATTTAGTTGGTGAAATAAAATTATTTTACGTACAACCGTTGCGTCCTGAAAGAAAGATCAGGAGTTTAGTGAGACACTACACATTAAAATAAAAAAGGGTATATTTATTAACAAAATAAAAATTCCTACCCTTATTACACTCTTAAAATTACATCTACTAAATAAAAACCCCTTAAGTTAGAAGAGTATACATTATGGCATAGAGTCTTTAATTAGGATTATTAATTTTTTAATAAAAGGCTTGATAAAACTCGATATTAAAAGTTTTTGAAATAAACTCCGCGAATTACACGAGTAGAGTAGTCAATGGAAACGCACTTGTAGACAGGAAGTGAGATTTTTTTGTGTGCTTATGACTTACAGATTGGTTTCTCTTCGTGGGTTTTCCATAAGTTACTCGGCCTCTCCTGGTGAGATCCTCATAAAAATATCATCTCAGCCATTACCATCCTAGTTTCATTTGGGTTGATAAACACTTTTTGACCCGAAATGCCTAAGGATGAGCCGGATATTTCAAGAAAGGAGAGCTAGAAGCCGTTACTATACTACTACATCACTGAGAAAAAAAACACTCTGACCTGCTGGAGAAGAAAGCCACTACGGCCTCCTGGCAGAACAAAGTCGTTACTGCTTCATGGCGGAAAAACGCCACTACTGCTTTATGGAAAAAGCCCTTATAAATTAGAAATGGCTGCTTAAATATATTTATCCCTTCCTATTCAAAGTGACGTCTTTAAAATGGCTCACTTCTGGGCGCAAAATTAATGCAAATTAAATAAATCAAGTCGGCAACACTCTCTACACACTCTGCCGATTTAAATTAAACTGCTCAAAAATTTAAAAAAAGCTACACTGCTCAAGAATTGAAATCACTGCAATAAATGTAAAAATGTAATAAAATACAAAGTATAGGGAGAAAAACAGTGTCGTAACATGATGTTAAAATCTAGGAAAAAATTAATGTTACAACACTTATAAGATCACTTCGGTATCTGTCCGTCTGTCCGTCCGTCCGTCCGTCTGTCTGTCTGTCACACCCGATTTTCTCCGAAACTGTTTGATATAGAAAATTGAAATCTGGCACTATATAAAAATTGATTGTCCCATTAGATCCGTGTAGTTTTGAAAATTAAATTTTGACTTAAAGGGTTAGTTTTGGGGGGTGAAATCGGAAATGAAAAAAAAATTACCAGGTCATCGAATGAGGTGTCAAATGAAAGCTTGTGAAAACACGAGTTCAAAAATATATATAATGTAATACTTGCGAATACTTTTCTTTGTATTATTTTTTAAAAATTGCCAAAAATCACTCTCCTCCCCTTATCTCAAGAAGTACTGATCGAAAAATTTTGAAATAATTCTGCAATATTCTCCACAGGGAGTAGATTGAACGAAAATATCACGAGTGCATTACCTTTAATAATTTATCGGGTATATTAAAAAAAAAAAATCAAATCAAAGGCATCAGTTTTCAACAAAGATCGGTAACAAACTTTGTTAAAAACTCATTTAGGCTGTGTTTTATGAAGTTACTAATCATTTTATACCTCCGTTACATTAATTGCACAAGTCCGACTTGCACTTGACCGGTTATTTAATATGCACAGGAGAAATCCAGAAGAGTTATACCTATAAGCTCTATAACCTGGGGAAGTTTCCTATCAAAATTCTAGTAGTACAGTCAGTGGGATAAATAATTAAGCTATATTATTAGCCATCCATAAGAATGTCAAACTGTTGAGGTTGTGTACAAAGGAAACATGCCAAGTATGGGCTAGACGAGGAACACCAGTATTACCACGGGAATAACTGTATATCGATACTATTACAGGTCATTAATAAATAATTTTTTAGCCCATTCTGTACAGGTTCAAACGTACTAAGTTGGGAATGTGGAATCTTTGGCACAATGATACTACTCAGTATATATCGCGTCGAGTGCAAAAATAAAGTCTTTGGTGTAGTGGTGATATATACTGAGTAGGTTCAAACGTGATTACTTAGTTGCAGTTGAAGAATTTATTTGACGTAAGTTGATATAAAAGTAAAAAATCTCAATATTGTATTGATAACTCAATCCATTTATTAGAATTACCTTATGTTATGTTATGCTTCAGTGGGGCCATAATTCCTGCCAAATGTAAATTACTGATCCCATCGTATGGACACTTCAAAAAAATGGTGCATTTTTTAAAAATGTTATAAACCATCACTCTCAATAAGACAATTTAGTAAATCTTATCCTTTAAATGATTCTTCGGTAGTCCCTTTCTTAAAAAAATATACACTTTGAACTTTTTATTTTATAATAAATGTAAGGTTACAGGAGAAACCGTTAACTTTTTAACAATTTATGTATAAAATATTATTTTGAAAATAAAATTAAGAAAAAGTTAAATAATGCGAGTGGAAACCCACAGAAATATATTCTAAGCACCCGAGCTAAATTATTGTGAATTATAAAAATATATTTAATGGAGAGCCAAAATAATGAAAAAATTATAGTTTTTTGTTTTCTTATTATATTGGTTTTTATTGCATCTAACCAAAAAAAATCTCCTATTACTATTCTCACGTCGTAATATAACAACAAGAAACGTCAAGAGACTAACCACACGAAATGTTAGTATATAAAACTGTTATTAGATAACATTGTATATTTGTATAATTAGTTCATACAAGAATAAAATACTCGTACTTTACCGTAAGTTGTTTTTAGTTTTGTTAATTTACATTTTTCGTCAGTTTTATTTATGATTTTCATAATTCTCAATCTTTTTTCGTTGTTTTTATATTACCCATTAATTTTGTGGCAATGTAAATATTTTTTAAAGTCCATGATAATAGATGGGGTCGATTTTTTGAACAATCAAAGAAAATAATTTTTGGTTGGTCTTAAGAGTGTTAACCACTGTTTAAGCACGCATCACGCGAAAAATCAAATAAAGTAACTAAAAGTTCTACGATCTATGATGTGCGACTTTGAAATTAATTTTTAAATCATATTTCCAAACTGCCTACTAAGTACTTATACTTAAAAGTGTTCAGGTTCTACATAATAGATGAGATAATAGATCGAGAATCTATAATACTATTTTTTTACTATTATTTCATTTTCAAGAAGAATTAAATGTATTAAATCAATATCTCAATAATTGAAATAGACATAATATTAAAATCTTATATTAAATTAAGAAAAAAGACTTTTACTTGACATGACAGTACGATTTCTGTTTAATTTGAAAAGTGTAAACTTATTATATTCTAAGGGTTTAGAATCTGTAGATAAAAAGGGTACCTAAAAAACATTTAAAACATATATATATATATATATATATATATATATATTATATATATATATATATATATACATATACATTATATATATATATATATATATATATATATATATATATATATATATATATATATATATATATATATTACCCTAATATTATCTTAATAATTATTTAATATACATATAATTTTCTTTTCTAGGTTAAAATAATTTTGGAATAATTTTTAAAACTCTACCATTGGAGCCTTTTTCTAGTGGAAACCAAAAAAAAATACTCTATTTACCAGACATATTAAAGGCTTTTGTATCCAAAAAAGTCCTAAAACCGAAAAAACTAAATTGAAAGCTCACGAGAGGAATCATTTTGATGACCCAAAGTCCTAAATAAACTCCAAGTTCGTTCACTTCTCTCAATTTTATTTGTACAAGAACTTGTTTTTTATAACATATCCTGCTTTTCTATTTATTTTAGAAAAGCCTTTTTGTTAAGTTCGTGGCAAAAAGTTTAAGTGAGTCCTTCTTGATCTGAATTAATTAGGTAAGTAGTAAAAAAGCTGACTCATAGAATCGAAAAAATAGGAAATAACAACAAGAAAATAAATAAAACTGATTAAATATTATAATTTTATTCTATAGATTTCTTTGATTTGTTAATTAATTTAATGGATTAATTTTGTAGTAATGTAACGTTACAATTCTACCATTTTGATTGGCTACTACACTGTAAACAAACGAGCACCGGAAGGATGTTTATACAGTATCAACCAGAATTTGGCGAGAATAACAATACTAATTAAAGTAGACAATTAATCTCACCGAATTATGGTTGCTCTAAACATCTTCTCTACGGTTTTTTGTTTAAAATGTTGTAAAAGGGTGGTTTCCTTTAATTACTAACGCGAGTACGTACAGCTTTCGCAGTGGGTATTATTGCTTATGAAAGTTTATCGTATTAGTGCAATTTTCTGACCTATATATCCTATGTCTTCGTATCCATATGACTGCTACTACTACTAGCAGACAATGACGAATAGTTCATATAGTTTTGCACTTATACAAGCGCTGCACTAAAATCTTAATAAATCGCCTAACAGCAAATCTAGATTTCTACCAACCTGTGGAACGGACGGGCTACAGAACACGTACTACAATAGAGAAATGTACAGGACATAAGATACCAATACATTTGACCTTCATTGATTATCATAAGGCAACTGCTGAAATTTGATCAGTTCTAAAATCCCTTGCGAAAGCAAGAATAGATTTCAGTTATATAAAATAATAAACATCTATAAAGAAGCATCTATACATATTAAAATTGACGAAACAACTGTCACTAACAATACACCATTAAAAAAAGAAGTGCTGCAAGGAGATACTATCTCACCTAAATTATTTACGCTAGCTCTGGAAGACATCTTTAAGGAGTTAAATTTGGATGAGAAGGGCATCAACACCGACGGCATTAGACTGAGTCACCTTAGGTTTGCAGACGACATAGCCATGATAGCTAATAACACCAATGAGCTACAAGGAATGTTAAACCAGCTGAATGTGGTCTCTGCAAGGGTGGGTCTTAAAATGAATTTAGGACATATCTTAACAAGTACTACAATACCCATAATCCTAATCTAAAGTCTACAATACCTGTGTCCTATCTGTCCGCACATATGTACTGGAAACGATGTATCTCACTAAATCATTTGCTAAAAAGTTCGTAACTTCACAGAGAGCTATGGAGAGAAGCATGCTTGGTATCTCCCTTAAAGACAGAATTCATAATGAACAGATAAGAAAACCAAAGCACCAAAGTCAGTGACATAACCCAAGAGCATCAAGGATGAAGTGACAATGGGCGGATCATGTGGCTAGATCATCCGGAGACAGGTAGGTATACGGGATCAGTGTATGAAGACCTAGAAAAACAGGAAGAAGCATGGGACACGAACAGAAACGATGGGTTGATGATATAATAGTAGTAGCGGACAAGCGGTGATTTAAAGGTGGGGAAAGATAGGGAAACATGGAAGAAATTAGAAGAGACCTACCTCCAGGAGTGGACAAGCTTGGGTTGAGAAGAAGAAAAAGATAAGTGGAAGAATTTTGTTTGTAAAATAACTTTTTAAATCCATATGATGACAACAATCATTCGTTATTTTGATAAACCATTTATGTATATGAGTTTTATCAGTAGCAGCTGTCGTACCTACACTATTTTAAGTTATTCATAAAAATAATAATTTCATTTAACTTTTCAAATCCTTTCAATAATAACACAACTCTACAAAAAATTTTTTTGTTTTTGTCCTAAAATTTATTTTATGATTTTTCTATTCATTATGCTCCAAAATAAAGGAAAAGTACCCATATTCCATATAAAGTTTGCTTTTGTGGTAGTTATAATAATACATTTTTTTGAGTTATCGTAGAAATATTAAATAGTTCTGGTATATTTAAAAATACCGCGAAAAAAAATAAAGGGGTCGTAACTTTCACACAGCGTCTACAGATATCACTTAAGTGATAAACAACAATTGACTATTTTGTAGAAGACTTAAAGAGGTTAAAATGTCGTCGAGAAAGTGTAAATATGATGCTGATGCATTTTGTTATATATGCGGTATATTTATTAAAATACGAGATATAAAATTTTATTTAAACGCATGTGAAAAGCTTTGTGAAGCCTACAAAGCCTGTTCGGAATCTAGACAAGCCCTGGGTTCCACATGTTGCTTGTAGTAATTGCAAAAGATGTTTAGAAGGTAAACAATTTTTAGTAAAAAAAAATATAAATATGTTTATTTTTATCTTTATTTATTTCAGGCTGGTATCGAGGTGAGAAACGGAGTATGAAATTCGCAGTACCGAGAATTTGGCGAGAGCCAAGAGACCACGTTAATGACTGTGTGTAGTAAATCCAGCTAAAAGACGTAGAGGCAAAAATGCAAAACCCATCGAATATCCTGACCTTGCTTCATCTTCTGCTCCAATCTCACATAGCCCACAACTTCCAGTACCTGAACTTCCTAAAAAATTGTCTCAGTCAAGCTCATCTCAGAGTTCAAATAAAAATATTGAAGATGAAGAATTTGTACTGTCACAGGAACCACCGAAACCCCATTTTCTTACCTCAGAAGACTTTAATGACTTAATATAAGAGATTTGAATTTGCCGAAAAGTAAGGCAGAGCTTTTGGGTTCTCGTTTGAAGCAATGGAATTTGCCTATTGATGTCAAAATAACAGATCAACGAAGTCGGCATGAAACATTTGCTACGTTCTTCACCAAAGAAGATGGACTTTGTTATTGTAACGATATAAGAGGTTTGTTTGAAGCAATTGGGATGCCCTGTGTTCCCAGTGAATGGCGTTTATTTATTGACAGCTCGACGAAAAGCTTGAAAGCCGTTTTATTACATAACGGAAATAAATTTCTATCTCTGCCAGTCGCTCATTCTGTACATCTAAAAGAAAACTATGAAAGTGTTCAAATTTTACTCGAAGCTTTAAAATATCAAGAGTATAAGTGGCAGTTCATTGGAAATTTTAAGATGGTAGGATTTTTAATGGGATTACAGGGTGGATATACAAAATATCCGTGTTATCTCTGGTTGTGGGATAGTAGAGCGGATGCTCAACACTATGTTCAACGATCATGGCCACTAAGAACGGAATTTTGTGTTGGAAAACAAAACGTTAAATGTGAACCTATTGCTGAACCTGAAAATGTATTAATGCCGCCTTTACACATCAAGTTAGGGCTTATGAAATAATTCGTAAAAAAGCTAGATAAAAAATCTAAAGCTTTTACATTTTTAAAAAACTTTTTTCCAAAGTTGTCGGAAGCAAAGATTAAAGCTGGAATTTTTGTCGGTCCACAAATTACTTACTAGTGCTCAAAAAAAAAGTTGGAATAGTTTTAAAGCAGTAGTCTCTGGATTTTTAGGGAATAACAAAGTTGAAAATTACCAAGAGCTAGTTGAAAACATGTTAGAAAACTTTAAAACTATGGGTTGCAGAATGTCTCTAAAAGTACATATGCTGTATGCTCATTTAGATAAATTTGAAAACAACATGGGGGCGTACTCAGAAGAACAAGGAGAACGTTTTCATCAAGATATTATGAACTTCGAACAACGTTATCAGGGCCAATACAACGAAAATATGATGGGGGACTACATTTGGGGTTTAGTAAGAGAAAGTACTTATGAACATGAAAGAAAAAGTAATAGGGTTCACTTTTAAACTTTTTTCCACTATTTTTTAATTTGATATGAGAGTAAAAGATGATAAAAATCATATATAAATATATATCAATAAAGAAAAATTTAAACTATGGATTTTCTAAAATACTGTTCAACCGTTCTCCTGGATACAAAAGCAAACTTTTTCAGGCCATATATATTTTTTTCGTCTAACTGTCGACAAATCTATCAAAATTTCATACCCTGTTATCAAAGTCAAAATTCATGTTGACCTGTGTAATTCATTAATATAACACACCCCGTATACAAGTTATATGAGCAGTAGTTTCAGTACCTTTATTATTTTATATAATATTGAAAAAAATTATTGGTAAAGGAGTTTTTCAAATCTATTCAATAAAAGAAAATCTTTATTTTCGGGATACAATCTGTATATAATTTTTCAGGGTAAAATGTTTCGTATAACCTGACCTATTTTATATTCATGTAATGTTTCATCAAGTACGTTCAGCCATTTTTTTATGATGCCAGAACAGACGGATAAATAAAAAAAAATCTAAAAATGGTTATTTTGACCTACATGTAATAATGTCTGCCACTTGGTCAAAAAAATAGTCAAGCTTCTGTCAGGAATTTATGATAAGGGTGGATTTGAAATGTGACACAAATAACCCGTATATAGAAATATTTAAAATAAAAATAGAACGTTGGATAATATTACACAATTTCTCTAGTCTGTTGTTCTTTGCAGCTTAAAAACTAATCTGTCTTATTGTTGCCGGCAACAATTCAATCAGTTTTAAGTTTAAACACTCTATTTCTTTTGACTTTCTTTATAATTTCATCCATGACAATTAAATAGAGAGAGTCGCATGATTAGCAGAAGGAATGACAGAACCAATCCAAGAGTCGCATGATTAGCAGAAGGAATGACAGAACCAATCAATCTGGAATCAGGCAGGGAGACGCTTCCTCTTCCTCTTCTATTCTTAGATTTAAAAAAAAAACAATGTGTTCCTTTAATGATTTTTGTAAGAAAGCTCTACAGCAGGGGTGCTCAAACGGTCGATCGCGAGTGCTTTTTGAGTCGATCTCGAGAAAAAAATTCCGATATAGAACTATTCACAGATTTTGTTTTAGGTAACTAAAACAAAATGTAATGAATAAACTACTAAGATTTATTCGATCCACAATTAGGCCAGAATAACCCCCTCCTCACTTTCTTTTATCGTAATAACCCCCTGCTAGCGGCAAAAGGTGGCTTTATCAAAGGAACACACGGTACTTGTCAAAGAAAAGCCGCGTTTTTGATTCCCGCCGATTTTTCTAGAAACTTCGGGAGGCGTGTTTGACGGGAACATTTGAGACTTCGTTCGCGCCGATATAAATGTTGCGCCTGCAGGAATAGAAGTCAGTCTGAGTTGTAACTTGAAGGCGATACATCGATACAAAGTTTATTAATAAATAGTCCAAAATCAGTGCGGCGAAGAAAAGTAAAACTTATCATTTTAATAACGATTGGGAGGAAGAATTTTTCGTTTGTATGGTAAAGGATAAGTGCATTTGTCTCATTTGCCGTGCGTCAGTTGCAATACCTAAGCGTGGGAACTTAGAGAGGCATCATAAAACGGTTCATAAAAACTATGAAAAGGATTTTCCGTCACAGAGTGAATTAAGAAAACGAAAAGTACGTGATTTGATAACTTGTTTGAAAAAAGAACAAACCATGTTCACAAGACCAGCCAAACAATCAAAAGCCATTTGATGATGGATTGGTTGTGAAGGAAGCATTTATTGAAGCGGGTGAGACTTTATTTGGAGATTTTAAAAATAAAACAGAGATTATGTCTGCTATTAGAGAACTTCAGTTATCTCGTCCGACTGTCACAAGGCGTGTTGAAGTCATGAGTCAGGACATGGCAGATAAACTAAAACATGATATCATGGAATGTACATACTTTTCTTTACAGTTCGACGAATCCACCGATATGACAGACACTGCCCAGCTGTGTATTTTTATTCGAATGGTATTTAATGACATGTCGGCTAAGGAAGAGTTTTTGACAATGATTCCTTTGAAAGTAAAGACCCGTGGCGAAGATATATATGACGTTTTCTTCAATTTTGTAACAAACTACAAGCTACCAATATATAAACTAGTGTGCATTACAACCGATGGAGCACCAGCAATGACTGGAAACAAAAACGGTTTTGAGGCATTGTGTCGAGCTAATGATGATTTCCCTTCATTTTTCTCCTTCCATTGCATTATACATCAACAAGTTTTGTGTTCAAAAGTTCTAAACATGGAGGAGATTATGAGCATTGCAATAAAAATTGTGAATTCTATCCGTGCACGTAGCTTGCAACGACGGCTCTTTAAATTGCAGTTGGAAGATAGTGAGTCAGCTGAACACACTGATTTAGTTCTTCACACGGACGTCAGTCGCGGAAAATTCCTAGAAAAGTTTCAAGAATTATTGCCCGAAATAACAGCTTTTCTGGACGAAAGAGGTGATGACACTCAGATGCTGAAAAGCGGAAAATGGCTGACTGATTTGGAATTTTTGACAGACATCACAATGCATTTAAACACCATTAATTTGGAGCTTCAAGGTAAAGGAAAAACTATTATTGAGATGATTAGCGCAATAAACGCATTCAAAAGTAAATTGCAACTTATGATAGATCAACTGAAAAGAAAGGATCTGAAAAATTTTCCGTCTTTGAAAGCAAGGATTCCTCAGTTGAATTATGATATTTATGAGGCTGAATTATCAAATATTTTGGGCCAATTCGAAATACGTTTTTATGATTTCAGTAAATTGGCAAATATCGCATCATTTATGAGTTATCCTTTTTCGTGTAAAAACATTGAGGAATTAGCTACTGAAATAGCAAGTCAGTTTAAGATGGACTCATGTTCTGTTGAAAATGAGTTAGTGCAGATTATATCAGATATACATCTCAAAACCACAACATCTGATACAAAATTCTGGTGTTTTATATCCGAAGATAAATATCCGAATCTAAGGCAAATCGCCCTTCAACTGACGGCAATGTTTGGGTCAACTTACTTGTGCGAGTCTGCATTTTCTGAAATGAAGATAATTAAGTCAAAATATGGCAATCAACTAACTGACGAACATATGTCATCATGCTTGCGATTAGCACTCGGTAATTACGTACCATCTTATGAAAAATATGCTGAGGACATGCAGTGCCACGCTTCTACATCCAAAGTCACTCTTTAGTTAAGTTTAGACACTAGAACTCGTTTGTTTTGTAAGAACCAATAAACTCGCAATTTTGAATAATTATGAGTTTTTCATTGACATTTTAGAGCAGACCTACACTTACCTTGACTAAAAAAATGCATATTGTGCGGAGAACTAATATCTATGCCACGATACACCCTACTAGACGACAATCCTGCATCACACTTACTTGCAGCCTCTCAGAGTCGATCGATCGTAGTCTAACAATATTGAGGTAGATCGCCAGCAGTTCAAGTTTGAGCACCCCTGCTCTACAGTAAAGTTCAAACAAATATTTAAGACATATTTTACAGTTTTACATTGCGGTTTTCCTTACCAACTTAAGCAAATACCCTTTTAACATTAGTGAACTGCTATTAATTATCAAGCAAAGGATTTTTTTGTGTTACCTAATTTGCTACCTGTTGATAATAAAATTTAGTTTAGAATAAATATTTCTTATGCCAACAGCATAATTCATAAAGATATGAACGCATACCATTATTAAAAAGTTTAGCCAACACAATTTATAAAAATATGATATACATATGTTATGTTAATTTAACACTGTTACTTTCTCATTCACTTTAAAGGTATGAGTTTAATGTTAGTTTAGTTTAGCAATCAACATATTAAATTTGCAGATGTTACAGTACGCACTGATCAACAAAATCAAGCTTTTTTTACCTTGAAACCTATACCAGATTATGTTAGAGACAAAGTTATTTAAGAAATAAATAATATCAAATAAATTCAGATACGAATAGTTTTGTTGTAACACAAAATTTTTATCCTTGAAAAAAAATTTAATTCATGAAAATAATGGTATATATAATATAAAAGTGATTATATTAAGATTTTCTTCTATATTTTGCTTCAGAAACATCGCGTCTTAATCCGCTTACATACTTGTACTCCACTTGCTCTGATATCGTTTTCCAATTGCTAAAATGTCCTGCTGGAATCTTTCTCCATGCTCATCACTGACAGCTTCGAAATTTGCAGGGAAATAGCCTAAGTGAGAATGTAAAAAATGTACTTTTAAGGACATATTACATCCCAAAGTCTTATAAGCAATTAAGACCTCTTCGACTAAGCTTTTGTAGTTTTGTGATCGATGATTTCCCAAAAAATTTGAAGCCACATTTTGAAAATATTCAAGATAGTTTAGTTATTCATTAAATATTTTGTCCGTTATTAATTGCTTTATCTGAGGACCTACAAATATGCCCTCTTTTATCTGACTTTCAGAAATTTCTCTTTTAAATATAACAATCTAGCACCATCCCGATCCATTGCCTTCACCAGTCCAAGTTTGATGTGTAAAGGTGGTAAGAATACATCTTTAGGTTTTTCAAATTCTCATGTTTTCATATGACTCTTTCATGTTGGCATCATGGGCTATTAGTACGGAGGAAGTTTATTTCCATTATGTACAAGTACAGCAGTCTAACTAACTTTTGACGAGTCAATAAA
Organism: Pachyrhynchus sulphureomaculatus; assembly: GCA_019049505.1. Classification (NCBI taxonomy): domain Eukaryota; kingdom Metazoa; phylum Arthropoda; class Insecta; order Coleoptera; family Curculionidae; genus Pachyrhynchus; species Pachyrhynchus sulphureomaculatus. The sequence continues at coordinate 80,265,718 of CM032452.1, read as the reverse complement.
TAAACGCCAGTCTTCCGAATTGTATTTCAGACCCAATATATTCATTATAGCATTAATGTCATGAGAAAATACTAAATTAGTCTTTTGTGAAAAGAAAATTTTAGGCTCTTCGTCACGATGCCGAGAGTGACATATTCTTGTTTTTGGTTGCAACAAATTCTAACCATTCATGTGTTAATAAATGTGGTTCATTTGATAGGAAATTGCTTGAAAGTCAATCAATCAACCGCAAAGTTGTCTACTTGGATGGATTCAACATTTAGGTCGGAACTTCTTGTTACAAAACATTGTTGGCCGGTGATAAAGTCAATGAGCTGAACTCTCAATCTCTTCCCAGCGAAATTTTGATTCACTTGATTACAATGGTCGTTCTCTTTTTTTTTGGTGACGATACTACAGTGAAAGTTGATGACTCCAGTAAAGCTAAATTTATACCAATACACTTACGGTGATCGAATATTAAAGCAACTTTTCTTGCTATAGGTTGCGCGCGATTAATTGCATCTATCAATATATTTTTTGGAGTGCGATTCTTCAACCGTGTACTCTTACAAAACTTTAAACAACGATTAGGGTAAAATAGTACATATGAAGGAAGGTATTTTCATTGTTTCAGTGTTGTAGCTATTCAAAATGAGAGGCTCCAACTGCTGCATTAAAAACCACTGAAGTGTCGAAAGTCCTGAAGTTTCGAAAAACCATCTTAAACTAACTGTTTTACGTACAATTTTGTATCCTCTTTTTTTAGGAAAAATAACAGTTCCACTTTCGTTGTATTACTATGCGTGTACGTTGCCCCAAATACACCATTCAAGACGACAGATACGGACTAAACTAAAAATGTTGAACCTTGCAGAGAACTTTGTTTCCTTTTAAAGTGTTACTTATCAAATGAATCCAGTGTAATGGTATAAATTCCGGCCCACCGTTATTATTAATTATAATGTAAATATTAAAATTGTGCAGGTGATTTAAAAGTATATGCGTCTATTGAGAACCTTGAAGCCTGCTCGAGGATGCAACAATTTTTACTTGCACTAGTGGTGGTGTGTAAAAAAAATTTACTAAGAACTCCATGATATCTCCATGTGCCGGCCTCGTAACATAGTGAGTTAAGACCCTCTATATGAAACCGATGGTCACTGGCTCGATTCCGGCAATCGGCTGGGTATGTGTGTTTTTAAGTAGTAGTAAATGTAGAAATGCAATAACGCCAATGATAGCGCTACCGCGTTGTCTTAAAAGTGCCATGAAATACAAATGTATATGTTTCGGCACCTGCACAATGCTGACGGATATTATGACATTCTCGTCAATATAGGAGGTGGATTATAAAAAAAAAAACTAAAAAGTTATATCCAATTCTGTATTAGTACTCCATAAATCAAAATGGATACTTTTACGTCTGCATTTTGAATTTGAAATTCACTAGGATATAGCAGTTACATATAACGAAAACACAAGGTATAGGACATATCCCTAACATGGTTTCCAATACCTGCAAAATATATGTTCATGCCTAAACAAGGGGCTTTTAAAATCTGTAAAAAAGAAAGAAAGACGGATTTTATGTTGAAATTCTGCTAGATAATAGCATGTAACAACCAAAAATTTAATATTGGATATTTGAAGAAACGTAAGAATAACCAAGCAGTAAAACCTTTAATAATTAGTCATTATAATATGTCTGCCCCTGCTATATTCAAATTTCTAATACCTGGCATCTTCACTAAATATAACACTTATTTTTATCTCAATCTCCAAGGCCCATATCGACCGTCCATTTTTGAATATAGGCCTCCCTCATTGTACCCCATCTGTCTCTAACCTGTGCTTCTCTCCTGCAGCTTTGGCCCCGCAATCAGTTTCAGGTCATTTGTCTAATATGTTGGTGGGCGTCCCCTTTTTCTTTTCCCAGTATAAGGTATCCAGTGAAGGATGATGTTCCATCTAGAATCACTACATCTTGCTATATGTTCTGCATAATTCCACTTTAGAGTGGTGATTGTTTCAACTGCGTCTTTCATCCCTGTTGTTCGACTAATCACTGTATTGGTCTTCCTGCCTCTCAAAGATATACCAATCATTTGCCATTCCATAGCCCTTTGTGTGACAGCTATTTTTTTAAGGTTTGTTTTGTCCAAGTCCAATGTTTAACCTCCGTACGTATTTTTATCTACCAGCAACTAAAACACATACTATGTTAATATCAACTATCAAAATATGTTCCAACTCCACATATACTTTATCTCCATTTATTCTCAATTTAATTGTTTGTTTAAAACATTATTGTGTTTAACATTAAGTATAAAACTTAGCATGTGGAAGAGATATGGTTTCAGCAGTGTTAGCCGTCCCTTATATAAACATTATTTTTCCTATTTCGACATACTAAACTACTAAATGATAAGTACATTTTGAAAATTATCTATTGACAAAACTTAATGATGTAGGAAATTCACGTTCTTGCTTTTAGTATATATAAGCAAGTGCAAGTAGTGAATATCCATCATAATCAATCAATTTTAAAATAAAAATATATGAAGATGTTACATAAGTTTTGTTATACGTCTGCGATACCTATAATGTGAATAAAAAACTTTAAACCTGTTACCCTTCGATATTAGAGAGATTTTGCAACGCTTATTTTTCACATTCCTTTGTCCTTATCGTTATCTCAAGCACACTTAGATGGGTTAACATATGTTTCTAAATTATAGCTGTGTCTAGCAGGTTTCTATCACTTCTTTCAATATTTCCAAGGTAATACGAATGTGCGATAAATAAAATTTCATTTGAAATTAGCACTACACGCACTGTAATACTATTGTGAAAAAGGTTGCAAAATCCCAATAATCTGAACACTTATTAACTATTGTCAGTGTTAGTTGCAGTTTCAGTTTTACTGTATTTTCTTTGTGGTTTGTATACCTAAGTATAAAAATAAACAGGCCCTATCACAATAGCGATAAAAATAACGAAATAACCTCTCTTATAAGTTCCTAAATAAGGAAAATCGTTATCCTTAATAAAGGTTTCTCTTATTTTGTTTCAATACTGCGCAAGCTCCAAATAGTGGACACATGCTTCAAATAACGATAACAGCTGAATTCTTATATTTAATTTCTTCCCTTTTACTACTGCGCAAGCTTCAAACAGTGTGCGCATGCTTCACATAAAGATAAAGATAGAAGCATACCGAAATAAGCGTGGCAATAGTAAAGGGAAGAAATTAAATATAAGGACTCAGCTGTTATTGTTATTTGAAGCATGCGCCCACCATTTGGAGCTTGCGCAGTATTGAAACAAAATAAGAGAAACCGTTATTAAGGATAACGATTTCCTTTATTTAGGAACTTATAATAGAGGTTATTTGAAATTCGTTATTCTTATCGCTATTATAATAGGGCCTGTTTTTTTTTCATACGTAAGAAAATACAGTAAAATTGAAATTATATTCTTTAATTGCAAATAATAATACTACTCAATATATATCACCACTACACCAAACACTTTATTTTTGCGCTCGACACGCGTTTCGCTAACCATGTTAGCTTCCTCAGAAGCGATGATTGACTCAATCATCGCTCCTGATGAAGCTAACATGGTTAGGAAAACGCGCGTCGAGTGCAAGAATAAAGTGTTTGGTGTAGTGGTGATATATATTGAGTAGTATCATTGTGCCAAAGATTCCACATTCCCAACTTAGCAAATAATAATAACAACAATTAATTAGTGTTCAGATTATGTTGGGATTTTGAAATCTTTGGCACAATGGCATTACAGAATAGTACAAAAACCACTTTATGTTTAAGCCTGATACGCCTTTCTCTAACCACGTGAGCATCATCACAAGTGATCACTGCTTGTCGACTTACTAATCGTTCATGACGATGCTAACATGGTTAGTGTAACACATTTCAAGTGAAAAAATAATGTGTTTGGTGCAGTGGTAATAACTGTTGTGTAGTACTAATCTCAAACAAAATTTTATTTATCGCACATTTCTATTAACTAGGAAATATCGAAGAAAGTGATAGAAACTCTGCTACATACAACTTTAATTTAGAAACTTGTGTTTATCCCACAATGAAAAAAAAATCGAGATGATGAATACTAACCTAACCTTCTTTTAGTTTATTTTATTGCAATTCTGCCGTAGTGTGAAAGCGAAATTCCTTCTCGGTACTACTGCGCATGCTTAAGATAACGATAAGGACAAGGGCATGTGAAAAATAAGCGTTGCAAAATCTACGCTTTGGTCGAAACAACAGTACTTATTCTTAAAAAAAGAAGTATTTCCTGCTTTTTAAAGTAATTATTATCAGTATTATTGATTATTTAACCATTTGGAAGTACTTAAATAGTACTTAAAAATGATTTTAAAGTGCTAGAAGTAAGAAGAAATATAAGCAAGCCGTTGTTAATTTTAAATTGATTACAGCTAAAACTAAGTATTTAGTTTATATTTGGCTGAAGTTATTAATCGTATCTCCTCTCAACAAAATCAACGATATACCACTGAAGACAGATATAAAATACTTAGGCCGCTCCCCGATTTGTCGGTGCGGTATCGTTTTTCTTGATGTGCCTGACTTGTGCGGGATGCGCAGGCGCGGAAGAAGTCAGGTGAGTTCAAATATAGGCGTTCGGTATGTTTTCGTTACCGAATCGGTACTGAACACACCGAGAAAAACGATACCGCACCGACAAATCAGGGACCGGCCTAGATGCCAGAATATCTAACAAGGGGGGCTGCGAAGAAGAAATTAAAAGAAGGATAGCTATGGTCAAAACTGCAATGACAAGCCTAAGCAAAGTATAAAAAGATCACAGAATAAATAAAATGACTAGAAAAAGGCTTGTCAATTCACTAATGTTCCCTATAACCACATACGGAACCGAAACATGGACTATTAATTTTTTCCTGGCCAGGTCATAGGACAAATGCATCTGTTGTGAGCGTTCTTAACATCCCGGTGTGTTACCATTGATTCAGAGAAAAATAGTATTCTTTTTTGGTCACATTATAAGGAGGGATGACATGAAAAAGTTACTGATCCAGGGGAAAGTCGGCGGTAGAAACAAAAGAGGTAGATATCCCAATGGATACATCGACCAGATCATGTCTACAACGCACTTGGAGTTACCGAAGATGATGAGAAGTGTCGAAGATAGAGAAGCCTGGAGGGCTGTTGTAAATTCTCAGTAACAACGCAACAGAGCTCACGACGCGACGCTCGGAGCCGAACAACGATGCGAAAGAAAGATTAATCGTACATCTGCTTCTATTTTCAAATGATGTCGCTATATGTCAACAATGTGTCTGGATGAAAGATCAATGAGTCTTGAAATATAATAATCATGGATGCGGTTGTTTCGCTTTCCTGAAAAAAAAAACTGCATATATTAATAAAAAAATTAGGAAAAGACATTACCGAATGGTTGACAAAAGTCAGTCGATATTTTTAATTTTATCGATTTTTGATTTTTTTGTTTTTTAATTTAAGATACAACAAATACAAAAATAAAACTTAATTAAGGCAGAAAGCTGTTAGAAATTATTTTTAAAACGTACAAATGCCATCATAACTTCAACTTAAATAAATTTATAAAAAAAATCTTTTTTATAAAAATCTAAATTAAAAATGGACGAAAATTTCTACTGTTACATAAGCTAGCGCTTAATGTTTTAATTGACTGAAACAAAGTAATTTCACAAACATTTATTTGGTTTACTGAACAGATACTAAAAAAATAATTACTTTTTACTTGTTTACAAGTTTATCGCTAATTACGGCCACATCGGAACTTTTGAAGGCCTCGCTTCAAATCTGAAATGTTTTTTTTTTTAATTTTAGAACCATAAATCTGTTACAATATAGGTTAAAATTTGAAATACCTCTCCTGTCATAAAATAAAATCTTGGCAATTATTTAATATTAAAAGTCAGATATATATTTCTCCAATTACGTTTTAAATGCCAGATTAGCCGGGTTGTATCAAACCAAATATTATTATTTTCTTCATTATAAAAATTTAATATTATGTACTCAATGAAATGGACTCAAAAAAATCTGGAAAATTTTGCAAATGGCTCAAATATTTTTTAAAAATTATGTGTCCCGGAATATTTTGTAACATCGCGAATATACAGTGACTCACAGCTTAAATGATGCAGTCGCTATAAGAAAAGACTAACTGGTCTCAGTGCCTCTTTATTTATTTGAAAAAAAACAACTTATTGAAATTAAATTAGTAAAGAGTCTTCTAAAAAAGTATGAATTACTTTTTGTCTTAAATATGCCTTACTTAATTAACAATAAATAATTAATCAAATCATATGCGATTTTAACGTCACAGCTTAAATGATGCAAAATTCAATATACCAAAATTATTAGAGAAAACAAACTGTAGAATTTAAAATAAGCCTGCTAATATTTGGTCGGGCCTCCCTCATTATCAATAACGGCTTGTAATCTTCTGGACATTGATTCAACTAACTTTCTAGTATACTCCGGGGAAATAGTGTTCCATGCTTCAGTAATTTTTACTTTTAATTCAGTTTTATTTGATATTGGGGCACTATTTACTTTATTTTTTAATGTCAGCCACAAATTTTCAATTACATTGAAGTCTGGTGACTGGCCTGGTGTTTTAATAACATTTGGACAATTATAAAGCAACCAACTGCGGACTCGAAATGACGTGTGCTTTGGATCATTGTCGTGATAGAACCGATAATTGTTTTCAATATCTAATTTTTGGGCACTAGCGACGAGATGCTGCCTTAGTATATCCAAATACGCATATTGGTTCATATTCCCTTCGAGGAAATGCATGTTATCTACTCCTGCAGATGACATACAGCCCCATAACATCACTCCACCTCCACCGTGCTTTATCGTAGTTTTCATATTTTTCAATTTTAATTCTTCGTTAGGCTTTCTCCACACTGATATTTTTCCATCGGACTCAAATAAGTTTATTTTGGTCTCATCAGCAAAGATTACTGAATTCCAGAAGTTCAAGTCTTTATTGATATGCTCTCTGGCAAATTCCAATCTGACGCGTCTATTTCTTTGGCTAATGAAAGGCTTATTTCTAGCAGTTCGACCATGTAAATTATTATTTCGCAAGATCCGTTGAACCGTTTCGGGGTTACACCTTTTTCCAAATTGTCTTTCCACCTCGGCGCACAACTTTGGCGCACTTTTTTTTTGGATTATTTGATACCTCTCCTAAAATCCATCTTTCTTCACGTTCATTGAAGATCTTATTTGGAGCCAACCTTGACTATTCTCGACTCTATTTTCATTCCGGTGACGTTCAATGATATGCTGAACAGTTGACGGACATTTATTTACCATTTTGGCTATGTCTCTTTGGCTGTATCCATTCCTGTAATGAGTAATAATTAAATTTTTCTCAGAAATTGTAGTTCGACGACCCATTCTTACACAATTTCGTTTTATTGAATGAAAAAATGTCAAACTAAACAAAAAACAATTACACTAAGAAATCAAAGCAACGCCGCCTTCGTAAATTTCAAAATGCGATAAGTTTTAACCCCTGTTGTTATTTTGCATCATTTAAGCTGTGACGTTAAAATTGCATAAGATTTGATTAATTATTTATTGTTAATTAAGTAAGGCATATTTAAGACAAAAAGTAATTCACACTTTTTTAGAAGACTCTTTACTAATTTAATTTCAATAAGTTGTTTTTCCCAAATAAATAAAGAGGCACTGAGACCAGTTAGTCTTTTCTTATAGCGACTGCATCATTTAAGCTGTGAGTCACTGTATATTTTGACACACAAAAAATCGTCAATGTACTTTTTGGAAAATGTAATATGATTTTAGAAAATAGGGTCTTTATGTTACATGGTACGTGCTAAATAAATGAATGAGATTTATGTAAAATTGTAAAAAAACAGTTAGTTAAGGTTAATAGCAAATACACCTATAAGCTAAAAGTTTTAAAAATCTATATCAACTACTAAAAATGAATATCTATATCAACTACTAAAAATGAATAAAGTCTATACAGTCTGTCAGTTTAACGACGCTGTACGGACGCGGGACGCGGGACGCGGTTATGTTTTGCATAAGAGAGCGTTGAAATTTTGTCTAGTATTTTCTACTTGCCCTTACCTTACTCATTGCATTTTCTATTGGATCATTGATTTGGCGAAACTGATGTTATGAATGACATACTCGTATCTGTTCTTCTTTGTGTCTGGGTCCCAACTGCAGCATGTCTCCAAAATCGAAGTCGAATAATCACAGAAATATTAAATGGTTTGTTTACTTTAACAGGGGAAATACGTTAATTATTAAATGGGAGTATTTAAATTGACCTTGAAACTTCCACAATACTCACATGAAGTAACAATTGCAGTGCGGTTATTTTTGATTTCCCGGACTTTTGAACAAGAACGTAATTTAAATTGCATAACAACTGTCGACGAAATTTCATGTAATATAGAAAATCCTTGACAGCAAGTGGTCGTTTTCAATCCAACTTTGTATAAGTATGCAAAAGAGATTTAAGGATTTGTAAAATTAGTTACGGTCAAAATATAAGTGCGACCTTCTGTTTCTGGTTAAACCTCATTCTATTCGCAGTTGCATTTTCCAGTAGAGAATAAAAACTATGTAGTTAGATAAAATGATTTACAGGACGTCCCTCAAAAAAGTTAAATTTTAAGATATTTATGATAATAAAACAAATTTTTAGAGGCATACTTATCCCTTTATCATCCATCTTATATTGAAAAGGTTGTAACTTCTATATTTTCAGGGTCTATTCATGCTCCTCCATCCTACTGATACCACAGAATGCCGTCCCTTGACCGAAGGGTAGCTTATCTGCCAGTCTATGACCTTATACAACTAAGCTTTTAAAGTTTATATGTACTTTCAGAAACCAGAGATATAAATTTTTTTATCTTACAGCGACAATATTTTATTTTATTCTAGCCGTGCCCGCGGCTCCGCTCGCGTGGACTTGATTCACTACTATGGTCACTACTTATTGCTTATCTTACCTAACGTAATAAAATATCTCCCATTATTTCTCCTTATCTTCCATTATTTCTCCTTATCTCCCATTATCTCAACATAATTCCCATTATCTAGGCTCATCTCCCATTATTTCTCCTTCTCTCCCATTATTTCTCCTCATCTCCCATTATCTCACCTTATCTCCCATTATCTAGTCTTATCTAGACTTATCTCGCAATATTTCTCCTTATTTCTCATTATTTATCCTTATCTCATATTAGCTCGCCATAACTCCCATTGTATAAGCTTATCTGTGCTTACCTCCCATTCTTTCTCCTTATCTCCCATTATTTATACTTATCTCCCACTATCTCACCTTATCTCCCATGACCTAGGCTTATCTCGACTTATCACCCATTATTTCTCCTTATCTCCCATTATCTCACGTTATCTTCCATTATCTAGGCATATCTTGACTTATCTCCCATTATTTCTCCTTATCTCCCATTATCACACCTTATATCTAGGCTTATATGGAGTTATATAGAACATATGTATAAATTTATAAAAAAAAACACGTAAATCGGATAAGTGGTTCTCGAATGATAAGCACACTAATGGACAGACAGACAGACGTTGTGTTTTGTATATATTATAAAGATCATTATTATTATTATATAACCTGGCCAGAGAACATATTCATGAATTTAAAAAAAATAAGTAAATCCGATAAGTGGTTCTCGAGTGATAAGCGCACTAACGAACAGACGGGCAGACAGAGAGACGTTGCATTATATATATATATATATATATATATATATATATATATATATATATATATATATATATATATATATATATATATTATATTCTTTGTTACATGATATTGTTCCATATTTAACGGTTTAGGCAGCGTATTGCAAGATAATGCGCTAGCGTCAAACTTTTCCGACTTGATTCACTATTATCGTCACTGCTAATTTCTTATATTACCTAACATAATAAAATATATCCTATAACCTGGCCAAAGAACATATGTAAAAATTAAAAAAAAAAAAAAATAACCGGTCAAGTGCAAGTTGAACTTGCGCAATTAGTGTTCCGTACGTTGATTGCTTTTCAAATAAAAAATTTTGTTACAGAGTATAAAATGATCAGTGACTTCACAAAACACACCCCAAATGAGTTTTCAACAAAGTTTGTTTCCAATCTTTACTGAAATCTGATGACCTTGAAATTTTTGTTTTTTTTTTTATATACCAGATAAATTATTAAAGGTAATGCACTCGTGATAATTTTCGTTCAATCTACACCCCGGCCCCGTGGAGAATATTCCAGAATTTTTTCAAAATTTTTTGATTAGTACTTTTCGAGATAAGGCGGGTGGACAGCGATTTTTCGCGATTTTTTAAAAATAATACAAAGAAAAGTGCGCGCAAGTATTACATTATATATATATTTTTCACTCGTGTTTTCATAAGCTTTCATTTGACATCACACTCGATTACCTAGTAAAAAAAAATTTTTTTTTCACTTCCGATTTCACCCCCCAAAACTAACCCCTTAAATCAAAATTTAACTTTCAAAACTACATGGCTCTGATGAAGCCATCAATTCCTATATTATTACCAAATTTTAACTTTCTACGACAAATAGTTTCGGAGAAAATCGGGTGTGACAGACGGGCAGACAGACGGACAGACACCGAAATGATGTGTGTGTGTTCCGTACGGAACACTAAAAACAGGCAGAGAGACGTTTTATTTTTCATATATATATATATATATATATATATATATATATATATATATATATATATATATATATATATATATATATATATATATATATATGTATATGTATATGTATATGTCATGTATTGTATTGTATATATATATATATATATATATATATATATATATATATATATATATATATACATATATATTGATTCTTTCCATATTGTTCCAAGTTAATGGTTTAGGCGGTGGATTGCAAGAGAACGCGCTAGCGGCAAACTTTTCTCCGACTTCATTCACTATTATCGTCACTGCTTATTCCTTATGTTGCCTATCGTAATAAAATATAGCCTATAACCTGGCCAAAGAACATATGTATGTTTTAAAAAAAAAAAGCACCTAAATCGGAAAACTGGTTCTCAAGTGATAAGCGCACTAACGGACAGACAGACAGACAGAGAGACGTTGCATTAAATATATCTATATATATATATATATATATATATATATATATATATATATATATATATATATATATATATATATATACTATAGAAGATTATAGATAACCTGGCCAGATAAGAAATGTATGAATTAAAAAAAACACGTAAATCGGATAAGTGGTTCTCGAGTGATAAGCGCATTAACGGACAGACAGACAGACGGAGGGACGTTGCATTTTATATATAATATAGATATTCTTTGCTACATGATATTGTCCCATATTTAATGGTTTAGGCAGTGTATTGCCAGAGAACGCGTTAGCGGAAACTTTTTTCCGACTTAATTCACTATTATCGTCACTGCTTATTCCTTATGTTACCTAACGTAATAAAATATAGCCTATAACCTGGCCAGAGAACATATGTATGTTTAGAAAAAAAAGCACGTTTCTCAAGTGATAAGCGCACTAACGGACTGACAGACAGACAGAGAGACGTTGCATTTTATATATATTATAGATTAATCCTTTATATTATGTCCTATGTGAGAGCGATTCGAATAAAGCAGAGCCAAAGCAACACAACAATGTGTTTTTCTCGCTCTAATCGGTTTTAGCGATGACACATTTTAATGTATTGTGATTATACTGCAACATGTATGCTAGCAATATTTAAAAAAATGCTCGATTACAAACTGCAGCGTTGGGTTTTTCCAAAACAATGGTACTTTTTTTTGTCGATTTAAGAACTTTTTTCTTTAGGATTAAATTTTAACTTCTTAATTTTGTAATTTTAAATAAGACATGCTTGCATAAAACCGAAGCATAAAACCTAAATTTTTTATTGACGAAATTATTGGCTCAACTTGAATACGCAAATGTGTCCAATAAATTTCACAAAAAAATTAACTATCGTGACAAAGAAAGACTGATGCCGTCCGACGTTGAATGTAACACTTCTAAGGACAAGACAGCGGGAGATTTTAAATAGAAATAATGTTACTGTGCAAAGTTTTGTCATTCAAAATCATAGATATTATAGAAATGTTTGAAATTTTTGATTTAATAAAATTTCAAGTTAATGCAGCATGAGCAATATAAAAAAAACAAGAAGAATGGAGCGCTTTGTTAGAAAAGAGATGAATACAAGTGAAAAACTTGACAGGATGGCATTTTCTCCAGGAAATTGAATAGGCATATCAGATTTTGGGCCTAACGCTTTATTGGGACTTTATACTGCCCAAAAGTGAAACCTGAAACTGGAACCCAAATTTTTAAATATATATTGAATTCAGCAAGGAATTTTATGTCCGAATTCAAATTGAAATTTTCTGGGCCTGATTGTGCCTCATTGTAACTACAATAAAATCCGACTGTTATAAGGATCTTTACCTGTGTTATTAGCCGTTGACACACGGAGTATTCTTTATCTGATCTTGTATTAACATCTGGATACGCATGGTTGAATAAACGATTTTTCAAATCATTTTTAAATATTTTCTGAGAAAAAAGTGAGGCGCATATTTTATAATTTTTGCACAAATTTTCAATTGGACAATTGATGACGCGTTTGGTTGCTGCAAGCCCAATCTTTGCTCTATAACCAAAAAATGTCATAAGAGATAGCTTCTCAGAACTATTCAATTTATTGGCGTACGATTTATTAAGCAATTGATATTCTTTAATTAAACCTCTTACCTTTCAACATCTTTGGGGAGGAAGAAGAAACTCACTCTGGGCGTACTTTTAGAATTATTCTTACAATTGTCCACGGCACAACAATAACCTTCTTTCCCCATAATTATATAAATTGTTTGTTAACCTTTTCGATTCTCTTCACTTACAAACGTTTTTAATTCTCTTTTTATACAAATTCTCTCTTCCTTCTGTCTTTAAATTCATATAAACTGCAGTTACATCAAGAAACGATCGACAATACATTTCAAAAGACACATTCTGAGATCAGATGTAAACATTGAGCAACAATTTTCAAAGAGGGACCTGTCGACGCATGCGCCGTCAAAATCGCGTCACTAACTTGGAGCTCACTTTTGCTACCGTATATTAGTTGCCATATTTTGATCTAAAATTGAAACAAACGAAGTCGTTGAAAATGGACGACGAAATACACTTATCGAATGCGCACTCGTACATGCTCATTCTCAAATCTCTGACTAATGCTTGTCTTTTGTGATTGTAACCATTATTTTTTTGTGATTCTATTTACATGTTTGTTTCATTTTATTTATCTGTTTAATGTCTTGTCAATTGCCTTTTTATCTAATAAAATTTTTCTCGCTATTCTGCGCAATATTTTCATTTTTATTATCGTATGTTATCGATGTTTCGGTCGAGTTTCCGCTGTGGAAATTAGTATAATGTAGGTGTAAAATCCACGTCATAATTTCACTTGCCGTTCACACTATAAAAATGAGGGAGGAACTTAGTGATGACATGTGGTATTAGTGCACCACAGGCGACCTCCTCCCATCCAGCCAACACTCAATTCGCCTCGTGTACTTTTACAGTGAGGTTGACCGTTCTTTCTCCGGTCGAACAGTGTTTTTATCATTTCTTAAAAGTTTGAGGTGTAACATCTTTAGTCCCACTACACACAATGGGTCGGAAAAAGCTTAAAATAGAAGAGAAATCCCGTGCCTTCAGTCTGCTAGAGAAGGAGGATTCAGTGATTGCTGTAGCCAGAGATCTGGGCGTGTCGAGAGAGACAATTTATCAATTGAAGCGATCAGCGGCGTCATTGCCTCCTGGGACGGTACCTCAAAGAAAATCAGGCTCTGGAGCACCAAAGAAGACTTCATCAAGGACTGTTACGCTTCTGAAGCGTGAAGTGATGTCAAATTCTTCTATCACCGCCGTTGAACTCAAAAACAAGTACCCTATGCTCCTCCAAAACGTCACAACTAGGACAGTTCGTCACCGCCTACAGAAGGACCTGGGTCTACCAAATCGCCGTGCCGCAAAGAAGCCCCTGCTCACAACAGCAATGAAGAAGAAAAGGCTTAACTTCTGTAAAAAATATCAAGATTGGACATCTGAAAAGTGGAAGAAAGTGATGTTTAGTGATGAGAGCACTTTCAGGTTGGTCAGTAGAGGCTCAAAGATTGTACGTTGTCCAAATACCATATCAAGGTATGACCTTATATATACGGTTAAGACTGGTAAACACCCTGACAATGTGATGGTGTGGGGTGCATTCGGTGGAAGCAAGGGCAGGGGAGGTTTGTACTTTCTTCTCAATAATGTAACTATGGAAGCAAGCAATTAAATTAATGTTTTGGAAAAACATTTGCTCAATTTTGGGTCATTCATCAGTGTGACTATTTTATGCATGATGGGGCCCCTGCCCAACAAAGTTTTTCAATGACCATAACATAAATATTTTAGAGTGGCCAGGTAATTTTCCTGACCTGAATCCTATAGAAACTGCCTTGAATTTCATGAAGAACACGGTTCAAGAGACACGACCCAGCAACATCAAGGATCTAAAAGAAGCGCTGAAGACACTGTGGATAACCATGGACTCCACGTACTTCACCAACCTTGCTAAATCCGTGCCTAAACGACTACAGATGGTGGTAAAATGTAAAGGTGACATGACAAAATACTAATTGTAACAAAATATCCACGTCTCCAAATTTGCAAAACTTCATTTTTCTGCATACCCAATTCACTGAGCTACATTGTGCTTCCAGACAAACAAACTGAACGTTAAGGATTATTTTAAAATAATTACCAACATTCTTCGTTATATCACTACTTTTTCTTTACATTTGCCGAATATATTTTTCTATTTAGGAATTTGTTATTGTAGGATCCTGGAAAATCGTAGACAATGGTATAATTTAGGAACAGAAGTAATTTTATTTGTGTATTTCCCTGCTTTCTTTTATGTTTTTATGTTTCTCGTCCAAGTTTTTGGTCTATAAAGTTTTATGGAAATATCTCTCTTTCTAAATTATCAAAGAACACACAAGATATAGGATGTCGACCCGAATTTCGATAAGATTTTATTACAAGTAAATATTACTCACATATGTATGTATGTATATATATATATATATATATATATATATATATATATATATATATATATATATATATATATATATATATATATATATACTAGCCGGGCCCGCGGCTTCGCTCGCGTGGACTTGATTCACTACTATCGTCACTGCTTATTTCTTATGTTACCCAACGTAATAAAATATCTCCCATTATTTCTCCTTATCTCCCAATATTTCTCCTTATTTCCCATTATCTCTACATAATTTCCATTATCTAGGCTTATCTCTGCTCTTCTCCCATTATTTCTCCTCATCTCCCATTATTTCTCCTTATCTCCCATCATCTCACCTTATTTCCCATTATCTAGGCTTATCTCGACTTATCTCCCATTATTTCTCCTTATCTTCCATTATTTCTCCTTATCTTCCATTATTTCTCCTTATCTCCCATTATCTCACATAATTTCCCATTATCTAGGCTTATCTCGACTTATCTCCCATTATTTCTCCTTATCTCCAATTATTTCTCCTTATCTCCCATTATCTCACCATAACTCCCATTATCTAGACTTATCTCTGCTTATCTCCCATTATCTCTTCTTATCTCCCATTATTTATACTTATCTCCCATTATCTCACCTTATCTACCATTATCGAGGCTTATCTCAACTTATCTCCCATTATTTCTCCTTATCTCCCATTATCTCACCTTATCTCCCATTATCTAGGCTTATATCGAATTATATAGAACATATGTATAAATTTATAAAAACACGTAAATCGGATAAGTGGTTCTCGAGTGATAAGCGCACTAACGAACAGAGAGACAGAGAGACGTTGCATTTTATATATATTGTATTCTTTGCTACATGATATTGTTCCATATTTAATGCTTTAGGGAGTGTATTGCAAGAGAATCGTCACTTTTCTCCGACTTATTCACTATTATCGTCACTGCTTATTCCTTATGTCACCTAATAAAATATATCCTATAACCTGGCCAGAGAACATAAGTATGTTTAAAAAAAAGCACGTAAATCGGATAAGTAGTTCTCCAGTGATAAGCACACTAACGGACGGACAGACAGACAGACGGACAGAGAGACATTGCATTTTATATATATTATAGATATTCTCTGCTACATAATATTGTTCCATATTTAATGGTTTGGACTGTGTATTGCAAGAGAACGCGCTAGCGGCAAACTTTGTCCGACTTCATTTACTATTATTGTAACTGCTCATTCCTTATGCTACCTATCGTAATAAAATATAGCCTATAACCTGGCCGGAGAACATATGTATGTTTTAAAAAAAAAAAAGTACGAAAATCGGATAAGTGGTTCTCCAGTGATAAGCGCGCTAACGGACAGACAGAATACGTTGCATTTTATATATATTATAGATGTAATAAAATATATACCTATAACCTGGTCAGAGAACATATGTATGAATTTAAAAAATCACGTAAATCGGTTAAGTGATTCTCGAGGGATAAGCGCATTAACAGACAGACAGACAAACATTGCATTTTATATATATTATAGATATAGATTATTATTATTATTATATAACCTGGCCAAAGAATATATGCATGAATTTAAAAAAGACAGGTAAATCGGATAAGTGATTCCCGCGTGATAAACGCACTAATGGACAGACAGACAGACAGAGAAACATTGCATTTTATATATATTATAGATTATACATTACAGATATTCTTTGCTACATAATATTGATCCATATTTAATATTTTAGGCTGTGTATTTCAAAGGCACGTGCTAGCGGCAAACTTATTTCCGACATGATTCACTATTTTACGTCACTGCTCATTCCTTATGCTACCTATCGTAATAAAATATAGCCTATAACCTGGCCAGAGAACATATGTATGTTTAAAAAAAAAAAGTACGTAAATCGTATAAGTGGTTTTTCAGTGATAGGCGCACTAACGGACAGACAGAGAGACAGACAGACAGAGAGACAGACAGACAGAGAGACGTTGCATTTTATATATATTATAGATATATATATATATATATATATATATATATATATATATATATATATATATATATATATATATATATATATATATAAATGTATGTATGGTAACAATGAAACTGGCAATTCAATCAGCTAATCGGTTGAGAACACAAGGACCTATAGAAAGAGCCATGCTGGGGTTTTCTTTAAGAGATCATATTCGGACCGAGGAAATAAGAACAGGGGTGGCGGATGTTGTGGGCAAAGTCGCAGAGCTCAATTGGAGATGGGTTGGTCATGTGGCTCGGCAAGAGAATACTAGTTGGACAAAGAGTATAGTGCAGTGGAGGGCGAGAGAGCACAAAAGAAGTACCAGAAGACCACCAAAACGCTGGTTGGACGACAAGCATAAGATGAGGGTAGGACGCAACTGGCCCCAAGTAATATATATATATATATATATATATATATATATATATATATATATATATATATATATATATATACGAGGCTGGTTTGAAAAGTCCGTGCAAAGTCCGAGAGATGGCACCACCGGCGCGTATCGAGGTCATGTTTAGTTAGTACCATCTCTTGAATGAACGCACACCAAGTTTCAGCCATATTGGTCTATTTCTTTGTGTTTGGCATTCGTGTGAATCAAGGAAGTCGAGTGATTTTCAAGAAATGGACGAAAAAGTATTTCGTGTGGTGATTAAACATTACTTTATGAAAGGCAAAACGTCTCAGGAGACTAAAGAGAAGCTTGATAAACATTATGGTGACTCTGCACCTTCAATTAGAACAGTTTATAAGTGGTTTCAAAATTTTCGGACTGGCCATATGGACACAAGTGACGCTGAACGTTCTGGACGGCCTGTGGGGGTTACGACTCCAGAAATCATTGATCAAATCCATGATATGGTAATGGATAACAGAAGAGTTAAGGTGCGTGAGATTTGGACATGAGAAAGCTATCCGCAAGATGGGTGCCGCGATTGCTCACGCTTGACCAAAAACGGAATCGTGTGAAGTGTTGCAAGGATGGTTTGCAGCTGTTCCAGAAGAATCCGGAGGACTTTAAGCGTCGTTTCGTCACTGTGGATGAAACATGGATACATTACTATACTCCTGAGACCAAACAACAATCTAAAAATGGGTTACCAAGGGGGAATCTGCACCAAAAAAGGCGAAGACCGTTCCTTCGGCCGGAAAGGTTATGGCGACTGTCTTTTGGGATTCGCAAGGGATAATCCTCATCGACTATCTGGAAAAGGGGGTAAAAACTATTACAGGTGAATATTATTCATCGTTATTGGACCGTTTGAAAACCGAGCTGCAAGAAAAACGCCCGCGATTGGCCCACAAGAAAGTCCTTTTCCATCACGACAACGCACCAGCACACACCTCAGCAGTTGTGGTCGCAAAATTAATGGAAATAGGATTCCAACTCGTTTCACATCCCCCCTATTCTCCAGACTTGCTCCCTCGGACTACTATTTGTTCCCCAATTTGAAGAAATGGCTGGCGGGACAAAGATTTTATTCAAACGAGGAGGTGATTACAGACACTAATGGATATTTTACAGACTTGGACAAATCCTATTATTCGGAAGGGATCAACAAACTAGAACATCGTTGAACGAAGTGTATAAGCCTAAAAGGAGACTATGTCGAAAAATAAAAAAGGTTTACCCCAAACACATAAGTAGTTTTTATTTTTGCACGGACTTTTAAACCAGCCTCGTATATATATATATATATATATATATATATATATATATATATATATATATATATATATATATATATATATATATATAGTCATTACTTAGATTGCAGACTGTTTAACTTACTGCCGGAATATGTAAAAAGGATTGAATCTATGGCACGTTTTAAAAAACAAATAAAAACTATACTCTTAAGTAAAACTTTTTATTCTGTAACTGAATTTGAAAGTTATCTGCTGGGCAGAGTGTGAATGTTATTCTTTATAACATCCTTACTCAATTAAAGTATCTTCAGTATGTATTTTGTTTGTTATAAATATGTATGTTATGTTTTTTGTTATATCTTGTATTTACTGAGTATTAATGTGTTTAATAGTAAGATTTCTTTTTTTTTTTTCTATATATTATTTTTGATATTACCTAAGATGGGATCATACATCCCTTTGATGACATGTCTTATCTACAACTTTTGTAGCTGAAAAGATTAATAAATTGTCTATTGTCTATGTCAAAATTAAGAAATGGATAGAAAAAAATACATACAAACGAATTGCAAAATTTATACGCACATGGTTTATCAAATATGACACACACAAATGGAACCTCAAGTGTATCAACTATCTTTATATATAACAATTTCGACACGATCGTAGGTTATACCTGTATAATACGTATTGTAAATATGTACATGGAGAAGTACCAGGTTTGCTCGAGTTAGTAGTAGATAGGTAGCAGTGGCATAGCCAAGGAGGGGCCCTGTGAACGTAGACAATCACTCCCAATAAGAAAACAGGTCCTTTGTTAGGGAACCTATTTTTTTCTGTTCTATTGACCTCACAAACTTAGCGTATTAGCCATTACCCTTGTAGATACGATCTAAAATCTCGGAAGTTATAACACCCAGCCGCTAGCGCCGGATTCGAACCAGCGACCTTCCAGTCATTTGTCAGACTCTCAACCCATCGCACTACCGAGCCCGGCGAGAAACCGTTTAAACTTTCAATGTAGGAAAGGGTTCTTTTTTGTGAAAAACCGCTCCCATCCCAGCTAACGATTTTTAAATAAAGTGTAAGTTCTTAAAGTTCCACTGTTTGAAAGGATTTTTTTGTGCAAAACTTTCTCCCCCGGCCATCGATTTTAGGTTTGTACTGTCGGGAAAGGGAATAAAGTCCCTGTGTAGGTGTTTTTTCCACAAGCTTTGTCCCCGGTTACCAATTAGCCCCCTCCCCCTCTATAAGCAACTTCACCTTTGATGTTCTTTTTTTTTCGTTAAAGCAGCGCTCTTTGTACCCATCTATCACTCACCCCTTGCTACGCCACTGATCGGTAGGTAAAAGATCTTCTATGAAGCAGGTACATGCTACTATATATAAAATTCACCGTGTGTCTATCTATATCCGACTATGATTCTAGAACGAATAATCCAATTTTGATGCAATTTCTTTCACGTGTAGGTACATCAGGGTTTGCAGAAGTGGGGTAAATGAGATAAAGACGTAAGAATAAAGTCATAGGTAACGAGAGTTCAGGCATTTTTTCTCCTTTAAAGCTTGAATACTGAAGGTACAAGGAGGAAGGCAATAGGTAAAGGAAATTCTGCCGCTTTTTATTTTAAATTGGTACAAAAATCATTACCGTTAACAATTAATTTTAAAAAATGTATCCGTTTTAACACAACTATGAGATCAAGTAAAAAATTTATTAATTTTCAAAAAGTTTAATAATAAAATATTTACAAATAATAACATTGCAAAGATACTAGCTCTCAGCAAACGCACTAATTACTAACAAAAATAATATAGTAATTTGTAACTAAAAATAATTAAAAAACACAATCTTCACTAAAAATAAAGTCATACAAAAATGATATCACTATGTGTAGCCTAAATACGCAAACGCAACTCTTAAAAAAATATATAAATTTATATTTTATTTACCGAGTGAAACAAGTTATTACTTTTCAGTATTGTTTACTGAGCTTTAAAATAATTTTAGTTGATTTAAAACAAAAAGTACAAGAAAAGAGTACAATCAATTAAAAATAACAATTTAATTGAGTTTAATACAACAGTTGAAGTCTTTTACTATGGGATTACCCTAAATATCAAACTATGATCTTCTGTAACAAAAAACGAGGAAAGTGCAAGTCGGACTTTTAGTGTTCCGTAGTGATTGCTGAAGTTTTCTATGAAATTCAATCACACATTCAGTATAAGAATTATCAAGAATATATTATTATTTTTTACCTAAATATTTGTTTAATTATAAACAAATAAAATTAAACTAATTTGTCTCGGTACCTATCCGTTGGTCACCAGTTATCATAGAAATTTATTTTCTCTGTGATTGGCCAAATGCTTAAAGCAGTAATGTGGTGAAAAGTATATGAGTATATTACTAATTGCACCGAATACGTATTGAACCAGATAAATTATCAAATGTAATGCACACTGATAATTTTCACTCAATCCACACCTCCGATTTTACCCCCCAAAACAATACCCCTTAAGTCAAAATTTAACTATCAAAACTACACCGCTCTGATTAGGCCATCAATTCCTATATTTGGGCCAAATTTCAACTTTCTATATCAAATAAGTGTTCTGTACAGAACACTGAAAAGGTTTTTGTTCCACTCTGTAATGATGTTTTAATACATTTACTACTAAATCAATAATTTAAAATGTACACACGAAGATGAGTTAAAAAATATTTGATTTTTTTATGAAAATGTATGAAAAATACATTTAGTTATTCTCTAACGTCTACAATTTATTATTATTATTATTATTATTAAAATGTATAATTTCTATGTAGTTCTTAAAATAAATTATTATTATCGTTATTTCTAAGTAATAGAAATATTGGTGCGTGATTTTTTAAGTAAGCTTTCAGCCACGTAAAAGCATAAAAAGTCACTGTTGAAAAGGGGCATAAAAAAAAAAGTTTTACTGATTTTTAAAAGTATTAAAAAAATACCCGCCTGACACAGTGCCAGCACAAATATACCGATGTCTCATTTATTAATAATATGGAATACTGTAACTCATAAGTTAAGAAAAGTAAAGCCCGGAAAGCATATTAAATGAATTACTTCTAAAAACATTACATGCTGTGATGTCACTGTAAACAACAAAAAATATTGGCAGCATTGAGTTATGGAGCTTATTTAGTATATAGTAACCGAGATAAGTATTTGTGCAACAAGTGTCGGGTAAAAACGAAAACACAATTTTATGCCCCCTTTTTAAAAATTATTGCACAAAGCAAATGAAAAATTACAAATAACTGAATAATTAGAAACTCCTAACTACGAGACCAAAAAGTATACACCCTGTATAATGTGCCCTAATGTATGAAAATTAAAAAATTCTCACTTTAGTAGTAGAGTAGGAAAAAACAGCTTATAATCGTAATTTTTCTGTTCATACAGAAATATTTGTTTACTAGCTTCATAGAGAGTTGTATGAAATCGATTATTTAAATAATAAACTCATGTCAAGTGAAAAGTCGTTCTTACAAGTAAAAAACTACTGTAGTAAGTGAAATGAGCTATATTTCTATTGAATCTAAGGATAGCTCGCCAAGGTTAGCTAATGCTGGAAACAGAAATGAAACTTTCTACTGAGGCTTGTATACATTTACAACCTTCATGAAATTTAATTTTAGAAAATTTTTAAAAAAATTCTAAGTGATAATTTAAATTTTATATATGGCTGTAAATAAGACTATTTTGGTTTATTCAATGGCGATAATTCATGTAAGCATGCCCTCTGTTAAGAAAATACTCATTTCTTCCCATTTGAAATATATATTTTATTATTTTCTTGTCATGATTACAATATCTAAATATCCAGTCAGTTCGTTGCTTCTTGGCAGAGCTGGTCAGTACCTAGCTACTAACTTAGCTGCTATTTTGACAGCTAACAGCATATTCGAGCTAAACTTTAAATGAAGTAGATTAGATTCGAACACTTTATTAGTCTATTCACAAGGTTACTTTAGAAAGTAGCTAGTTACTCAAAAAGCTACAAGCTACTTTTATAAAATGTAACTACAAATTTTCAGTGATATTTGAACTGATGAAAAACATTTATAAAATTAGTCGATGCTGTGATAAAAGTGAATAAGTTCTAATTCGTATTTTATGAACCGACATGCATGACTGAGTCAAACTCCACTATGTTGTAAAAATAAACAGTGCATAGGAGAAACGGAAATAAATAGTTACTGAACGAACCAGTAAATAAAAGTCTATCGCTGCTCTTTAGCCGTCAATTTATCGATAAGTTCTTGTAAAGGTGCCAATTCTCTTCTTTCAATCAGGCTGAATTCTTGAACGAAGAAAATGAAATGCTTAAAAGAAGTGTTGAGATGTGCTTCTTCTCCTAACTGGACTACTTCACTGAAATGCTGGTGATAAATGTGTGCGTAGACTCTAAAGAGACGTTTTAAGATCGTTTTCGCTATGGACTGGAAGTTTTTGGGGAAAGGTACACCTGTGATAAAAAAATATATAAAATTTAGATTTTACAATTATTACTACAAATAAATAAAACTATGGGAATGATCTGTCATGATTCAACAGGAATGTGACAGTAGATTAAGCATTATTGGTAATACAGTTAACCCGTTATAGAAAAACTCTCTGGAAAACACATAATTTAATTCTTTATATATTTAAAAAAGTTTTCGTTGCTTACAGCATTAACAAGATAAGACAAGCAAAAGAGGAGTGGATGAGTCAGAAATCCCAAGGTAAATCGAACAATTAGAACAAAAATATAATTGCTATAATGTACACAAAAAAGTGAAACAATTAGTTGGAAAGAACAAACATAATGCAGCAGTCCAGCTGGACCTCAATGGCAAAATTATAATAGATACAACCGATTTCTTTCGTGTCAATCGTCCACAAATCAGAATGCCAGAAAAAACTACAGGACCATCAATAACTCAAGACGAAATATTATATGCCTCAAAAATCATGAAGAGCGGAAAAGCGATTGGCCCAGATAATGTACCAAAAGAAGTGGGTGAAAAACAACGAAGAATTTCTAGATCTCCTGCAAAACTTACTTAATAACATTTATGAATCGATTCAAATACCTAAAAAATGGCTGGTATCTACCTTTTTTGCCATTCCAAAAAAGATTTCACCAAAAAAATACGATGACTCTCGGTTAATCAGTCTCATAAATCACATAAAGATGTTTTTGAAGATCATTCACATACGAATTTACTGTAAATGTGACGAAAACATCTCAGAAACTCGGTTTGGCTTTCGAGGGGGTTCTGGAACAAGGTAGGCTATATATTTCCCTGCAGGTTCGCGTTCCAACATGCAGAGATATGAGTCAAGAAACATATCTGTTTTATTGACTTCTCCAAAGCTTTCGACAATTTCAAACATGAAAAACTCATACAAATATTAAAAGCGACAAATATAGATGAAAAAGACATAAGAATCAATACAAACTTATATTGGGAGCAAAGGGCGACAATAAAAATAGGAGAGCACTCTTCAAAGGAAATCGAGATATGTAGCGAAGTACGCCAGGGCTGCGTTCTCTCTCCCTCTTTATTTAATCTCTTTTCTAAACAGATATTCGCAAAGCTCTAAAAGAGCAAACACCTATAAATGTTATTGGAGTACTATAAATAGTATACGATACGCCAACGATACTGCCACTGTTGCCAAAAATTTAACTTAAATTTAGTTATTTGGGTACTACTGTATATGACACTTAGGATTACAAAGGAGAGGTGGTATGTAAAATCGAGAAAGCTAGAGCAGTATTTTTACGGATGAACAAACTTTTTTTTATCGTGATCTGTGCGTAAAACTTAAAGTTAGAATTTGAGAACGAGGCGTATGAGGAGTCGGAAGGAGTTTTGTATGCGGCAGGCACAGCTGATTAAACGTAAGTAAATTTTATATGTAAAAATTTATTTGTCAAAACTTTAAACGTGTTTTTCTTATGACGTTTTTGTAATCGGCGTGCACGATAACTTAATCGATCGGTCTGAAATTTTAATATGTTCTTCTACACAACAATAGCCCCAGTATAAACTAGAATAAAAAAGATTGATTAAATTTTTCCACAATTTTTAATGTTTTTTTTACGAAAAAAAATGCTATTTTGGAGACCACCAACTTGTGAATTTTGGCTAAAACAAAATAAACGTAGTCTATACTGGGGCCATAGCATACTTTTTCCAAGGATATTTTTTTTCAGACATTCGAGTGAGCCGCAATCCTGCACGCCAGCAAATCAAAATTTTCAAAATGACTTCCATTAGGCTGCAAAAAAAACCTATAAAAAATCATTTAAAAAATTATGTAAAAATTTTTTTCTTGTATTTGAAGACTTAAAATATATGTCAGAAAAATTACGGACTCAAAAAACGTTTTTTTTTTGTTAATCTATCAATCCCATAAAAATTATTTAAATTTTCAACCGAGAAAGTGTAATGTTCCCTTAAACTACAAAAGAAAAACATAAAAGAAAGCTTGATATTTCTACATAAAAATATCACCTCTGGTTCATCAGCATAACCATTTATAAAGTATTATAAAATATCGTTTCTAAGTTGTTATAAATCGGAAAAAACCTCGTTAAATAAAATTACTTCCATGTTTTATCTGATTATTGCATAAACATTTTAATGACTTCCTGGACATTATCTTACAATTAAATTTCAGACATATTTATTTTAGATCGTTAAAAACAAATTATCAGAGCATTAAACAAATTATTATTTACAAGAAAAACCATAGTGTTTCAGTATAATTTAATATTTGAGTTAAAATAGAAATATAGAATCCTGATTTCTTATTCACAGTAGCCCTGTCAAACCTTAGGTATAATGGACGTAGTAGAAAAGAAACTATTGTAAAATTTAATAAAAGTTACCATAAATTAATTCCATTATTATGTTTTTTCCCATACTACATGGGATGAAAAGTTCCGAGGCTTCGATAGATGACAACACAAACAAAAAGGCCCATATGATTATCAATTAGTGTCAACTCTAAGAATCTTCGTGTAAAATTTTCATGATATTTTGTCTGTTAGTTTGCAAGTTACAGCTAATACAGAGCGTAACCCGAGTGTCTGTTAATTTGGTAAGATGTATGTAAAATACAGCCAGAACCCAAGAATGGCTTGAGAAGTGTTACGGCATATCTGCTCCGTCGAAAGCAACTATATGTCGATGGTTTAGTGAACTTAAATGCAGTCTTATAAGCACCGATAATGCACCACGTTCCGGATGTCCAAACGAGTCACTCCAAAAAACACAAAAAAAATCCACCATATTGTTTTGAATGACCGCAAAGTCAAAGTGAGAGAGATAGCTGACATCGTGAAGATATCAACAGAATGCACGAGGCATATTTTGCATGAATATTTGCATATGAAAAAGTTATGTGCCCGATGGGTGCCACGCACTCTCACGATTGATCAAAAACAACTTGTTCAAGATTCAGAACGCTGTTTGCGTTGACTCGTAACAATCGATGAAACATGGATCCACCACTACACGCCTGGGTCCAACAGTCAGTTCGCAGAATGGCTGAAACCGCATGAAAGCCGGCCGAAGCGTCTAAAAACACAAACATCAACTGGAAAGGTTTTGGCAGTATTTTTTGGGATGCTCATGGAATAATATTGGACTGTTTGAATGGGAAAAAAAGGCCGCATTTAGCGAAGAAAAAGTGTTGTTTCACGCAGACAATTAACCAGCTCACAAATCCATAAATCTGATGGTGAAATTGGACCAATTGGGCTATGAATTGCTGTCTCATCCGCCATATTCACCAGATCTGTCCCCCAGCAATTATTACCTCTTTCTAAATTTGTAAAAGTGGCTCCAGGGAGAGAAATTTAGCTCAAATAAGGAAGTAAAATGGGAAACTGAGGCATATTTTACAGAGCTCGACACATCGTACTATATGAAAGGCATCCAAATGTTGGAAGATTGCTAGAATAAGTGTATCGGTCTTGAAGGAAACTATGTTCAGAATCAAATAGATTTCTGGCAAAAACATTGTTTTTTCTTCAAAAGTCTCGGAATTCTTCACGCCACGTAGTATAAACAACAAGGAGAAAATCAGAGATAATGAATTTTGATGAATAATTTCAAGTGGGTGTTAAAGAACCAATTTCCAATTTCTTATCACCAAAAAGAGGTTTATTAAAAAAATTTTAAACAAAAACCTAGAGTTAAGGCATGGAAATACATAAAAATATTAGTAGATTTTCAATTTTATTAGTTGAGGCTGTTACTGCTTTCACCTAGTAAAGAAATAAGAACTAAACATATTTACTCATCTAATTTCAAGAGTCACTTGTTCCATGTAAAACGAAATCAGTAAAATGATTTATGTAGTACTTTCTACACAAATACATAGTTCTAAAATAAGTATTGAATTTGACTTTCTGAAATAAAGAGTAAGTAAATTCCCACCTGTTTCACTCCCTTCCCCAGAGTTATCGTGCCAACAACTCAACAAATCGAGAGGCCAATAGTAAGATAGACAGACCGATGATAATGGGAAAATAGGTTTCTCACTAATATAATCCTTCTCATTAGCAAGGGAAGAAAATACAATAATTCACCTGCTGTGCCATAAGGATCATTTTGCCAACTTAACCATTTGTATTTTTGAGACTTGTTCTATATTCAACATAACATTTTTTTAAAATTACTCTGTAATCACATCTCAATCCACTTTCACCCTCTTCCCATGTTAATAATGAAAACAAGAAAATGTAATGTTTCTCCTCCTTAACTGAGAGAACCCCGAAAAAGACCTATATCATCATAAATACGATGTCACTCCTTTACCTTTCCTCTTTTACCCCCCTTATATATTTTATTATAAACGATTATGCTTGAAATTTGCCCATTTCATATTTTTACAGTACAAAAACCCTGAAGAGGACAAATAGCACAATATATGTGGAGCAACCCCTCTAACTACCTACTCCACCTGATTAACCCCTTATATATTTTAACAAATTCTCAAAATACTACAACACTCACCCCTTTTACCCCCTCCTTGGGTTAAAATTGAAAGTAATGAAGAAAATAACCTAGTTTTTCAAATACTTGACTCCAAAAACCTTGAAATCTTCTCTTCCCATCTCTTTTATACTTTTCTATGATTTTTTAGGCATATTTGTTTATTATTTTAACAAAAAAAACAGGAAAAATTACCACATTACTATTAAAACCATACACCTTCGCGCCTTTCACCCCCTTCGACTTAAGATATTGCTCAAAACCTATAAGTTTCATCCCCTCATTAGATATTATTTAAATACCAAGTTGGAAATTGATATCTCATTTTGTTCAAGAGTTATTTTGCTAAGAGACTGACGGAAATGAGTGACTAGGTTTTTTATGATCTAGAAACCCTAAAACGTGAAGAAGAGTAAAAAAATAGTATATTTACAACACAATGATTTTTCTAAGTAACTCTTCTCTAAATTGTTGCTTATGTCCTTTTCTCTTTAAACAATCTATGTTATTTCTTGAAAAATTAGAGAGATTTTGCAACACTGGTCTTTATCTTTATTTCAAGCATGCACCCACCATTTGAAACTTGCGCAGTAATAAAGAGAAGAAATTAACTATTAAAGACTCTGCTATCGTTATTTGAAGCATGTGGCCACCATTTGGAGCTAGACACAACTTTAATTTAGAAACTTGTGTTGACCCATCAACTACTAATAATCGGTGTCCTTAACCATAAAATGAATGAAAAAAAATCCCCTAAGATGAATACTAACCTAACCCAGCAATTCCTTCGCGTTAATATCAGGCATGCTTGTGATAACGATAAGGTGAAAAATAAGCATTGCTAAATCTCTCTATTATCAAGGTTTTTGTAGAGTTAAAAGCACAGTTAAAAAAACTCAATACATTTTGAAAATGCACAGTGACCATATTCTAGACAATCTTACCAATTTTGGAAGGAAATAGCGTCTCATCATCCAACTGATCTTGAACCCAAGTCATGAG
Source organism: Pachyrhynchus sulphureomaculatus (assembly GCA_019049505.1). Classification (NCBI taxonomy): domain Eukaryota; kingdom Metazoa; phylum Arthropoda; class Insecta; order Coleoptera; family Curculionidae; genus Pachyrhynchus; species Pachyrhynchus sulphureomaculatus. The sequence continues at coordinate 80,236,757 of CM032452.1, read as the reverse complement.
ATAATCAATATACTTGGGGGCAGAGCACTTTATTGGCTTCTTAACTGTGTGCCCATCAGCCCAGTGATATTCATATTTTGGACCAGCGGACATTATAGGACAACTGTCTTCTGTGCAAAATTCTGTTATAGTGCCATAGAGCATATTGATTTGGTTGAAAAAATCAACAGCTGAAAACAAAAATTGTTTTTTGTTAACATATTTTTTGGTTTTCAACTTAGTATCAATGAAAATATATTTTTGTAAAGATTTACAAATGCGTTAGTGTTTTCGTAGTACAACTACATTTCCAAATGCTTAATTAAGACTAAAACAGATTTTTTGTATTTATTTTAATATAATGAAAGGATGTAGGTATCTTAGATGCTATAAAATGTTTCCGTGAAAATGATATTGAACTAAATTCTACTTTAAATTAACTGAATAATATACACCCCAACATAAAATTCACACTGGAAAAGGAAACAGGTCATAAAATAAATTTCTTAGATATTACAATTTCACAGAATGGAAATAGATTAGAATTTGATATTTTCTGTAAATCAACCTTTTCAGATGTCACCATCCCAGCAGACTTAATACACCCTAACTCCCATAACCTGGCAACTTATAGATCTACGATCAATAGAGCCTTCAATATCCCTCTTAGTAAAAATAATTTAAAAAAAGAACTGGACACAATCAGTTATATAGTGCTCAATAATGCCTTCAAACCTAAAATAATTTAATACTCTAAAAAGCCATAAACAAAAGTAAATTACCTTCAGCTTAATTTATCCCATAAAAGAATACTAAGAAAGAAAAACATTCAGACTTCTGACATATTTTAGTCCCATCTCGGATAAAATATCTCAAGTTCTTACACCCGAAAAAACAAGAATAGCTTTAAAACCCACTCAAAAATTATCCAATATATTTTTCAATGTCAAAGATAAAACTAATAAACATAATAAATCAGGAGTTTATAAACTTAAGTGTCGAGAGTGCAATAGCTGTTGTAGGCCAAACAGGACAGAATTTCAAAACAACTGACCCTCCATTTCCTAATATTAATTGTTTATCAATGCCTCATACTTAATTTCTTAGAATCCATAAAAATTTACAGTTCAAAGAACTGCAAATTTACTAAATAGTCAAGTAGATGTCGAAAATTCGGTCCTTTCTCAACTTTTATAGCACTTACATCCTTTCATTATATAAAAATAAATACAAAAAATCTGTTTTAGTCTTAGTTAAATATTTGAAAATGTAGTTATACTATGAAATTGCGATAAGGCATTTGTAAATCTTTACAAAATATATTTAGAAGTAGTAAATAAGTATTGTTGACAAGCTTCTACTTAACCTTAAGAAGACTTAACTTACTGTTTCTAAACTTGATTGTGTAAAAACTATCCCATAGATTATAACATTTTTTTTTTGTTTTAGTCACTGTATTTTTGAGACTTAATTTAACTCTGGTCACAACAAAAAATTTGAGTTTTCAAGCTTGTGGTAACCTAGGAAATATGACTGTAAAAAGGATGTGAAAATTCGTGTTTTTTGCACATCGTGCTCCTTTTCTACAATTTTACTGCTCCAATTTTTAATTCATATTTTTCTAGCTGTTTCTCGATTATTAGGGCACAATCTGGCTTTGTCTAATAACAGCTCCAATAAAGCTAAAGTATGGATTTTGGTACTTTAGTTTAGAAATTAAGAACGAAATCACCAAGAGCAAAGTGAGAATATACAAAACATGCTTAAAGGCCGATCATGACGTATGCGATAGAAACCAGAGCTGAGAACACAATAACAAAACGACTCCTAAGAAAAACAGAAAGGCGAACACTTAGATCGATAACAGGACATACCTTATTTGACCGGAAGAGAAGTGAAGAAATAAGGGAAATGTGCGAAATACAGGATGTGGTGAGATGGGCAAGGAATAGGAGAAGAGAATGGAGAGACTATGTGGACAGAATGCCAAATGACCAGTTGGATAAGGTTGCAAAAGAGGAGCGATCAAACACACCTCGACCGCTTGGACGACCACCAATAAGATGGTATGAGAGCTGGTCTTCATCATCGCATTTGTTTCTGGGAAACCTTTGAAGTGAACACAGGACATAGTCCTAACGTAGGAAGAAGAGAAGAAGAAGAAGAAGTTTTTTGGAGTTATAGACAAAGCAAAATTTTAAAAATCCACCATGCTCAGATTGTTTTCTAATAATCAAGAAATAGCTAGAAAAAGAGAAGTTAAAAATCGGAGCAGTAGAATTGTAGAAAAGGAACAATATGTGTAAAAAAAAACAGAGATTTTCACATCCCTTTCACAGTTGTTTCCCAGGTTACCACAAGCTTGAAAATTAACATTTTTGGTTGGGACAAGAGTTAAATCAACGCTTAAAATACAAATATTCCAAAAAAAAAAAAATTGTTAAAATCTATGGAATATTTTTTAGACAATCGAGTTGAGAAAGAACAACATTCATATTAATACCTGATATTTTAAGCAAACTGTATAAAAATGAATACTAAAAAAACTTACTATTTACTGCAACCCATTCATTTAAATCCTCCCCTTCAGGCAACATAACAGCCAAACGTAAATTTCCTGAACCCAAAGTTGCAGCAGCATGTTTCATTAGTTCATACTGATGGGTACCTTCAGGTATATTCTTCTTGGGCTTGAAGGTTTTAGATGAGCGGCTTCCACTGTAAAAAAAATACATACATTAATTTTTGTAATGCTTTTACTGAAAAAAAAAGGAAGTGATCTCGGTACAAATTAAGACTGCTTCGGTGCTGACAAACAGAAAAATAGAAAAGTTCTGTCAACCTTTTTTTATCAATTTAAAAAAAGGAAGTTAAAAGAACTTTATTTCCATATTTTCTTTCTTCGTCACTTTAATATCCTTTTTGAAGAGCAGTTATGACTTTATTAAGACTACTTTACTAAGCTGACTTTATTCATATGACCAATCTTATTGTGTGATTCTACCAAACCTTAAGTGAAAGAATAATTGCTAAAAATAAAGCTAATGAAAAATTTCTAAATATTTAGTCACTTCCAAGACAGATCATATTACTCCATATGAACAGTAACAAGAATACAATATTCAAAACCTGTCAGAGAAATCCGAAGATAAATCAGACATTGCAGCAAAGAAAATCGATCAAGCAAGCAGTAATTATAAAAAAAAATCAATGGCTACTAGATTTTATTTTAAGAATGATTACCACACTAAAAATAGCGACTGCATTTTTCACTTTTTTACGGTACATTTACCGTGACTCATACTTACAAGAGAAAGCTCATGATTGGGTGGTATCGAAGTGCAAACACTGAAATATTATAAATATAATGCAAAAGAACTGCCTCTGGGAATATTACCAAACTATTTCACAACAAAAACTTGATTTTTTCTCTTACAAAATCAATGACCTTCCGTTCAGTTTTCAGATGTTCAATTGTTTTGATGTCATATGGCGAAAAATGGATACGTCACTCGGACAGTTGTATGATTAAAGCTAAGTTTTCCTATATATATATTCTTCTTTTTTGGAGTATGAACTTTCTCAAGCTTTAAAAAACGAGAGAAAGAAGTACGTACATACGAGGCAACTGAGATGTTTAGGAAAATTCTCGTGAGTGACCATTTCTTGACCATAGCACAGAAAATCATAAGTAAAACCAAAGGTACCCTCGAACCTTCGATTAATCCGCAACTTTTCGGTCATGTAATAAAAGACATCTCAACATACAATCTTTTCATTGGCCTGGTTTGTTTTGCATTTTATGACTGAAATCTTGGGGCCTATTATTATTAAATTTACTATATTTACTATCTACTAATCTAACTTTTGGACTTCCATTCGATGGGACGTTGGGCGTGTGAAGGCGAAGTTCCGACGTTTTGGGGCACCGGAGTGTGGAACGGTATTTCACAACCCGCCTAACAGGGGATCTCATCGCAGAGGGTTACTAAGCGTTGTTAGGTGTGATTCCTAAACGTCGATTGAGATTATGTAGTTTGGACAAATTGTTGTTGAACATGGGAGGCCGTGGTTTTTGTGACAATTACGTAATCGGAGTGGTAGGCTGACAGAAAACGGTTAAAAACAAAATTTTTTTTAAAGGTTTTAATTTATTTAAGGAATCATCAAGATTTCTAGGATCAAAACCAACTGGTGGAAATACTGGTTTAATGAGCTCTATTCTTTTTTTAACATAATTTAAAAAAAGAGAGCATCATAACCGGTGAGGGACTTGTTTCTCACCGGTGTATAAACAATACATACAATTTTTTTTCAAATTAACCAAATATGTTCGCCGCCACAATGACTATGAAATTGGACTTCAGGCAATTTTGGAACATTATTTCCGATTTTATATGGTTTTCAAACTAAATATATGGTTTTTTTGACATAATCTCTAAAATATCATTCTAAGTAAATTTAAGTAGAGTGTTTCTAATTTCCAAAGCAAATGTTTCTGTTTCTTACTTCGTTTTGTGGCGACGTCTGGTTCCACCTGTTTGTCTTTCTGTAGTAATAACTATATTTTCTGTGACAGTGGCCTTTCTGATTAGTGAAACGTAGTAAAGAGAGCCTTTATATGTATTTCTGTCCTTTATCAAACAGACGAAATAAAAAAGATACAAATACATGGAGGAGTACAGAGACCAAATTCTTTCTACTAAATATAATAGAGTATTTTTTTTGGTTATGTTTATGGTATGATGTTTATAAAACACAATGAAGTTCGTACCGCACATAAAAATATTTTTTTAATAGCAGCAAATTAGTCGGTTTATTTTAAAAGGCAAGCCATAAAAATTACCTAACAAAATTGGGTTTGTTTGAAGTTTTTATATGAGATGTTTTTTTTTTAGGTTCCTTGCTGAAGGAAAGTATTTTATATAATTTAGATGCAATTTCCAATGTTTAATTTCCAATACATGTGATAACTAAAAGAATATGATTAAATCAAACCAAACAGGATTTTATGATTTAAACGTAAATGAAGCGTGTTTCCAAGAGGAAAACCTTAATGAAACATTGAAAATTTTGCATAATTTAGGTGAGTTAATATTAGTACTTTTAAATTATTTTTGTATGAAGCTAAGTTTATTTTAAAAATCTCACTGCTCTCTTGTAGGCTATAGAACAGTAGCCATAAATCAACAAGTTCAAACAGATGGAAGTACTGAAAATACGAAAAAAAAGAAAAAAGGTGAACCTCGAGATATTGCAGACTGTGTTCCAAATCCATTTAATATAGAGGTTGTAAAAGACCGTGCTGAGAAATTAGGATTCTCAAATATGACATTTTTAAACAGATTAACGCTAATATTTTCCAATCAAGATACTATAAGAAAATTTATAAAATCTAACAATTTCAAGAAGTATGATATTATAGGAGTGATAACAGCTACCATGCAAGCACTAGCATTTACTTGTAGTAGTTTAGAAGCAGATATTTTAACATTTGACCCCCAGAATAGATTGAATTTCAAATTAAATAGAAAGTAAGTATGGCAAATTTCTGTTAGTAAAAAATTTAGATATTAATATAGCTCATTACAATAATTACACATGCAGAGGTTTAGGTGTGACTTCACACTAACCATTAAATGATAAACTGAACTTTCAGCTAGTGTGCAGTAATCAGATCTTTGCTTTAATTGTAGCAATATATTATTATTTTAGGTATATTGTGTTGGCATAGGTGAAAATTTATGCCTAGAAAGTTCCATGTGTAATTAATTGTATCAAGTTGCATTCATATCCCAAGACCATTAGAAGGTTTGAGAAAATTAAATAAAACAAATTCTTTTAAATTGTCTGGTGAATCATCCTAAGTGTTTTTATATTATCTGTTGTATGCCTTCAGGTTAGTGCAACTGGTAAAACTAACATCAAACAAAAAACCGGGAGAAATAAATATTTTTTTGTAATTTGGTTTTTATATTTTAATTAACATTAAAATGTATATAGAATGATTCGAGGCCCATCCAGTATGAGTGGAAAAGAATAAGAAGGAAGTTATGTATATCATATACCTTTTCATTTTTATATCTTTATACTTCATTCTAACTTAATCCACTGCGGATAATGTCACATTGCCGGTTAACTATTAGCTCACTAATTAAACCAATTTTTATTTGGATTTGCCAATATCACTTATATTTTGATGTTTGAATATATGTTTTAAAAATATTTGGAATATTTATTGTAAATTGTTACTTAACTTTTAATCTCATTTATTATGTTTCTTTTAGAATGTACAGTCAATTAGTAGACAGAGGGTTCCACTTAGAACTAACTTACAGCTTTGCTATAGAAGATTCCACAAAAAGGAAAAACCTGATACATCTTTCACACATCTACCATACATTTGGCAAATCTAGAAATATAATTTTCTCAAGTGGTGCATTAAATAATATTTTACTGAGAAGTCCCTATGATGTTATAAGTTTGGGTTTTTTATTTGGCTTGAATGAATTACAGTCTAAAAATTCTCTATTACATTTGCCACGGTAAGATTTTTACATTTTATGGAGTGTTGTCTAAATTGGGACATTTTTTGTCATAGTGTAGACTCCAATAAAATAATTAATATTTATATATAGATAGATACTTTATTCATGTTAAAAAAGCTTTACACTCTTACACACGTCACCATAGTCTCAACAAAATCATAATGTAAACTTATAACCTATTATAGTAATATTGCATAAAAAAAGAGTTACAAAAAAAAAACTACTACAGTACAGTTCTTACGTCTATATATAAAACTTAAACGAATACAAGCAACGAAATGAAAAGAAACAAAAAAGAAAGAAGAAAAAAACAAATCATAAAAGGCATACAGTATAAAATAAAATTGAAAGATATACAATACAAAATGAAATTGAGAGACAAGGATTGTCCAAACAGGAAAACCAACAGAACCTGTCACACAGGTAGAGGCATAGACATAAATTCATCAATGCTGTAGAAACCGTGTACTAAGAGTATATTCTTTATTAGGGTTTTAAACTTTTAGAGATTTAACTTTCACATAGTACATTGCAATTTATTATAAAGATTGATATGCAGAGAATTGTTTTTTGATTTCTGCAGTTTTAATTGAGGTGCTCTTATCTGCTCAGCACCTCTTGTATTGTAGTGACGAAAATCGGAATTTAGAGCAAATACATGTTTGTTTTTATTAATCTCGAGAAGAGCATTATGAATGTAGATACTTGGCAAAGTCAGAATTTTTAACTCAATAAATAAAGGCCTACAGTGGTCTCGGCAGTGTGGGCCCACCATGACCCTCACAGCCCTCTTCTGAAATTGAAACACTCTGATCGAATGAGAGGAGTTTCCCCACAAGATAACTCCATAGGACAGGCGTGAGTAAAAGAATGCATAATATTCATTTAGCAGACTACATAGATCCATAAAACCTCTTAAGTTGTCTCAAGAGAGCGATACTTAAAGATGGACTCCTACACACATTATCAACATGGGTACGCCATGTAAGCCCATCATCAATGACAACTCCAAGCAGTGTGACGCTCCTACCACTGCTGTTTTTAGGATCACTCAACATGACCAACTCCTGAGTCTTGTCCTCATTCATGCTCAGTTGATTATTGTTAAACTACTCCGTAGCTTTCTCCACACCCATGCCTTCCAGCAGATACCGACAGAGTCCTGTCATCTGTGAACAGAATACACGACTCCGGCAATAAGTGATTATAGAGGTCATTAATATACAATGTAAACATTATAGGTCACACAACAGATAACTGTGGTACCCCGAACTTGACTGGGCGAATACTAGAGAACACACCATCACCTCCAACACACTGGGACCTGTTTGAAAAGTAAGACCTGAAGAAATCCAATGCAACTCCCCTAAAGCCGTAATAATACTCCATCTTATGTAGGAGAATGTCATGGTTAACACAGTCGAAGGCCTTGCTAAGGTCACACAAGGCCAAAGCAGTGTGCTTCTCCTCCTCAAAGCCGCCAACTATGTCATCAATCAGTGCAAAGACTGCCTGTATGGCCGATAAACCCGCCCTGAATCCAAACTGGCTAGGGCTTGAAATTTTATGACATTCCAAATATTTTGTTAGTCTTGCTTTAAGCAAGAGCTTAAACACTTTTCCAAAGATAGGTATGATGGATATGGATCGGTAATTAGATCTGTATCTGCTAATCTTAAGACTATCAGGAAAAAGGCCCTTTTCAACGCAAAGATTAAATAAAAAGGTCAAGGGCATAACTAGAAAGTCTTGAGTGTGCTTGATCACAGCACTGTTCAGATTATAAATATCCACAGCCCTAGATTGTTTCAAGTTGCTTATTGTCTCTGCAACTTCGCCTGGGCTGGTAAGAGCAAGGAAGAAAGAACCAACCCACAGAGGCATAGTGACTGTGGCCAGACCATGATCTGAACCAGGAAGATTCCTTATATATTTTTAAAGAAGTTATTAAAAGTTTCTATGTCAATACTCGAGAAGGCATTGTGTTTCTTGGATCTGTTAGACTCAAAATTATAACAAGATTTGTTATGTAAATCTATTTAAAATAAAGTTTTCATATTATAGAGTTTTTTTGACTAATATTTTATTTATTTCTTATAATTTAGATGTTTTCCTCTGTTTTTCTTGTGTGTTAACATATTTTAACATATTCTTCAATTATTGCTTTTCCTTTTTTTTCTATAAACTTATAAATTGGAGAAGTAAATTATTTGAATTTGAAATTTTATCAGTAAGATAACTATTTTTATTAGTTATCATTTTATTGTAGAAGTGTTATTGTAAATGCAGTTGGTCGGCGACATGGCAAAGCTGTAATGTTTGTAGAAAATATTGAAGAAACTGCAAAAGTCGAAGATTCTGTTGAACCAATTCTTATTGATTCAGATGAAAGTAACGATGAAAATATGGATACTGACGAGCCAGCTCAGAAAAAATCAAAACAATAACTATATTGATAATATGTTAACCTTTTGTTTTTAATTGTAAGTATAAAATACCTTTTTTAAATTACAGATCTATATAAAATAAATAACTTGTTCAATTGTTATATTTTGTCAATTTTATATGATCCTAAAAATTGATTTTGAAACCTGAGTAACAAATTCTATATTAATATTTTGTAATAAACTGTCCATTGCTGGTTAAAAAATATATTTATGCTTAAAAAATTTCTTGCAAAGCTTAGTCCTGTTTTTTCTTATATTTCTCGTCAATTTTTTGGGAGACATTCCTAGTCTGTCAAATCTATGAAAAATTTCTAAAAATTTTATACTGGTACATATTAAAATTTTATTTTGTCAGTCATTGTTATGGCAAAAATAATCTTTCATCAAAAACAGTTGGCAAATATTAGATTTAAATCTAAGACCAGAACAACAGGCATCATTTTGTGAAGCTAAAAGCCAATCAAAATTCAAAGTAAATATTTTCCATAAGTGTAAGTAAAACATAAGAGTAAATTTACTTTAAAGCGAGAACGTAATTAAAATATAGTATTACTAGTACCTGCTTATTGATTATTGCTGATTTTTATCCCTATTTTTTATATTTCTGGTCTGACAAAATTTTTTGGTTAACCTCTTCGAAAAATCGAAAATAGAATTGTAAGAACAATGTTACCAGTATTAGAAAAATTTAACAAAGAATCTTTAAAAAAAAAATGAATTTCGGATGTTGATCTTTACCAAATGCTTTGTTCATTGTAAAACTACTTGGTAACTTCTGTTATCAGCTGACGAATTGACTTTTTTGGCAATTACTATGACCTTTAAGTAGTATTGTCTTCTTTAGTTATCTATGTGAGGTCTTCCTAACTAGCCGGCTTTTTTTTTTTGTAGTGAAACGTTTGAGCGGGTTTCTTGTAACAGTGTTGCCCTGGTTTTTATTGATCGGCCCTCCAGCAGTAGTGCCGCGTTTCCTACATCACCCTTAAGCAGTGTTGCCGTGGTTTTTCTTCATTAGCCCTAGAGAAGTGTTGTCGCGTTTTCCAGAGATTAGGCCTCTAGTGTTACCATGATTCTGCAAGCCGTTAGTGAAAAGTGTTGTCGAGTTTCCTCAAGCTTAGCCCTCAAACGAAGTTGCCGCATTTCCTGATCATCGAGTTTTGAATAAAAGCCGTGTTTCCTTTAAGGACCGGTTTTTAAGCCGTGTAACTGCGTTATATGCAGGAACGGAATAACAATACAACTAATCTTTTAAACCTGTTACAAAAAAAAAACAAAGAATTAACCTAGATGCCATTAAAACAACTAGAATTAACAGGATGGTGTCAGGCCTAATTTCAATATTTATTTTAGGTTTAAAAATACCTTATCTTATTTATACGAGACTTCCATCGTTCACGCTTTCTAATACGCCTAAGGGAATAAACAATTAAAAAAATAATTTATTCTGCTCCTATTTTCTTCAAAATTATGTGAAATCTCTAATTAGTGTAAAATTAGATGTGTATATCCTACTGTAAAAAAAACGGCCAAGTGCAAGTCGACTTGTACATTTAGCATTCCGTACGGTGATTGCTTTTAAAATAAAATAAAATCCTTGCCTAGGCTAAGTTAATTAGGTCCCTGGCATGTATGTGTCTAAGATCCAATATGTATTTTCACGTTTTTTCTTAGTCAGTAATGTATAATAGTTATAGCATCTTAGTTACCTAATAGCCAATAAATAAATGTATCTCAATCTTGAATCTAGTAATAAAATTATAAACAAATAAGATAAAATTCTTTTGCCTCGGTACGTGAGCGACGTGCGAGCAGTAATGTACTGAAAATATATTAACAAAACCCTCACCATACCAGATAAATTATCAAACGTAAGGCACTCCTGATAAGTTTCGCTTAACCTATACTTTATAAAGAATATTCCAGAATTTTTTGATCAGTACTTTTCGAGACAAGACAGCTATTTTTGGCCGTTTTTTTAAAAAGTAATGCAAAGAAAAGTGTGCACAAGTATTAAATCATACACTCGATGTTCTGGTAAAAAAAACATTTTTTACCTCCGATTTCACCCCCCAAAACTAACCCCTTAAAGAGTTATATCTACTTGTTTGGAGGAAAATTAAGGGATTTTCATGATTTTTTTTAGTCATGTTGACAATCTTTTATTGAAATACACTAGAGTATCTATTAGTACATGTTTTGAGGTACTTGTATAAATTTTTTCATAAGAAAATCTTGAAAACTGGAGAAAACACAACCTTTGCCCCAAAACATATCTTTTCAGTGTTCCGTACGGAACACTTATAAGATCACTTCGGTGTCTGTCTGTCTGTCACACCCGATTTTCTCCGAAACTATTTGACATAGAAAGGTGAAATTTGGTAATAATATAGGAATTGATGGCCTCATCAGAGCCATGTAGTTTTGAGAATTAAATTTTGACTTAAGGGGTTAGTTTTGGGGGGTGAAGTCGGAAGTGAAAAAAAATTTTTTTTACTTGGTCATTGAGTGTGGTGTCAAATGAAAGCTTGTGAAAACACGAGTAAAAAATATATATATAATATTATACTTGCGCGCACTTTTCTTTGTATTATTTTTAAAAATTCGCAAAAAATCGCTGTCCCGGGCCTTATCTCAAAAAGTACTTACCAAAAAATTTCGAAAAAATTCTGGAATATTCTCCACGGGGTGTAGATTGAACGAAAATTATCACGAGTGCATTACCTTTAATAATTTATATGGTACATAAAAAAAACAAAAATTTCAAGGTCATCAGATTTCAGTAAAGATTGGAAACAAACTTTGTTGAAAACTCATTTGGGGTATGTTTTGTGAAGTCACTGATCATTTTATACCACCGTAACATAAATTTTGACTTAAGGGGTTCGTTTTGAGGGGTGAAATCGGAAGTGAAAAAATTTTTTTTTACTAGGTCATCGAGTGTGGTGTCAAATGAAAGCTTGTGAAAACACGAGTAAAAAATATATATATAATGTAATACTTGCGCACATTTTTCTTCGTATTACTTTTAAAAAATCGCTGTCCCCTACCTTATCTCGAAAAGTACCGATCAAAAAATTTTGGAATATTCTCCACGGGGTATAGATTGAACGAAAATTATCACGAGTGCATTACCTTTACTAATTTATTTGGTATATAAAAAAAAAAAAAAATTCAAAGTCACCAGTTTTCAGTAAAGATTAGAAACAAACTTTGTTGAAAACTCATTTGGGGTGTGTTTTGTGAAGTCACTGATCATTTTATACCACCCTAACAAAAATTTTTATTTTAAAAACAATCTACGTACGGAACACTAATTGTGCAAGTTCAACTTGCACTTGACCGGTTTTTTATCATAGTTTGCGGTGAGCATAACTCTGGAACGGCTTATCTGAAAGCAAAAAAAGAAAAAGATTTCATTAGTATATCACCGTGGCTCCCTCATGAACGAAAGGTATAGCAAACTTTTACTATTCAAAAATATGACGATTTTTCCAAAAATTCTGTTTGTTTGGTTAAAAAAGTAGAAATTTTGGTCAAAATAAAAATGTCTTCGTTCATGAAGGAGCCATTGTAATTATAAACAAGCACGTCAAATTTCAAATCGATCGGTGAAATGGTTTCCGAAATATCTTGCTTACCGTAACGGCACTTTTGAAAACACAGTTTCAAGATAATTGCGTTTGCGTAAGTTTCAAGCCTATGTTTTTGACGGATAAAATTAATCTTTTCGGACTTACATGGAGTCATCGATTCGAGGGCCATAAATGGTCCCCTCTCCATGTGCAGCAGCCTCGAAGACGTCGACTTGATGTTGCCTACGAGCCATCTTTCCCTCTCTAGTGACCTCTTGCGCACGTTGCTCGGCAATGGACACACGCTTCTCGTGCTACGTCGCATTGAACTCATGGACATCAGGGCCACAGGATATCCCCAATGTTTCGAAAATCTTCAGAACTGCTACATTACCCTCGTTGAAAATGCATGCAGATGCGTAAGCCGCTATTTGGACTTGCGGTACACCTCCAGGAAGATTCTTCAGGCTGATTTTCCAGATGAGCTGGTTATAACTTTCGTTGTTATTCTGTGTAAATCCGCCTACACATCTTTGAAGCAATTTCTTCTTCAGGGAGGGCCTTGTAGTCCTCGTACTAATGTACAGGGTGGTCCAAATTGGACACTTTTAAAGGTAAACGCCTTTATCTAAAGGAGATACGACGAAAACTGATGTCGGTGTCTGAGGCTCAATTTTTATGATAAACTCAATGGTGAAAACCGCATATCGATATCTAGTACCATTTCAGATATACAGGGTGTTTTTCAAAAATCTGCATTTTGGAAAAATGTTTGTAGTTTTTTCCTATTGAAAATTTTTGATTTCTGTAAAAACATTCTCAAAGCACTTTTTCACGTGGATTTCAACATTGTTAGTTACATTTTTGTACAACTAATATTTTAATAGTTATTAACGCAAAAATATATTTTTTTTAAACGGGATACCCTGTATATTTTTCCTTATCCGAATAGAACTTTAAATTATTATTCTAAAAATATAGCATACCTTATATTTTGCTTAAACCTACTTCAAAATATAAAGGTTTTCAGTTTTTACGCGAGTTTTTAAATGCACATTTTGTGAAGTAGGCTTTGGACGAAGCGGAAATATCAATTGTTTACCGATAGCAGTCAAATCGTAAAAAAAATCCCAGAAGTACCTCTAAGAATAATAACTACAATGAAATTTACTAAATACTATAGTACTTTAAATTTTGTATAAAATAAAACAAAACAACAATAAAACAATTTATTCCGAGTAGAGCAAACTAAAACAAACAATTTTCTATAAGAGATGTTCGAAATGTCGACCAGTTTCATTTACACATAGACGGCACCTTTTCTGGACACTTCTTACCGAGTTGATTAGTTCAAGAGGAGTCAGAGCTGCAAAACTTTGTATCACTGCGACTTCTAACTCTTGCCTGGTGTTTGTCGGAAATTTAAAAACTAGGTCTTTCAATCTTCTCCAGAGATAGAAGTCCATGGGTGTTAAATCCAGTGACCTTGCCGGCCAACGGTTCGGACCTTAGTTGGCTATGGCAGTTATTATATATATTGTATAACCCTGCCTCTAAAAATTCCTGCCCACATATTAAATCCAAATCTGCCTTGATTTCTTTGCTCCACAACTAAATGAGGATTTTCTTGTGTCCACGTATAAGAATTGGAACGGTTAAAAATACCTGCATTGCGTATATAAGCTTCGTCTGTCCAAATGCGATTTAATAAAAAATTCGGAACATGGTTACATTTCTCCAGAAACCATTGGCAAAAATCCATAAGCCGTTGAAAATCTCCGTCTCTAAGGTGATGAACTTTTCTTGTCCTATATGGCCTGAATTTGTGCTGTGCGTTAATTCTTGGTAGTCCAGTGGATTCTTTTAACTGTCGGGTTGAAGTGTTGGGATTATTTCCGATAGTTTTAAAAACTACTATTTCTTCTAACTCGTTATCCCTGTTTGATGCATAATTTTTTAGTCGTTTCTTTTCAAACTGGCCACTATTAACTAGTTTATGTCGCAATCGACCGAATATATCCTTGCAGGGTTGACGCCTCTGTGGATACCGTTCATGGTACAAATTACTTGCCGCTTCCGAATTTTCTCCGGTTTGTATGAAATACACAATCATATATCCATTTTTCGTTAATTCTCGAACTTCATCGCGATTTATTTGACAATTCAGTAACTGATCTTGAAGTAAAATTTGACAACTACTAGTAAACAATTGAATTAAACCATATGGCCGCTCCGTCCAAAGCCTACTTCACAAAATGTGCATTTAAAACTCGCGTAAAAACTGAAAACCTTTATATTTTGAAGTAGATTTAAGCAAAATATAAACTATGCTATATTTTTAGAATGGTTATTTAAAGCTCCATTCGGATAAGGAAAAATATACAGGGTATCCCATTTAAAAAATATATTTTTGCGTTAATAACTATTAAAAATATTAGTTGTAAAAAATGTAACTTACACTGTTGAAATCCACGTAAAAAAGTGCTTTGAGAATGTTTTTACAGAAATCAAAAATTGTCAATAGGAAAAGAATTACATTTTTCCAAAATGCAGATTTTTGAAAAACACCCTGTATATCTGAAACGGTACTAGATATCGATATGCTGTTTTCACCATCGAGTTTTTCATAAAAATTGAGCCTCAGACACCGACATCAGTTTTCGTCTATCTCCTTTAGATAAAGGTATACTTGTCTCTGCCGAGTGAAGTAACAATACAGCCATCAAGCGCTACGCACGCAGACTAGCTCTTTCAGGTAGAACGCTATATATAGCTGTAACTTTGCTTCTAGTGCTCAGATCTTTCTGAATTTTTGAGGGAACAGATGTACTTTGAAAAAATGCAATAAAATTTTATTCCATTTTTCCGACCCAAGCAAGTAGATATAATCTCTCAAGTCAAAATTTAACTTTCAAAACTACACGGTTCTGATTGGGCCATCAATTCCTATATTTGTGGTAAATTTCATCATTCTACGTCAATAGTTTTCGGAAAAAATTGAGTGTACAGACACTAAAGTGATCCTGTAAATAACTATAATATATAATTTAATAGCTAACTTCTTCACAACACAACGGAAAAAATATATATTTTTCAGTGAAACAACCTTACAATATAAACATGTTTTTATTGCTTTATATGCACTTTGTAAACATTTTAATATGTGTACTAATATACCTAGTACAACTGTAATGTAAAAAGGAAAAATATAAGTCTTCCCTTTTTAGTTAAAAAATTTGTAAAACTGCTTAATATTAGTAAGTAATTATTAAATTCTTTTAATTCTAAGTGCACTTTTAATACTTAAAAAGTAACTAATGAACTACAAACATAATTAACTCAAATACACTATGTTTGAATAGCACTGTTTTGCAATACTTTTATATTAAGTTAATAAAAAAATTTACAAAACAATAACAAACCAAAATATGTATGTACAATCATAGATAACAATAATAGTAACTTACAGTCTAAAAAATAAAAGCTTTAACAATAAAATATTGTCATTATTGTTATCTCTAAGTGTAGAAAACGAATACTATTTTAATGTTTTAGTACTAAAAATACTTCCAGCTATAAAAAGGCATTGTTACATTAAGGCACAAAGTCTAAAATAACATAAATATATAAATAATTGATGCCTCAGTACAATAATATAAACACATATTGTTAACGTGTTATAAAAAACTTCCGATTATTGCTGTCAATCCTCATAATGCAGTGTCACACACAATCCTCCAGTGACATTAGAAGCGGATTGACATACTCAAAACCTTCAAATTCTGACTGATCAATCTTTTCTATGACACGAGGATCATCAGGCGTGAGGTGCACAGGTTCGTCAGTAAATTCTGGTGGAAAATTAGCCAAATCCCTTTCCGAATCCAAACGAGGTTTGTAGGGTGGGGGGACTTGTTTTTGCTCCAGCAAATCCCAGTCTATACTCTTAAAGAATTGGTGGCCAGTAATTTCCAGAAAAGAATCTGTACTATGACATCCTAATCTGTCGGCAGGATTCTTGTTCAGGAATCCCTTTAAAACATTTGCAGCTTTAACACTGAGGGATCTAGGAATACGAATAGTTTTTTTTTCTAAAATAACTTGGAACAAATAGTCTTCTGTGTTTTGATCAGGATTTTCTGAAGCTCCAGCAATGTCAAAGGGTGATCGTCCTGCTAACATTTCATACAATAATACACCCAGTGCCCACCAGTCTACAGAAAAGCCATAGTCTTCCCCTCTTAGAATTTCTGGAGCAATGTAATTTGGTGTACCACAAAAAGTAGAGGTTGTATCCCCTGGTCTAATTCCTTCCTTACACATACCATAATCTGTAAGCTTAATGTGCCCTTCGTGATCAAGTAGTACATTATCAAGCTTTAAATCTCTATAAATGATCCCCTTACAGTGCAAAAAATTAAGAGCTAGGGATATTTCAGCAGCATAAAACCTAGCATGTTCTTCTGGCAGTTTTCTTTGCCTTTGCATATGAAACATGAGATCTCCACCTCTTACGAATTCAATCACAAAGAACAACCTAGATGGTGTTTGGAAGCAAGAATGTAAACCAACAAGGAATGGATGATTGGAAGCAGTCTCAAATACATGTTTTTCAGTCTGTACCCAGTCGATATCTTCATCATCAGTGACAAGGGCTTTCTTAATTACTTTCATTGCATAGATACGTTTAGTTTTCTTAAGTTCTACCATAAGTACCTTAGCATAAGAGCCTCTTCCAATGACGCGAATCAAATCAAAGTCATTCAAAGAGTACTGACGTTGAGTTCCAGGCTCTAAGTCATCAAGGGGTCTATTGGGATCTTCTACAGGCACAGATTCTCCTGTCACATCTGGTGGAGTTCCATAGTCTTTACTTTCTCTCATTGATTCTTGTAAAATATTTTCATTATTACTATTTACAACTTGCTGTTGTGGTTCTCCATTACTTTCTTGACGTTCTTCACGCATCAAAGAATCTGTACTGTGTTCACTAGTACATGCTACATTCACAGCTTTATGGCATTTCTTATGGACAAGCAGTTTACACTGAATGCATTTAAATCCTTGCCTTCCAAGGCCCCATATTCGGTCATGGCAGTAGGCACAAAAGGCTCGTCTATTAAACCTTTTAGCCTGGAATATATGACCATTTACTCTGTACAGCTTTCTCCATCTTCTGGCTCCCCTACGATAAATGCTTCTATCCTCTCCTTGACATGGCATTCCAGGTTGTGCTGGAGCATTAGGAAAGACATGAATTGCCAATTCAGAATCTTTGTTAATTTCATATAATCGAATGGCTTCATCTAACTCTAATTGCGTAGAAATAGTACAAGGGTCTCCTTCTTCGTCAACCCATTTCATAGTGAATATTTGATCTTGTGAAAATCTGCATATTTCGCGAATCTCAAGGCATAATTCCTCTAAGGTAATGATACGGTTAATGTAGGTAATTAAAATTTCACCACTATAAGCGATTTTGGCTCGGATTTCGTTGTTATTGTCGTCAGCTAGTGGCGTCGGCATATTTTCTTTTTCCCTTCTGGGCTATGGAAGTTATTTTTTAATTAACAAAAACACAAAAAACTTAAACAAAAATAAATTTAGGACTGCCACCAACAACAACCACCTGTGACTGTCCTGACACATGTCAGATGAGTCATGCACGGTTGCCATGTTTTAAGAATAGAAATAAGAGAAGCCTTTATTTCTTTATGTCTTAACGTGTATTGATGCCGAATATTTTATAAAAAAAAAAGAGTCTGATCGCCCTAGCGCAGGTTCGGACCAATGCCAAAAATTAATTGGGAAAACGTCAAAGGTGAAATGTAAAGAAATTCTTATACTCAAAATAGTTGGAAAATTCTAGTAAGTTCTAAATGGCAGCCAAAACTTTAGCCACCGCTACCGTAAGAGCAGTGAAACGCAAGTTAGTTCCTTCAAGACAAGCTTTAACTTTGGTGAGTTTTTGTTAAATTGTTATATAAAAACTACTAACCTTAAAATTTGTTTTTCTTTGTAATACTCTTATTTTTAAATTTGACTTTATTTTTAGACACCTGCAGCAGTAAACAGGATCAAAGATCTTTTAAAAGATAAAAATGAATATGTAAGTATACATAATTTTCATTTTAACATTATAATAAACAAGTTTATTACCTTACAGAATGACCCTATTTTAAGAAAAAGCTCTAATTAAGCTAGTCAAAAGTTTGAAAATTAGATACTCTCATTCAAATCAAAGTTTCTTATTCAAAATTAAAATGTAACAATCAGTAAGAAATTTTTTACCACAAATTTTTAGTTAATTTTTTATTATCCAGGTAGGTCTCAAGATTGGTGTAAGACAGAGAGGCTGTAATGGACTGTCATATACCTTAGACTATGCTAGTAAAAAGGGTAAATATAAAATCTTACTTGCAGTATTTAACATCTAATAAAAAATTGTAGCTGATAGATTTAATAAACTTAAAATTTTGAAGAAGTCTGAGAATATAAATTCTGAATACATTTCTTCAATTAACTTCCTTTGAAATAAAATGAAAAATATTTAATTCTAAAAAAGATTTAAACCAACTTTTTTCATTTTTAGAAAAACTGGATGAAGAAGTAGTTCAAGATGGTGTTTGTGTGTTTATAGATAGGAAGGCTCAACTTACCCTCTTGGGCACAGAAATGGACTATGTTCAAAATAAATTGAGTTCTGAATTTGTGTTTAACAACCCAAACATAAAGGGGACTTGTGGGTGTGGAGAGTCATTTAGTGTTTAAAAAAAAATCAGTGTAGTTAAAAAAATTAAAAAATAAGACACTCCAACAGAATGCACATGGAAATATATTAGTCGAATAAATGTGGTGCCGAAAAATAACTTCTTTGTAAGATACAGTAGAAATATCTCCATAGAGGCTTATTAAGTACAAATCAACTGTTTGGTAACATATGATGTGATTGCTTATTGTTGAAATTGTTTTACATATTCCTTGTTATTATTTTTACATATTTTTTGGTGGTTTAAATTATGATCTATAAAATCTATAACAAAATTCTCTAATTTCTTTAATGATCACTTTTTTTTATATACATGTAACGATATATTTCTGTAGATATATTACTGGTTTACATATTAACTAAAAAGGGCATTTGGTTATTAGGTAAATACTGTTTTGATCAAATTAGTTATTTTAGTTTGCAGCTTTTTACTAGTTAAAAAAAAATTGTGATTTTACAAAAAAGTACAGGAAAACATCGTGAATCAAAATTTTGACTAGTGATAGATTAAAATGACCCGTACAAACTTGTAAAATATTGTATTAATTCGAAGTTATTCATGAATATCACGAATCTGCATCATACCTAATGATTGCATCAACTATCCTAAACTTTTTAGGCTAATATATTTATGAATAAATAAATTTTTATCGGTAGTAGGAACTTATACAATGTGCATAATTCAAAGCCACATTTCTCCAGTTCGTTAGTTAAAGAACTAAAGTAATATATAAAAAAAAACTAGTAGACATCAGTATATTTAACTTTTTAGGCCTCCTAGTAACAATTGTTGATTGTATTAATTACTAAAAGGGGTTGACCAGTCTACAAGATGTAGCGATTTATTATGACTTCAGATTTGATTTGCTTGACTAGTTATAAAAGACATTATGTTTAATTTCATAGACTGATGATTTTAATAAAATTGTATCGAGATATTAATAAAAATGTACATATAGTTGTGAAAGTCTATTTATTGAAATTAGAATTATAAAATATAAATAAATGTCTCTAAAATGTTATAATTTTTATTGTCATTTCATATACTTCATTTAGTTAAAAACTAGTAGCACTTTATTTTAGTTATAAGAGTTTGGGCTGTTGTTTTAACTTTGTTATATCAAGAATTTTTGGAGATTCTGGTTGTTTCTTCTTGACTACCTGAGGAAAATCTACAAAAAATCGTTTAACAATTTTTCAATTCAACTTACATAAATAGAAATCTATTATGAGACCGAATATAAAAGATCAAGACTGACAGTGTTATCCCAATAACTATCAGTGTTAATTTCATTTTGAAACCCTGTTAAGAGATATAAAATTTATTTTTCTCTTATTACATAGTCAAACAATAAAATTTTATTCTGCATCTCAACTATTAAAAGCAAATGCAAAACTACCAATATTTGTCAGATTTCACTATATTTTTTTTTTTTGTTTTTTTTTATAATATAAATTTTACAAATATTGACGAGATATACTTTATAATTGAGGAACGGAGACACACTTGTATCAACTTCACTGTTCTCCCATAAAGAGTAAATGTTTAAAATAACCAAAACTACTTTTATTACTATATTATTATTTTGAATAATACCTCTGGTAGTGGCAACTCTCCACCTCCCACCAAATATGTGAGTATCATCCTCCCCTGTAGCCTCATACGGCTGATTTATTATTATATAGAGCATACAATAAGTGATAAGGGCTTTACCTACTTACAGTCCCTGGCCAAAGTATTAGACGCACTGTATTTTTTTTAGTAATTTTATGTTTCTTAAGAGTTTTTATGCAATAATGGTATATTTAAACTACAATATTATTGATTTTTATTTAAAAGAATTGTTGTAGACTACATATTTGTATTTATTTTTAACATATGGCAACACTGTGTTGACAAAGTGATACATGAACGTAAACAAGTACAAACCTGTATCAGTCGCGATCGGAATCGAGTCAGGTACGGACGTGTTTCTGTGGCTTTATGGACTGTGATTGTTTGTTTAACAGTTTTATCCTACTCAGTTATTAGTTTATTTTGTATGCATTTTAAAAAAGTAATTGGACTATTTTCATTATGGGTAGAAAAGGCGATCTTTCACCACGTAAAAAAGCTGAAGTGAAGGCCCTTGTGATTGCGAAAACATTTACAAACCGAGAAATATCACGAAGATTGGAGGTTTCTGAAGCTAGTGTACGACGCATAAAAAAAGAAAATTGAGTCAGGGAAGGAATTAAGCCCGAAAAGAAAGAAAAGATGCGGTAGAAAACCAATTTTCACTCCACGGTCAGAGAGATGTTTGAAGAAAATTTGTGTAGAAAACAGATTTGCTACCACAAAGGTAATAAAATCACAACTCCAGGATGCTAGCGTAAATGGTTCTGAGCGCACTGTTCGAAGAAAATTGAAAGAATTAGATTTTAAGGCCTGTCGCTCCGCCAGGAAGCCCAAGTTAACAGCTGCAATGAAAGCAAAGCGCCTGAAGTGGGCCAAACAATGGCAAGACAAAGATGTGGACTTCTGGAGATCGGTAAGATACAGCAATTTAATCAATAATTGATACATTATTATCATTTTCAGTTAAACAAAGCAAATAAACATGGAAGTTTATATATTTTTCCTATTTTTGACAGGTCTGCTTCAGTGACGAAAGCACATTCGAAATTTTGCAGAATAAAGCTCAGTATGTGCGTCGTCGTCATGGAGAAAAGTTTCATCCTGATTGTGTCGTCCCGACGGTTAAACATCCCACCAAAGTGATGATTTGGTCAGTCATCAGCGGCAAGGGCACTGGACGTCTGTACGTCGTCAAAGGAATAATGAGGCAAGATCAGTACAAAGAAGTATTACAAAATCGGTTGATTCCGCAGCTCAGAGAATGGTTTCCAAATGGGGAACCATTCACTTTCATGCAAGATGGAGCTCCCTGCCACACTGCTCGGTCTGTTAAAGCTTTTTTGGCAGAAAAAAATATCCCTCTGTTGGATTGTCTGGGTAATAGCCCTGATATGAACCCCGTTGAAAATGTGTGGGAGCTGATGAAAAGAGAAGTGGCTAAAGATGTGATTACCAACAAAACCCAGCTCCTAGAAAAGATTATTCATGTGTGGAATCATCATCCTCAAATGCAGGAGACAGTACAATCTTGCATTGATAGCATGCCGCGCAGAATTAAAGCTTTGATAGCGGCTAAAGGTGGCTCAACTAAATATTGACTTTTACTAACATTAATTTCACTTTTCTTTAAAACTTAATAAACTTATGCTTTTCTAAATTAATGCTGTTTTATTTATATCAAATAAATAGGTAATTGATTGGATAATATAAAAATAAAAAACAAATCAATTTAAAATAATAAAACGGTACAATATCACTCGGTAATTAATATTTTACATGAAATCTTGCAGTGCGTCTAATAATTTGGCCAGGGACTGTAGTTCCATTGTATAAGAATATAACTGAAAAACTAGACTATTCTACTTACCTTTATGATTATTTGCAATTAAATTATACTTTTTCATATATTGCACTGTAGCGAAAGAAAAATCAGGTCTTGTTTTTATAGCACCTATTTTATCTTTTGGCGTTAACAAGGAAAAATTCTCAATTTGTGCTTCTTTATAAGCTATTTTTGCTAAGTGGTCAGCAGGAAGATATTTCATTAAAAGCTGTTTAACAGCAAAGCTTATGTCTTCTTGGTTATAAGATTTACTATCCATACCATCTGATGAACTAAAAATTAATAAAAAAAAAGTTACAAACAGGTGGTTTTATAAAGACGGTAGTACGGGCAAGGATCATGTGAGTACCTGCTCGTCTCTGAATTATCTTCGCAATTGTGTATGTCCACTCCAATTCTTCTCAAATGTTTCAATGTAACTTCTTTTACTTTGTTCAAGGTATCACTTTTTAAATTTTGACCTTTGAAATTATATGCCATTTCCTGTGCTGTCTCAATCTGGGCTTTTTGTAGAATTTTGTTGACCTGTACCTTAAACAAAATGGAATATAATAGGTAGTTATAGGGTATACACTTTATTTTTAATGAAGTTTAAATTACTTACCATGAGGTTTCTGTAAAAACTTGCACCAATTTCAGATGTCTCGTCATTTTCACTAAAAAAACAAATATGGTTAAATTCTTGTACCACCAACAAAAAATAATATACTTCACAGGATATAAAATTCAGAATCTAGATCAAAAATACATACGTCTCAGAATCTTCAAAATCATTCATATTAATTTTTATACTAGGTTCGGGACTTGGGCAAGGTTCCCTCACTCTTATTGGTTCCTTAAAAATTATTGATTCATCTACAAGTGTTTTATTATTATCATTGTCGAACCTTTGACAAAAATCCTGTTGTTCATGTCTTTTGAAATTATCATTGCTTTCTGTCGAGTTAGTTTCTGTTATTTCTTGAATTTTTGGAGGATTATATAGTTCAAAGCCATCATTATTTTTCTGAATAAAATCATTTTGACTCTAAAAAAAGAAGAAAAAATTTAAAGTAGGCTCATTTTCAATAAGCAAATAACAGCATTTTTAATTTACCCTATTACAGTGGGGTCTTCTAAAGGATACTTCAAAACTAGTAGTTAATCCAATTGAAAAATTTGGCATATTATTTTTATTTTTCTTTGGTGTGCCTTCTAATTTTTTTCTTATACTGTTACAGTTTTCGTGCTGAGTACTCGTAATGCATCTATCTTGAATATTTTCCATATCTTTACTCATGAGACCAGGCATAAAAACTTGCTTTTGGTCACAAAATTTCTCCTGACTACTACAGTAATGTGTTGATTGATCACAACAATTCTTAACTTCCCGACTGCAATTTTTCTCTTGCTTATAGTGAATACTTCTTTGTTTAGGGCAACATTCACTTTTTTTTTTTTGACTAATAAGTTCAGACACTTGTCTTTGTAACAATAGAATTTGTTCATTTTGCTGGACCATCTGTTGACTTTGTTGTGCCATTATTTTTAAAAGGTCTTTTACAGAGAAATCATCATCATTTTTCTTTTTTAAAGCATCATTTTCTGTTTGTGTAAAACAATCACATGTATTTTGAAAATTCGTAGGAGAACTAGGGGTTTTACAATGCTCTGTACTAATTAAATTATGGTCTATTGTTACAGGAACTGTTGTATATCCAGTGTGAGTTTGGGTTTTAAACCTCACTAAATTATTTCTTTTATTTTCAACACCACCAGTTTCAATACCAGCTTGAGACTTATTTCTGATATCTGCAAACAGTTTACTTTGTGTGCCATCTCTATGATTATTTTGTGAAATAAACCAAGACTCTGGAATTATATTATTTTCAGGACCTTTGTATTCTTGTCCTCCTTGAGTATATTTATTCTCATATACTGCTGGTATATTTCTTTGAGAAATAGCTTCTGTCACACAATTAAAGAGGTTTTCCTCTTTTAGTTCATTTGTTCCATGATGTTCAATACTTAGCCCATATCTAACATCTTTTGCATTAGTTTGACATACATTTGAATTTATTACTGGATTAACTTGACCATTCTTTTGGTCATTATCCATACCAACTTTATAAGTACTATCTGGTACTTTTGGAGTAGAAGAATTTTTTTTAGGAGTATTTCTTTTGTAATTAAAAATATCAGTCACTGAATCATTAAGAATCACATGATTTTCAATCTTGTGTCTGTCTAAGAACTCTCTGTAAGTCTGTGGTTGTTTTCCTTCTCTATCATGCACATGTTTACCTTGAATCTGAACTTCATTTTGAGGCTCTCTTTTAGGCAAATCTATTACACTAAGATCTAACTGTCTATTTGGTATATTAGCCATATACATTTGTTCAAAATTTGGTACAACTTTAGCTTGATTGTGAGGTGCATGGTTAGTAACAATTTCTGTAGGATTCATAATTGAATTCTGCCCAATTTTGTTTATAATATGTTCATTACTCCTCAATAGTCTTTGTTGAAGTACTGGACTTTCAAATCTAACTTGTTTTTTTAAAATAGAAGTATTCTGAAACTGGGTGTTAATGTTTTCTTTATTAAATACTAGATAATTGTTTGGCATTGTATTTTTCTTCCATTGATTGTATGGTGTGAAAGCATTTTTTGGAGTATTTGAGGAGCATAGTACCGATATCTCAGGAACTACAGGAGTAGCTGGAAACTGAAAACACGGTTCGTAAGTAATATAAATGTTTAAATACATCAAATTCAAGAATAAATTACCGTTTCTTGTGGTATAGGTTGTGGAGGCCGTCTTGGTGCATCGTAAAAAGAATCCATTATTTCTAAGCAACTTTTTCATGTATAAAAAAACTTTTGCAAATTTCAACAGTTTTTGTTGTTACAGTTTAGGTTAGAAATTTGAAATTGACAGTTAAATTTCTTCTTTTTTTAGGTATAAATTTGGCAATGCTGCGCGCCAACAGTACAAAAGTTTAAGGCCACCACCGTTACCAGTCATTAATAATGTCAAAATCATCTGCTATTGACAATCGCTAAGTTTATCGAACCGTATACACAAAAATCGACAAAATAAATGGCAATAATCTTGGAAAATGATGTTTTTTAGACGAATTTTTAAGTGAAAATGTACCGTTGCGAAGCCCAGCTAAGGGCACAACCTCGCTTAGACCTAAAATGGCTCAAAACAAACTTAGAAAACCTATTTTATGGCAATGAAAATTTGGTAAATGTTTGGAATGGTCTTATTTCAGATGGAGAACTTACAGGAAATTTTTCTTTGGGGCTTCTTAACAGCGCTGGAGTCATGGCCAAAGAAGGCGAGTTTGGAAAGTATTACTGCGGCCAAAGGGTAAGATTCCACAATTTACAAGGTTCATGTTATTACCTGACATGCAGAATAATTAAATCTATTTTATCATTTGTTTACATTAACTTATACTTAGCAAGAGTTTTGATCTTAAGGTGTTAACATGTACGTGTTGTGATGGTATCTGTGGTCCCCAGTCCGGATGCAATTGTTCACCATGTCAAAAATTAGATGCTGAAAAATCCACTCAACCTGCCATTAAAAAAGAAAAAATGCCTCATATGGAAATGCTTTTAGATCTGTGGGCATGGGGTCCCCAACCAAGTAAGAACTTTTTTTTTAGAAAGCTTATCCTAACAGATATATTTTTTGTATTCTTACATACTTTTTTTTACATTGCATCTTATTTGTAGCATTAGACCAATTAAGGAAATGCATTCAAAGCTTAAACAATGAACAATCCACCCTCTGTTCTGAAGCAGCTCATTGTACCTTATCGTCCACCCGCTTATATTACAGATTGTTAATTTTGAAACGATACTTTATAGCTCTTAATCGTGTACCACAAAATGTGGCCTTTGAGAGAGGGATTCCTTCACAGAATTCGAAGGTTGCAATTGAAATGAGTGATAGTAAAAATAGTCTAATTGTAGGGAAAGAACAAGGATCCAAGAGTAGAAAGGTGAGTAAATTAGTTTTTAAATTGGTAATTTAAAAAAACAAGTTTAATTTTTATGCACTAGGTGTCCAATGTTGATCCTGCCATAGGTTTAGCAAGAATAGGTTCTAGAGCAGCCTTAAACTTTTCATTTGCATTTTTAAGACGTGCTTGGAGGCTAGGTAAGTTATAAGTTTCTCTCGGTTTAGAGGCTGTTTAAAAAATAGACAAATAATATATTATCTAAACATTTAACATAAAAAAAATCAGTTTAACTACAAAATATGTACTATATCAGAAAAACCATTATTGAATTTCAAAAAAATTTATTATTCGTCGTTCTAGGTGAAGACGTTGA
Organism: Pachyrhynchus sulphureomaculatus; assembly: GCA_019049505.1. Lineage (NCBI taxonomy): Eukaryota > Metazoa > Arthropoda > Insecta > Coleoptera > Curculionidae > Pachyrhynchus > Pachyrhynchus sulphureomaculatus. Next base: position 80,209,649 of record CM032452.1, on the reverse strand, counting down.
CCTTTGCAGTGAACTTTTAACAGAATCTCTTGAAGCTCTAAAAATACTGCCAGTTTGTACACTGTATGACCAAAAAGACATATCACCAGTTTGGCTAGAAGTTGTAGATAGATCTTCTAAATTTTTAAGACAAGTTGTCGAAGGGTGAGATTTTTTCCCAAAAGAATAAAATACCACTATTATTTATAGAAAGTTTTTTAAAAAAATTACATGCACTTTTAGAGATGTTTCAACTGGCAGACAACACTGTAATGTACCTATCGAAGATCAGCATACGTCTCTAAGTCTTCTGCTTGAATTCGCGCTTCAAAAAGGGACTTTAAGTGGAGTCTTAGATATGGTATTGCTTATGTTGATTTTATGGGACAAAAGAGTTCAACAGATGGACAATAGGTAAGAAAATTTTCGGTACATTTGGTTTGTTTATTCTTAATCTCATGTCAAAACTGATAATATAAAAAATTGTTTTTTGCAGATCAACTATAGAAAACGCCAGTGCGCCCCTCCTCCCTTTCTTATATCGTTTTTCTGAAATTCCTTCACAACCGTCAGGTTTTTCTTTCAAAGAAAAATCAGAAGAGGAGAAATTAAGCTGTACAAAATTTTTCCTGGACATGCTTGATCTTCCCGAAGATGAGTCAGTTAAAATCGACTTGAAACAGGCTTGTGTTTTTGTGATGTCTCGATTAGATCAACTTACTACACCTCATATACCACCCTTGTCCTTTAATAAGGTAAATTATTGACCTGTCCAAGCTAGTCTTAGTTTATAACAAAATAAATACCATTTCTTTAAGTTTTTAATAGTATGGTTCAGAGATTTTAATATTGAAATATTCACCATTGTTATACGTAACAAGAATCCTTCTCTGACACATGTTTGTCAGGTAAGAGTATGAGATAGAAAGAAAAAATTCCAATTTTTCCTTTGTTTCAAGCTTCATAAGAGTTTTCTATCCATTTTTCCTTTTATGAAGCATAAAATCTTGTCTTACAGAGAGCTGTTAGCAAATTAGAGCTTAAAATGAAGCAATTCAAAAAATCAAGAAATATTTGGGTTAATATGGTTATTTTAGTATATGGATGTAATTAATATAAAAAAAAAACTGGCCTAGTGCAAGTCAGATTTGTACAATTAGTGTTCCATACATTGATTGATTTCGAAATAAAAATTTTTGTTACGGAGGTATAAAATGATCAGTAACTTGACAAAACACACCTCAAATGAGTTTTCAAGAAAGTTTTTTTTCTGATCTTTACTGAAAACTGATAACCTTGAAATTTTTGTTTTTTTTTATATACCAGATAAATTATTAAAGGTAATGCACTCGTGATAATTTTGATTCAATCTGTGGCGAATATTCCAGAATTTTTTCAAATTGGTTGATCATTCCTTTTTGAGATAGGAGGAGACAGCGATTTTTTGCAATTTTTTAAAAATAATACAAAGAAAAGTTTGCACAAGTATTACATTATATATATTTTTAAACTTGTGTTTTTACAAGCTTTCATTTGACACCCCACTTGATGACCTGGTAAAATTTTTTTTTTCCACTTCCGGTTTCACTCCCCAAAACTAACTCCTGAAGTTAAACTTTAACTTTCAAAACTACATGGCTCTGATGAAGCCATCAATTGCTATATTAGTGCCAAATAGTTTTGGGAGAAAATCGGATGCGACAGACGTACAGACACCGAAGTGATCTTATAAGTGCTCCGTATTGAACACTAAAAATCTGCATTATGTAAGGAATGCCTAAGCAATTGGGCAACGTTGCTTATAATGCGCTCGAGAAACGTGCTTTGTTTAATCACAAACTTTCGTTAACAATAAATAAGGCAGCAACAATAATTTTGAAGTTTGTATACTTGATTTCTATTAAATAGAACCCTAATTAAAATACGAGAGTACTAAAAATTCACGTGATATGTTTTATAAATTACACCTGTTTGTCAATTACTAGTATGAGAATACAATACAAGACCATGTAAGCTTTATGTCATTTAAACAAATTTAAATAATTTAATAGTAGTTACATGTCCCCATATTTTATGGTATTTTGTATAATTTTAATTTAAAACTCTAACGAAAGTAGAAATCCAGACAATTTTATAATATAAGAATTTTATTTACTGACGCTTAACACAATATTGACTATACTTACTAACATTTTTACATTTTTTTTTAGTCATTATCACATTTAAATGGACAACACTTATGGGGATGGGGCTGGCTAAGCTGGGCATCAAATCCAGGTCCACAGTTATGTGAGTCTTTGGCCGAGTTAAGTATTAAACAACTTAAATGCTCAGAAAGAGGTAAGTTTAGCAATAATAATTATGTCGTCATTTGGTCAATGGTGTTATGTTTTATTTTAATTTATATATTACTTATAATGAGCAGCGTAGCCAAATAGGGGGACTTCCCTAGAACCCGGCTGTGCTACTCCTTATGTCCTGTTTTATAATACTTTCACGTTAATTTGTGTCTGTTACAGGTTTACTTCTCTTAACACGATGTGGTGCCGTTTACTTTGTTTATTATACCTCAGAAACACAATGTCCCCAACAAGTAGAGATATTAAAAGACAGGGAAATCATCATGATAGCCGCACATGCGGAGGGTAAACACTACATGGCGTTAGAAAAAGATGGGACTGTGTATTCTTGGGGAAATGGTGATGGTGGACGTTTAGGTAAATTTTACTTGAAAATTTAATTTATAGAAATATACAAATCGCTTAATATATTTAAACTGGTATTTCTCTATAGCAAAAGCAATTGAAGTAAAAGATTTGTTAAATTGATATTCCGAAATAAAATTTCGGAATATGGTTTGTTAGTTGATTGGTCACTACAACAGAAAGTCGAGAAATTTGCACATGCAAAATGACCAACAAAGATCCCATGAATGCTATATTCCATGCCTTTCCTCCTACGACTATAGTTTCTAAGCCTATACTCTTCATCAGGTAGGCTTTAGGCAACGGTATCGATCGTGAAGATCCGAGTACCGTGGAGAGTCAAGTTGGAATGACTCTCGCTGGCTTATAGCAATCATGGTACCTTAAATAAACGAGATACTTCTCGTTGGGCAAGATACAGACCCTAACATTGTTAGGTTTATATAGTTGAGCAGTTTTTCGAAGTTCGGAAATCTCAACAGATGGCGCAGTTTATTTAAGGTACCATGATTGCTATAAGCCAGCGAGAGTCATTCCAACTTGACTCTCTACAGTACTCGGATCTTCACGATTGATACCGTTGCCTAACCTAACCTGAACTAACCTGATGAAGAGTATAGGCTCAGAAACTATAGTCGTAGGAGGAAAGGCGACTTTCTAAAAGATTTGTAACTAGTGCTTCTCAATACTAACACGTAGAATTAACTTAAAGAGGTTTCAAACTGCTTGCCTGATGATGAATTAAAAACTACTTACCGATACTCATTTTACTATTGCAATCGGTTGACTATTTCTTTATTTGCATGCTTCAAAACAAGTAACAATCAGTGTGTTTCTTAACTGTTATGGATTTCATAGCAAAAAATGCATTAGACTTATATATAAGTTATAAATTAGATATCAAAAACACAGCATAAAACTATCACTGTTTCACATAAATAAAAGTTATTGTCTTTGAGATTTCATAGATGGATGTATCGTCCCTCTTCAGCTCGTATTTTAAAACTCCCTCTCTCACTTATCTAGGCGTTTCAATGTTCATCTCAGCTGTGCCAATAGCGTTATTACGTAGTCCAATTTAATAAAAATAAGTATTAGGTGGTATCTCCAATTAACTCGGGGAGTCACCCTTTTTGATTTAATAAACTATTTTTAAAACACCCTGTAAGGGCCGGTCGGTAATAAAATAAAAACGATTGAGAAAAAGAAAATTTTATTCATAGTTTCAAATACTTATATAGTTACTTTATTTTGTTACATAATCACCATTTCTTTCCAAACACTTTTGAATGGGATTTCAGCCAGTTTTGCACTAAGATTTTCAACTCGTCAATTTTCTCGAATCGCTAAGACACAAATCAGTTTTTAAGGTGTAAGAAGAGATGGTCGTCGCTGGGTACAAGATCAGAACTCTATATTGGATAATCAAAAATCCGAATTTTTGAATCGTTTTGGTTGTGAACATTTGAACAGTGTTCCTTAAACTCATGACTACATTGCCTCACTTTTCCTTCACTATGACTGTTGACTGTCATTTCAGCAGCATTATGTCCTCTTGCATTCAGATCTTTAATCACTCATCGAACTTCAAACCTGGCCGAATTCGTTATTAGCTTACTTATTATTACACACTGCCCCACAAAGGCAGACAATAATGAACTGCTGATAATATGTCGGTTCCATTTTCAGCAGACTAGTTGATACTCAATATGGTTTAGTCATGCTAAATTATACAAGAAACTGTTTTACACACATCAATAAATAATATTGTAATAAGAAAAAATGTTTTACTATACTGATCAAAGTAATAAGATTACTACTCAAATATTGATACATATAATTTCTATTACTATATCATTTACGCTTGAGAAAGAAACATTAAGACAGCATAGAAAGAAATTCCTCAAAAATAAAACTCAAATCCAAAATAAAACCTAAAACTTATAACAGAACTACTCGTTTATGACGTAAAAAGTATTTTCTACCGGAATTTTTTTAACCTTTTTTTCAAATTCTTTGTCTGGTAGATCTCTAATATATTGCGGTAATACATTAAGAAAATTAACGGCCCAATACTCAGATCCCGTTTGACATCTCTTCAGCCTCCAATATGTTGGAATTAGATTCTCCTTATGCCTGGTGTCATGACAATGCACATCTCTATAGCTTCTGTAGGAATGAACATATTGCTTTAAGAACCAGAGATTCTCAAAAACGTACTGTAAAGGAACCGTTAAAATTCTGAGCGATACCAGTATTTCAGTGCCTTACGCTACGCGTTGAAACTAATGCGCTTGCGCGAACTAATCAGTGTTGCTAGATATATATGTTTATAGTGCCCCAAAACCCAACATATTTCCTTCGAGGGCTGATGGGCCAGCTCACAACTCAGCAGAATATGTAATTAGTGAAAAATCGTTAGATTTCGAGATATTGACACTTTTAGGTATATTGTGGGGAAAAAAAAAAACATTTTTGCAAGTATCATGAGTAAAAACATTTTAATTAACTAACGTTGACTCTTCATACCAAGCTAACCTGGCCAGTTATTAAAAAAAACTAACGGTTTTTCACTAAGAACATATTTACATATTCTGGTGTTATGAGCTGGCCTAACGACCCTCGAAAGGAATGCATTGCTTTTTGGGACACCCTGTATTTATATATAAATAAATATATATATTTATATATATATATATATATATATATATATATATATATATATATATATATATATATATATATATATTTATTTTTATTTATATATCATGATGATAAACTTGGTTGGTTTTTCTTAAGTACTTAGGTTCTTTTGGAAAAAACTAGTTGTTTACTTGATGTTTCGCCTTATTTTTTTAGGCATTTGGAAAAAAATATATATTTTTTAATTATTCATTCTAAAATTAGAAAACACATGGTCAAATCTTTTTGGTCTCAATTACAGGTTTAAAAAATATATTGTATTTCAACAGAAAAATTATATTTTTTATATATATATATATATATATATATATATATATATATATATATATATATATATATATATATATACATATACATATATACATATATACATATATACATACACATACATACACATACATACACATACATACATACATATACATACATACTAGCTGTGCTCGCGGCGCAGAGATATTGCGTTTTTTTATAATATATTATATTTAATATAGATGTATTTAGGTATGTATTTGTATTATGGAATGTTATAGATATTCTAGAAAATAAGATATTAACATTTGTAGGTCATGGCGATACTCTCGCAAAAGATGAACCAACAGTTATAGAAGCTTTAAATGGGAAGGAGATATTAACAATAGAATGTGGCTCGACATACAGGTAAAACGATATCCTAATTTCTAAATGTAAAATTTACTAATTTTATTCAGTGTATTTTTATTGGCGAATTTTTTTAACAAGTTATACGCCTTACTAAAAAAATATAGCTTATATAAAAGTTGAATAATGAAGGCCGTACAGCCTTTTGAAATTATTTTAAATTTTGTATTGTGGTCCTGTTTATTCATTCTAACAATGATGACAGCGTTTCAAAAAATTTTCATTTTATTGGTATTTTACAATGCTATTTCTTAAGTACTAAATGTATCTGTTTTCTAAATGAGATACAGCAGTCTGATATCTTTCTGCTAATCTTTTGTTGGAAGTTATATTCATACAGGTAATTATAGCCCAAGACTTTATTTGTGTGTGTGTGTTATTTTTTCTAAAAGATAAAAGAGGATGCAAAGTTGCTTTTACAATAAAATAATATGAACGGTTAGTCTGGACTAGCTTGAATCTATGAGTTTTTTTTATATACCCCCATCACCCTATGAAACATGAAGTCATTATTACTTCATTTCAAATTACAATATTTGATGTAACTGGTCCACTGATCTCAGGTCGACAGGCTCCCGCACAATTTAAAACTTATACGATTATTTCACGCTTACGACGACTTTAACGTTACCTAACAAATTGACTTGTTGGAACTTTTTATTCTGCAGAAGTTTCGCTGAAAAGAAACAGCTTTGCTGAAGTTGTTTGGCTTTGGTTCCGCAGAGATTTGTAACAAATTTTGTAAATTCGTCTTGTTTAGATCTAACATTCTTGAAATTTCCTTTTTAGTGCTGCAATTTCCTCTACTGGCACCCTTTACACCTGGGGTCGTGGCAACTACGGAAGGCTCGGTCACGGTACATTTGAAGATCTTCTCACGCCTGCTCCGGTACTCTCGTTGGCCGGTCATCATGTCGTAGGGGTGGCGCTTGGTTCTGGAGATGCTCATTCTTTATGTGTAACATCAAGGGGACGTGTCTTTAGTTGGGGAGATGGAGACTATGGGAAATTGGGTCGAGGCGGAGCAGAAGGTAGCAAGGTTCCTAGGATGATTGAGAAACTTCAAGATGTAAGTTAATATATTAAGGTCAAATCATGGATATTTTAAGTAAACACGTTACATTTCAGATTGAAATCACAAATGTTTGGTGTGGACCTCATTTCAGTGTGGCCTTATCAAGAGAAGGAAAAGTATACACTTGGGGAAAAGTAAGCTAGAATTTTTTTTTTTTTGTGTACTTTAAACTATTATATAGATGTTTTCCTTGAAACCTATTTGACATTCTTTAAATTTATATTTTAATAGGAGATTCAGATATACAGTCTGTCGAATAAGAACGTGTTCTCGATAATTCGTTTTTGGATGCGATTCTAACGATTCGACAAAAAATCGGTAGAGGGAACCTTTATCTACGACGCATTTTAGTAAAAGTATCAGTCGAAATCACGTAAAATCCAAAATAAGTCACTTGTTTGCGCCTCGGTTCGAGGCACTCTTTTTTTGTTCCCATCCAAAGGGGCATAAAATGACACGTTACACGTCCGCTAAACATACTAAAAAGTCGGTATTGTTTGTGAAGAAGTAGGTAAATCGTCTTAACGAGACGAGAAATGTCGACGACGTACCAAAAACGTGGCTCGGTAGGCTCCGAGAGTCGACAAACAAATCGTGTCAAGAAGCGGCAAGAAAATTGGGTTTGAATGTGTCCCATGAGACCATTCGACAACATCTCCGTGCTCAACGTTGAAGAAACGTTTGCCGAAAATCACGTCGCGTAGCAGCTCGCTTGGGCCCACGATAAGATACTAGAGTGACCCTCACAATCGCCGGACGCCAACTTTATCGAAAACATGTAGTCCTTTGTAAAGAGAAAGCTCAGAGGAAAGACTCTGAGGACTTGGACTCAGTTATCTCGCAAGATTCGAAAAATTTGCAGGGTATGCAGAAAATATCGTCGACAGCATGCCTCGAAGATGCCAGGCGATTATTGATGCAGGAGGCGCTTGGACAACTTACTAAGGTAATTGCTCCGTTGTTAGCACACTAAGAAATATATTGATGGCAAAGAATGTTCTCGAAACACATTTTTTTCAAGAATATGAGCGGTACATTCCTACTTGGCAGATTGTAGATAATATAACTTTTTAGGGGGAAGGTTGGAAACTAGGCCATCAAACAGAAGAACATATCCGAACTCCTGAATTGGTAGAGTCACTTCAAGATAAAACTGTTACAGCAGTTTCACTGGGCATATCACATTGCTTAGCCTTGACAGATGAGGGAGAAGTTCTAGGATGGGGTAAAAATGAAAATCATCAAATAGGTAAATGTAGTTTTTAGTCTTCCAAATTGGATACATGGTACCTTTTTTTTGGCTAGGAACTATCTTTAGTTGTAATCGAGAAAATACCGACTTACTAATTGGTATTCACGTGAGAACAGCTGTAAATACCCAATGAAAAAATACGAGATAAATTATTGTTTATATCTACAATGTATTTCTATATAATTTTAGCCGATACCAATGAAGCATTTATTCAACAACCGAGACTTATAGAATCTCTTCAGGGGCACAGAATTGTGGATATTATTTGTGGGCCCATCCAGAGCTTTGCGTGGACTGATCTAAATACTTTTACCCCTCCTACAGCAATGCCATTCATTGTTGATCTCTCAGAAAACACATTTAAGTAAGTATTGTTCAATTCATGTGCATTTTTTCTACAAGCGACGAATTTTAGCAGTTCTTAGACAACATCATGACAATCTATCCCTCTTTAAAAATATCCGCGTTTTTAATCAAGAGATGACTGCGGTCGTGATTGTATCATGTGCTTATAGAATGGAGGTTCAGGTCAGATAACATAGTTCTTTTTCCTACAAATTTTATATAGGATGACATGGTCGTGTAAATTAATCATTGCCAGAAATAAAGTGCATGTTGATAGAATTATATAGCAAGTCATGTTATCATTGTCAGTATTACATTGACAGTTAGGATTAAGTCTGTAAGACAGGTAGCAGTACAGCAGAACTAAATTTTATAAGTTAAATTTTATAAGTTAGGGACTATAACGTCGTTACTATTTTAGGTATTTGGATCAGCTTCTTGAAGTAATGACCGTAACAGCTCCTTCAACACAGGACAAGGAATGCATAGCTGTTTCCACGTTAAACTTGTTGCAGTTACAACTTCATAGCGTCATAAATAATAATATAGATCCTAAGAATCTAGGTAAATGAAAAAATAATTTTGAATATTAAAGACGTGTTATACGCGACTTTAAATTAGCGACAAAGTCGTAGTTTGAAATACAATCGGTCAAGTGATAACGTGCCGCGCATTGTTCATTAAAAAATGTATTTATTTAAAAGTTTTTTACATCATTCCAGAATAAAGGATTGCCATTAAAATGCTAATATTTCAGTAGTTCGCCATATCCCCGTCAGCGTCGATGATCGTCTGGCATCTTTAGAATACCTTCGACGAGATTTTCCGCGTATTCTTGGGGCAAAGATTTCCAAATTGCCCGAATTTGCCGTGACAGCTGCCTCACTCTGTACACCTTTTTGCTACGAAGCTTTTGCTTGATGGATGAACACACATTCTCGATTGGGTTTTCATCGGGCGATTGGGATGGCCAATCTGATTTGACGATTCCGGATTCCCCTCACCGCTGGCTACAGGTTTTATTCCGATGACTGGAGTCGTTATCCTCTTGAAGATTCCATTCCTCATTTTTATCGACAAGCCACTGTTTTGCAGTCGGTAGTAATACCTTCTTGTAAATCTGAAGCATTTTTTCAGCTTTCAAATTGTAGGTAAAAATGAAGACATCCCTAAACATGGATATTCACAGGATGTTTTATGGTGCGCTGAACCAATCAGATAGCGAAAATTAACCAGGCTCGTGTTGTGATAACGTAACCCTAAAATGGAGCTTCATCGGAAAAAATTACATTACTCCAGTCTCGATCTCCGTTTTTCTCTGCTCACGCGAGTCCCGAAGATGAGTGCGAATCATTTCATATGATATATCCAAACCTTTCTACTTTAATTTTTGCGCCCCTTGGCGCAAAGTTCATTGAGGATTGCGGGAAAACATGTTAATAATAATTTTTTCGTCTTCTTCCGACGCTTTTCCTCACAAATTACGTTCTGGTAGATCATCAACACACTATCGTTTCACCCACTTAGACCCTCCACTTGCTGAGAGATATGCACCTCACATTTTTCTCAGGAAACGTTTAAAAATAATTTGAAAAATCGTTTATTCGATCATGTGTCTCCAGTCGTTATTATAGAATCAGATAGAGAATACTCCGTGTGTCAAAGGCTAACACAAGTAAAGATCCTTATAGGAGTCGGATTTTATTGTAGTTACATTGAAGCCCAATCAGGCTCAGAAACATTCGTTTGTATTAGGACATAAAATTTCTCGCTGAATTCAAATATGTATTTAAAAATTTGGGTTCCAGCTTCAGTTTTCACTTTTAAGCCTTATAGAGTCTCAACAAAGCGCTGGGCCCAAAATCTGATATGCCTATTCAATTCCCTGGAGAAAATGCTTAAAATTTTGTCTGCAACATTTTTTCTGAAAATGCCTTCCTGTCAAGCTTTTCACTTGTATTTATCTCTTGCCTAACAAAGCGCTACATTCTTTTTGTTTTTTTTTTTTTATATTACTCATGCTGCTATACGCCGCTGTAGGCGTCATTTTCGGACCTTTTAGATGATTACATAGGAACACAGCCTCTAAGCGTGAAGCATATACAACACTCATGTTCGATACTGCACTATTTAACCATAAATAAGGTTAAAAATGAATCTTTTTCCACATAGCATTGTGTGCAGGAGTGCCAATAATAACCTCACACAAATAATTTTCTTTTATCGACATGTTCTTACTTGGCCGACCGTAAATATAATAATTTAAATTAGAAATAATGGCAATAAAATAAGAACACATCTTGTTCTGATCATTAATTTCGTGAATGTACCTTCATGTCTCGATTGAAATGCCATATTCAAATGTAAACATATCTTAAACTATCCAATAGTGACGTTAATTTTGTAGGTCTTGGACCAAATTCTAAACTACTTGCTTCAATAAAATCCAGAGTTGTACACCTAGCAAGCAGCGCTAATATTTTACCTACTGTACAATTTTCCGCTCAGGCGGTGCTCCAAGCTGGATGGTCCGTTTTACTACCCACGCCCAATGGACGAGCGAGAACATTGTCATCTTTATTACTAAATACAGGTACAATATATTAGATAAATCAGCTGTTACTGGTCGCGTTTGTTGTTTACCACCGAGTGTTCTTCGGGAAGTCATGTGACCTTTTTAAAGCAGTTCCCAATTAATTCAAAAAACAAAATATTCTGTCTAACACAGAAGATACACTTCCTATAACAATATTACCATTTATTTTTATGATAATTATCAATCCATTACCTCAGATAATAGAATGCTGACGTTGATAATTTCAAGATGATTTTTTCGCTCCTGTTTCAGATATAGAAACAAAAATGTGTAAATCTGGTCACAGATTTATGACCGACCTTCTAGTGTGGTCTCTAATGGCGGACGGAGGCTTGGAAACAGCTTTTAAACGAATCTCTAAACGTCGATATCTCAGAAATGACCAATGTTGACGAAAATTACGAAATTGGATCATCGCCAATTACCATACCGCTTTTGTATTTGGTCAGGCAGTTAATAAGGTAATACATACCTAAAAAAATATTTCACAAACTTTGCTTATTTTATACAGTTGAGAACTTCTTAAATCAGGTAAAATGTATTCTTCCAGAAATAGCAGCAATTTGACGCAAACTTCGTTAAAAGAATACTGTTCAAGTGGGAAAAATGTGACACAGAAGTATGCCCCTTCTCCAAGTTTGAAACTTTTGCAAAGATTTCAAAGGCTATTAACAGGTGAGTAACATTGACTGTAAGATATACAAATTTTGTTGAAAACAGCTCTATTCCCTGCATAAAATGTTACATTTTTTTTTCAATTTGAATACCTCTTTCTTTAAGAGTAAGTCGTCAGGTGAAATTAGCGACGTTTAAACTTTTTTTAAAGGAAAGAAAAAGATTCTTTACTCTTTAGATATACCAAGGACATTTTTACGGAATAGATTCACAGAGGAAAGGGAAGAATTGAAAGTTTCCCTCTATAATCAACCAGTTTCAATTAATCGCTTTAAAGATAACAGCAGACTCTTTCATATATAAACGAGACTTTTTTCCTGATTTATCGGAACCAGCGCTCGCTTCTGGGCACATTGAGTAGGGATGTCCAAAGTAGGTGGAGCAGACGATTAGCCTCACCAAACCCATCAGACGGTACGGCTCACGATGTCTGAGCAAAAGGTTTGCTCGTCCGTTGTGCAGCGCATCATCATAACATTTCTCGCCCGCGAAGGCGTGAAACCAACCGAAATTATCCAGAGGATCAGTTCTGGAATGAAACACTCTCAAGGTCTCGTGTGTTTCCTTGGCACGAGAAGTTTATAAAAGGCCGTGAAGGGGTCGAAAATAAGAGCTATTTGTGATTGTTCGCCCCTTCTTAAGATAGTCGATCAGTATTATTCCATGCGCATCCCAAAAAATACTCGCCAAAACTTTTCCAGCTGATATTTGTGTTTTTAGACGCTTCGGTCGGTTTTCATACAGCTCCAGTCACTCTGCGAAGTGATGTTGGACTCAGGCGTGTAGTGGTGGATCCATGTTTCGTTCTCCGTTTTGATTTCACGTAAAAACTCCTTTGAATTACGCCTAAACAGTGGCAAACAGCGTCCTGAATCTTCGACACGTTGCTGTTTTTAATTAATAGTGAGAATGCGCGGCACTCATCAACATAGCTTTTTCATATGCAATATGTCTCTTACACATTCTATTGATATCTTCACGTCAGCTGCCTCTCTCACTGTGCGCTCACTCAGAACAATATGGTGGATTTTTTTTGTTTTTTGCAGTGACTGCCTCAGTTGAACGTCCGGAACGTGGTGCATCACTCAAACCGCTGTAACTCGCAAACTAATAGACGAAATGTCATGAAAATTTTACGTGAATCTTCTGAGAGTTAACATTAACTGAAAGTCGTAATTTTTTTGTTTGTACTGCCATCTCTCGGAAAGTATATTTGATTTCCGAAGTTAACGTTCGTTACTTCTTTTGCTAAAACTTAGGTGCGAAACATACTGCTTACATAATTAGTTTTATTCTACAACCACTATGATATATTTATTATTATTACACCTATTACGGAGGAAGTGGTACAGACAAAGTAATGAGACTAGTTTCGTTTGCAAAATTAACTCGACACTTACCAAGTCTTTTGTCTTTTACCTGAGCATCTAACATTTCTAGAGAGCTAGTGTATCCTTCATCCCTTATAATTAAATGATAATAAATTTAAATAATTTACCTTGTTTGTATTGTCTTTTATATCCTATGCGACCCTAGTAACCAATATTCTATTTTATTTTCTAGTAATCATGAATTTCGCTAAGTCCTCTGCTTCTTCTTTATTAGCCCCTGCTTCTCCACTGCAGGAGATAGGTCTTTTCAAGTTTCTTCCAATTATCTCTATCCTGTGCAAGAGGGAGCCATCTACTGCCTGCTATCAACCTGACACTTCCGACCCAAGGTCTCCATTTAAGTGATTTTGTTGTCCATCTACCTTCGTTCTAGCCACGTTCCCCGCCCATTGCCATTCTAATTTTAGCACTCTTTCACCTTTATCTGTAATTCTTGTTGTTCGTCTAATAACCTCGCTTTTAATATGTTCTTGTAAACTAACCCCTAACATCTGCCTTTCCATGGCCCGTTGAATACGTTGGAGTCGACAAAGACTATTTTTTGAAAGGGTCATGGTTTCCAGCCCATACGTACTTACTGGAAGTATGCAGCTCTCGTACACTTTTCTTTTTAAGGTCATGGGGATATGTCTATTTTTTAGAATGAATCCCAGTTTTTGAAATGTAATTCAGCTGAGACCAATTCGCCTTGGTATTTCCGCTGTTTGATTGTCCTTATCCGATCTAATCTTATGTCCCAGCTATACATACTCTTCCACTCTCAATCGCTTCGTGTCGATCTTAATTTTTGTGTTTTGTGGACTTACAAGTTTTGTTTTCTTGATGTTCATCTCGAATCCAACTTTCTGTGAAGCTTGATTAAGTTGTTCTATCATGATTTTGAATTCTTCTAGATCTTCGCTATTCAATACTACATCGTCTGTGAATCGCAAGTGATGTAAATATATGTCATCGATTTTAGTTCCCTCCTCTTCCCACTCAAGATTTTTAAATACATCCTCCAAGACCAGGGTAAAAAATTTTTGATGAAATTGTGTCGCCCTGCCTAAAACCTCTCTTGATCTTTATGGGGTCTGTTTTTCGATCTTCATCTAATTTAACCGTTAATGTCGCATTTTCATATATGAATTTTAGGAGTTCGGTATATCTTGAGTCTATTCTGGCATGAGCTAAGGACTGCATAATTGCCCATTATTGCAGGGAGTCGAAAGCCTTCTTATAATCGATGAAAGCTAGGTGAAGCTTAGTATTATATTCGGTCACTTTTTCTGTTAAAAGGTGTCTAGATATGATCTGTTATTCCAAATTCCTTGCGAAAGCCCGCCTGTTCGACCGGTTTCGAACTTATTTGTTAGACGATTTATGACAATTTTAGTAAGAAGCTTATACAAATGCGATAACAAGCTGATGGGGCGATAGTTCTCAAGGTTTTCGTGTTCGTCTTTCATGAATAACAATATGACCTCATTGTTTTGCCAATGTACAGGGTGATCCAAATTGGACACTTATAAAGGTAAACCCCTTATATAAAGGAGATAGACGAAAACTGATGTCGGTGTCTGAGGCTCAATTTTTATGATTAACTCAATGGTGAAAACCGCATATCGATATCTAGTACCGTTTCAGATATACAGGGTGTTTTTCAAAAATCTGCATTTTGGAAAAATGTTTGTAATTTTTGATTTCTGTAAAAACATTCTTGAAGCACTTTTTCACGTGGATTTCAACAGTGTAAGTTATATTTTTTTACAACTAATATTTTAATAGTTATTAACGCAAAAATATATTTTTTAAATGGGATACCCTGTATATTTTTCCTTATCCGAATAGAGCTTTAAATTACCATTCTAAAAATATAGCACACTTTATGTTTTGCTTAAATCTACTTTAAAATATAAAGGTTTTCAGTTTTTACGCGAATTTTAAATGCACATTTTGTGAAGTAGGCTTTGGATGGAGTGGCCATATGGTTTAATTCAATTGTTTACTCGTAGTTGTCAAATTTTACTTCAGGATCAGTTATTGAATTGCATAAATCGCATTGAAGTTTGAAAATTAGGAAAAATGGAATATGATAGGGTGTTTCATACAAACCGGAGAAAATTCGGAAGCGGCAAGTAATTTGTACCATGAACGGTATCCAGAGAGGCGTCAACCTTTTAAGGATATATTCGCTCAATTGCGACATAACCTAGTTAATAGTAGCCAGTTTGAAAAGAAACGACCCAAAAATTATGCATCAAACAAGGATAAGGAGTTACAAGAAATAGTAGTTTTAGGAGCTATCGGAAATAATCCCAACACTTCAACCCGACAGTTAAAAGAATCCACTGGACTACCAAGAACTAACGTAAGTCGTACTTTGAAGAAGCACAAATTTAGGCCATATAGGACAAGAAAAGTTCATCATCTTAGAGACGGAGATTTTCAACGGCGCGGCGTATGGATTTTTGCCAATTGTTTCTGGAGAATTGTAACCATGTTCCGAATTTTTCATTAAATTGCATTTGGACAGACGAAGCTTATGTAAGCAATGCAGGTATTTTTAACCGTTACAATTCTTATACGTGGGCACAAGAAAATCCTCATTTAGTAGTGGAGCAAAAAAATCAAGGCAGATTTGGATTTAATGTATGGGCAGGAATTTTTAGAAGCAGGGTTATAGGTCCATTTATTTACGAAGGAATACTCACCTCTCAGAGATATTTAGAAATTTTAAGGCAGCAAATAGAACCTCTTGTTGATGAACTGCCGTTATTGGACCTTAGAAATATATTTTTTCAACACGACGGGCCACCTCCTCATAACGCTGCAGTTATCAATTTCGACAATAACTGGATAGCCAACCAAGATCCGAACCGTTGGCCGGCAAGGTGACCGGAATTAACACCTATGGACTTCTATCTCTGGGGAAGATTGAAAGACCTAATTTTTAAATTGCCGACAAACACCAGGCAACAGTTAGAAGTCGCAGTGATACAAAGTTTAGCAGCTCTCACTCATCTTGAACTAATCAACCCGGTAAGAAGTGTCCAGAAAAGGTGCCGCCTATGTGTAAATGAAACTGGTCGACATTTCGAACATCTCTTATAGAAAATTGTTTTGTTTTAGTTTGCTCTACTCGGAATAAATTTTTTTATTGTTTTGTTTTATTTTCTACATAGTTTAAAGTACTATAACATTTAGTAAATTTCATTCCAGTTATGACTCTTAGAGTTACTTCTGGGAATTTTTTTTTCACGATTTGACTGCTATTGCGGTAAACAATTGATATTGCCACTCCATCCAAAGTCTACTTCACAAAATGTGCATTTAAAACTCGCGTAAAAACTGAAAACCTTTATATTTTGAAGTAGATTTAAACAAAATATAAAGTTTGCTATATTTTTAGAATGGTAATTTAAAACACTCTATTCGGATAAGGAAAAATATACAGGGTATCCCATCTAAAAAATATAATTTTGTGTTACTAACTATTAAAATATTAGTTGTAAAAAAATGTAACTTACACTGTTGAAATCCACGTGAAAAAGTACTTTTTTCAGTAGGAAAAGAATTACACACATTTTTCCAAAATGCAGATTTTTGGAAAAACACCCTGTATATCTGAAACGGTATAGATATCGATATGCGGTTCTCACCATTGAGTTTATCATAAAAATTGAGCCTCAGACACCGACATCAGTTTTCGTCTATCTCCTTTAAATAAAAAGGTTTACCTTTAAAAGTGTCCAATTGGGATCACCCTGTACAGGTATTCTTTGTTCTTCAATACATTTGTTGAGTAATATCCATATCCCTTCAAAAAGTTCATGTCCTCCCATTTTCAATATTTCAGATGTTATTTTATCTTCACCTGGTGATTTCTTATTCTTCATCTGTTTTAAAGCAGTTTCCAATTCACTTCGGCTTAACTCAGGATTTTCTTCGAGCCACCGTTAAGAATATGTTTTTGTTGCTGATTTGGATTTGGCATAGTCGAGAAATAGAGTTTTGTGTAGAATTCCTTTATTTCATCCGTTATTTCCTTCCTGTCAGTTACTATTTTACCTGTTTTATCTCGTAATTTTATTATTTTAGTTCTGTCTATGGTATGTGACATTGGATTTCAATACTTTCATATTTTTATTTTCTTCAATGGTGTTAATTATTAGGTTTATATTGTATTTTCTAACGTCTTTCCTCGTTTCTTTCTTTATGGCTTTGTTTAGTGTTTCATACTCGTGTGTACCACTTTCTTTAGATTTTCTTTCTGAGTCGCTAAGTCTAGTCCTGCCTAATACACAGATTATTAATTTAAGTACACAGACAAATGTCAGGAAATTATTTATTGACGAATTATATTGCACGAAAAGGCAAAGCGTAGTATAGAACTATCCAGTAGTGAAAAGCTTAAAGAAAATCAGATCTTCGAAATCGAGAGTGAAGGCAATACAGATTCATGACATTATCCACCTAGGGTTTGTGCGTCTCGGTACCATAATAACTGGGAGTCATGGAGTGCCTTTTAAAACGGATTACACCGGTTCGAAGGCAGCAGTACGACTCGGACAACTGATCTCTGTTGCACGACAATGTGCCAGCCTACATTTCACCGTGTGTTACGTAATTTCTGACTGAGAAGTTCCTCACTATCCTTACCCATCATGCGTCTTATATGCGCCAGCTAACTTTCCCTGTTTCCACGTGTGATATAAACCATAAAAGCGAACTCTTCTGCTTCAGGCAGCGCTCCTGTACGGTATTTCGACGGACGACTAAGAAGCCCTACGAAAGATATAGTCTCTCAAATTTTACCTTGACACACTTGTATCTCTTTCAGAGCATCAAACCAGGAATTTTTTAAACAGACTGTGTGTAGAGGGGAGATATATAAAGGGGCATTTTTTGCTTTTAATTATTTCCCGTCGTTATCCTTTGTATCTAACATATGAATGTTTCTTTCTTTCCATGTTTAATATTTTGATTTTTTTGCCGAAGGTAATAATTCACTGGTGAGCAAAAAAAATCGACTCAAACGATTTTGCTTCATTTAACAACGATCCTTGAATTTAATTTTTAAACAGTGGTATTGTTTTTGGTATCGTTAGAATGCTAATTTTTCCATCGATATTGTCAATACCATTGTTGCAACATATTTCTGAAATAGAAGATTCCTTACGTTCTAAAACTGAAATTATAAAAATTTTCTATAATTAACCCTTACTACAGAGTGGACAATATACAGTATCCACCAAAATGTCTGTACCTATGGGAAAAATTGATATTGTTGATTTTTGTGCTTAATTAAATATTAAATAATTATATATAAATATAATGGAATGGAATATTAAATAATAAAAAATTTTCGGTCTATGCAAAATACAGCCTTCCCTAAATGAAATAAAAAATTGAACAAGATTTTCCTAAATGTGCCGTTTCGGAGGTAATTTGGCATAATGAAGGCTAAAAACTGAAAAATTGAAAAAATTTTCCAACATAGGATTTTTTCATTTTTGCTTCAAGGTTCATGTATATCGAATCCAAATTTTTCACTGGGATTGTAAGCCTGGAATCTTTCGTCTAGACTTTTAACGCCGAGATAGACCTCTACGTATTTCATTTGTTCTCCTTAATATCGTCTTACCTTTATTTCAAACGATGCCAAAAAATAACGGATTTTTTTATGTTACGGCCTGGATGGTACTATAATCTTTTTCTCCCGCAAATCTGCGAATCTTATTAGTTATTCGATTCGCAAAAGTCTTTTTATGTACAGGTAATGTTGAGCTGTTTGCTCTGAAATTATAAGAGAGGTTCTGCTGTGTGAAATTATTGGATTTTTTTCCAAAAAAGTGTTTACTAATTAAAACACTCAATAGAACTATTTTTGCTCGCTCAGCAACGTACTCGTTGTACGTTATTCATCCCTGTAAAAACACATGCAACTGCATTTTTCTATCATTCCTTTATCGGAACTGAACCGTCAACATCTTTGCTATACCTGCTCATAAATTACGCCATCGGAAATGGATACTACCCCGGAAGAAAGGGCATAGCCAACGTGTGTAGTCGTTGCGCAACTGCACCTGAGCCAGTCAGTTATCTCCAGAGTCTACAGACATTACTAAAAGACTTGCGCCTTTACACGGAGACCAGGATCAGAAAGAAAAAGGTGTACCTGGGAGCGAGATGACCTCTTCATTGTCAACGTAACTCTAAGAAATCGTCACTTGACCGACATTGAGGTCCAGCAGGAGCTCCGACAAGTTCGTGGTCGGGCTGTCAGTCATTAGACAGTCAGAAGAAGTCTTAAAACAACTAACCTAGATCCGAAGAGACCAGCTAACAGACCCAAATTGACAGCAGCCTATCGACAAGCGCGACACAGATTTGCTCGTGAACATGTCAACTGGACCTTAGAGCAATAACACTCCGTTTTATTCTCCGACGAGTCCCCAATGTGCCTACGTGGCAATGAGGAAAGAAGACAAGTCTATAGGAGGCCTGGGGAGCGTTATGCGCAGTGCTGCATTACTGAAACAGTCGCCTACGGAGGAGATTCTGTCATGGCGTGGGAGGCATCTTATTGGATGCAAAAACCGATTTGCTTTTCGTGACTGGTGAAAAAGCTCACCCGCTCCGTGAAAAACCGACTGGAAAAAATATTGAGTTTGATTTATATCAATAAATTTAATTATTAGACTTAAAATTTTTTTAATTTTTCCTTTCTCTTACCCCTAATTTCGTCCTCCTTGTTTCCCCTTTCAATCACTTTAATCAGTAAAAAGCATGAAGTATGCTATGGAATTTGGTATCATTAGAAAAAGAATAGAATGGGCTTTCAAATGATACTAACATTCGTAAAAATATATGAACACTAAATTCTAGGATCCCTGTTAAATGAAAACAAATAGTCGATTTTTTGCTTAGCAGTGTATATTAGAAAGTGTAATTAACATATTTCTTAGGTAAAATTCTTCAACAGACCGTCTGCCGAGAATCCGCCGAAACATTATTATCTAAGTATATAGAATGCTTTAGTAACCATGTGACTGCCACATTAAATGCAGCTTATGATATATGTATAGTTAACCCGAAGAATTTTATCTACGTTATGCAAGTTTTGAAGAGTGATATCATAGGTAAGATGTTATTTTATTGGTTTGATCTTTAAATATAAAAGTCTGGTCAGAAATTAAATCAGTTTTAAAGATGTATATTGTAAGTTTTTAGGAATTATTTTGTCCATAAATTCTAATATTTCGATAAATAAAACGCCAGCAGTAATAATAATTTTTAAAGGAATTTAATATGATTTATATTTCGCACAATTTCACAAGTTTTATTTGCGGTTTCTGAGGAATAAAATTAAATTCATAACCGTACCTAACCCTTTAGTATTTTTTCTGGCAACTTTACTGCTGAATTAATATGTGCATATGCAGTATTTTTCAGTTTTTCCACTAGACGTATTGTAGATTTTCCCCCCCATTCTGTCAGTTTTACCAGTATGGTTATAATGTTTTCGTTTAGTCCAATGGAGTTCCCTGTATCAAAAAATATCTTATTACTATAAATCCTTCTAAAATAAATAACCGGTCAAGTGCAAGTTGAACTTGCGCAATTAGTGTTCCGTACGTTGATTGCTTTTAAAATAAAAAATGTTGTAACGGAAGTATAAAATGATCAGTGACTTCACAAAACACATCCCAAATGAGTTTTCAACAAAGTTTTTTTTCCAATCTTTACTGAAAATTGATGACCTTGAAATTTCTGTTTTTTTATATAGCAGATAAATTATTAAAGGTAATGCACTCGTTATAATTTTCGTTCAATCTACACCCCGTGGAGAATATTCCAGAATTTTTTAAAAATTTTTTGATAAGTACTTTTCGAGATAAGGCGGGTGGACAGCGATTTTTTTAAAATAATACAAAGAAAAGTGCGCGCAAGTATTACATTATATATATATTTATATATATATATATATATATATATATATATATATATATATATATATATATATTTTACTCGTGTTTTCACAAGCTTTCATTTGACACCACACTCGATTACCTAGTAAAAATTTTTTTTCCACTTCCGATTTCACCCCCCAAAACTAACCCCTTAAGTCAAAATTTAACTTTCAAAACTACATCGCTCTGGTGAGGCCATCAATTCCTATATTATTACCAAATTTCAATTTTCTATAACAAATAGTTTCGAAGAAAATCGAGTGTGACAGACAGACAGACAACGAAGTCATCTGATAAGTGCTCCGTACGGAACACTAAAAAAAAACGGGCAAGTGCAAGTCAAACTTGTGCAATTACTGTTCGGTATGGCTTTTAAAAAAATTAGTTACCCTAAATGAGTTTTCAACAAAGTTTGTTTCCGATCTTTGTTGAAAACCTATAACCTTGAAATTTTTGTTTTTTTATATACCAGATAAATTATCAAAGGTGTACTCATGATAATTTTCGTTCAATCTACACCTTGTGGAGAATATTCTAGAA
The DNA here is from genome assembly GCA_019049505.1 of Pachyrhynchus sulphureomaculatus. Taxonomy (NCBI): domain Eukaryota; kingdom Metazoa; phylum Arthropoda; class Insecta; order Coleoptera; family Curculionidae; genus Pachyrhynchus; species Pachyrhynchus sulphureomaculatus. The sequence goes on along the minus strand of CM032452.1, from coordinate 80,187,776 downwards.
TCTTTTCAAAATTTTTTGATCAGTACTTTTCCAGATAAGGGGGGACAGCGATTTGTGGCATTCTTTAAAAATAATACAAAAAGTGGGCGCAAGTATTACATCATATATGTTTTTACAAGCTTTCATTTGACACCGCGCCCGATGACCTGATAATTTTTTTTTTCATTTCCGATTTCACCTCCCAAAATTTAGTTTTCAAAACTACACGGCTCTGATGGACCATCACTTCCTAGATTTGTGCCAACTTTCAACTTTACATATCAAATAGTTTCGGAGAAAATCGGGCCTGACAGGCAGACAGATACCGAAGTGATCTTATAAGTGTTCCTTATGGAACACTAAAAAAATGACTGTCTAAAATATTCAATTTCCTGTGGGAGCCATAAATTTATCAGAAGTAATCGAAACAAGAAAATAATTTAGAAAAAAATTAATAGTTTGCTTATGTAGTGTCTTAAAAACAACAGGACAAGTAATACTAGAACACAATTCTTAATGTTCCGTACGGAACACTTATGGGATCACTTCTGTGTTTGTCCGTCGGTCACACCCTATTTTTTCCGAAAATATTTGACATAGATAATTGAGATTTGACACAAATATAGGAATTGATGGCCCAATCAAAGCCGTGGAGTTTTGAAAGTTAAATTTTGTCTTAAGAGGTTAAGTTTGAAAGGTGAAAAAATTTTCTTATCAGGTCATCGAGGGTGTCAAATGAAAGCTCGTGAAACCACGATTTCAAAAATATATATGATGTAATAATTTCACACATTTTTGTTTGTATTATTTTTAAAAAATTGACAAAAATAGCTGCCCCCCCTTATCTTGAGAAGTACTGCAAAAAAAAATTTGAAAATATTCTGAAATATTCTCCATAAAATGTATAGTGCGGGCAAAAATAACTTTACACTTGTGCGGCAAAAAAAACTTTACATGTAAAATCCGCGTTATAATTTCACTTACCGTTCCCCATTATAAAAATGAGGGTGGAACCTAGTGATGACATGCGGTATTAGCACACCACAGGCGACCTTCTTCCACCCAGCCAACACTCAATTCGCCTCGTGGACTTTTACAGTGAGGTTGGCCGTTCTTTCTCCGGTCGAACAGGGTTTTTATCATTTCTTAAAAGTTTGAGGTCTAACATCTTTAGTCCCACTGCACAAAATGGGTCGAAAGAAGCTTAAAATAGATGAGGAGTCCCGTGCCTTCAGTCTGCTAGAGAAGGAGGATTCAGTGATTGCTGTAGCCAGCGGTCTGGGCGTGTCAATTTATCAATTGAAGCGGTCAGCGGCGTCATTGCCTACTGGGACGGTACCTCAAAGAAAATTAGCCTCTGGCGCACCGAAGAAGACTTCATTAAGGACTGTTACGCTTCTGAAGCGTAAAGTGATGTCAAATCCTTCTATAACCGCCGATGAACTCAAAAAACTAGTACCCTACGCTCCTCCAAAACATCACAACTAGGACAGTTCGTCGCCGCCTGCAGAAGGACCCGGGTCTACCAAGTCGCCGTGTGGCAAAAAGCCCCTGTTCACAGCAGCAATGAAGAAGAAAAAAATATCAAGATTGGACATCTGAAAACTGGAAGAAAGTGATGTTTAGTGATAAGAGCATTTTCAGGTTGGTCAGGACAGGCTCAAAGATTGTGCGTCATCCTAATACCATGTCAAGGTATGACCCTAAATATACGTTTAAGACTGTTAAACACCCTGACAGTGTGATAGTGTGGGGTGCATTCACTGGAAGCAAGGACAGGGGGAGGTTTGTACTTTCTTTCCAATAATGTAACTATGGAAGCAAGCAATTAAATTAGTGTTTTGGAAAAATATTTGCTTAATTTTTGGGTCATTCATCAGTGACACTTTTATGCATGATGGGGCCCTTGCTCACAAGGCCAAGGTCGTGACAAAGTTTCTTAATGACCATAAAATTAATATTTTAGAGTGGTCAGGTAATTTCCCTGACCTTAATCCTATAGAAACTGCCTGGAATTTCATGAAGAACAAGGTTCAAGAGACACGACCCAGCAATATGAACGTCTAAAAGAAGCGCTGAAGACACTGTGGATAACCATGGACTCGACGTACTTCATCAACTTTGCTGAATCCATACCTAAAAGACTACAGATGGTCATAAAATGTAAGGGTGGCGTGACAAAATACGAATTGTAACAAGATATCCACACTAAAACGATTGTTAAGATTTTGTGGTTTTATTGACCTTGTAAAGATTGTTTTTGCCGGCACTGTAGATTGAGCGAAAATTAATACGAGTGCATTACGTTTGATAATTTATCTGGTATAAAAAAAACTATGAAAACACTGTTTCTTGTCGTTACTGTAACTAAGTGGCGAGTCACTCTTCTTCCGAGATATAATTTTATTTTATTTGTTTATAATTAAATAAATATTTAGGTAATATATATTTGTTTTGAACTTTCATTACTAGATTCTAGATTGAGCTAAATTGATTTATTGGCTATTAGGTAGCTAAGATGTTATAACTATTATATATTATTGACTAAGAAAAAACGTGAAAATACATATAGGATATTAATATTAATTTTAAAAGCAATCGAGGTACGGAAGACTAATTACGCACTTCCAACTTGTACTTGACACAGCCAAATTCACTAAATAAGTTTAAATGTAAAACCATAAATTATCCTTTAAATACACTAAACGTTATTCACTGAACGAAGTTAAACCTCGCCGGGTGTCATGTCAAATATGATGCTAAAACCCAACGATAGTCTAATTTTTTAATATGACCTAAATCACTACCAGGTGTACAAGTATGAAATGCGGAAATGTTTTTTTTCTAAAAAAAACATGTTAAAATCGGAAGAATGATAAAAAGTGCTTTATTCAAAGTATGCTCCATCGCTTGTTATACATTTTTCCTATCTTTCGGGCAATTTGTGAATACCACGCCAGTAAAAATCTTCCTCGTTTGCTGCGAACCATTCATCGAGACATTTTTTCACATTTCGTACGAACCAAAGCGCTGCTCAGCAAGTGCGTGACCCATCGATGCAAACAAGTGGTAATCGGAAGGAGCCAAGTCCGGTGAGTAAGCCGCATGGGGTAGAACTTCCCAACTGAGTGCTTTCCAACGTGTCGCGAACTGGTTTTGCCGTATGTGATGGAGCATTGTCATGAAGAAAAATGACTTTATGTTGCCTCTTTCGGTATTCTGGCCTTTTTTCGAGCAGCGAACGGTTCAAATCGGTCAATTGTTGTTGATTAACGTTTAGTATTAACCGTTTCCAGGTTTTAAACAGCTCATAATAGACCACGCCCCTCTGGTCCCGCCAAACACAGAGCATCGTCTTTCTGTCAAAGCGATTCGGTCTTGCGGTCGATGTGGATGGTGCGCCTGGGTCTACCCATGATTTTTTGCGCTTGGGATTCTCAAAATAAATCCACTCTTCATCCTCTGTAACTATACGATGCAAAAACGATTTCTTTTTGGACCGAGCGAGCAAAATGTCACACCTGTTTTTGCGCTTTTCCATTTGCCTGTCGTTCAACTCATGTGGTACCCATCTACCGGTCTACTGAATCTTTCCCATCCCTCATAGCCGATTGGAAACAGCTTGTTGACTAACGCCCAATTGCTCGACGAGTTGTTTTTGTGTTTGCGAATCATCTTCGTCCAATAATGCTTGCAATTCCACATCTTCGTATTTTTTTGGCGGTTTTCCACGTTCCTGGTCTGCAACATCGAAGTCACCACTTTTGAAACGCCGAAACCATCATTCACACGTATCTTGTGATGGAGCATGTTCACCATAAGCTTCTCGAAGTAATCGTATGATTATGCAGTTTTCTTCAAATGAAAACAAAAAATTAATGCTGTCCGCGAATGCTCTTTGTTCGGTATAAATTTCGACATATTGAATACAACACAACACTATGCACACACTTTTCCAATTTATCACTCGTGCACGTCTGACAGTTGTTAATGACACAACAAAATGGCGCAGTTTCAAATCTTTATAGCACAAACTGCATTGGTGCACCATCTGTTGTCTGAAATCCGCATTTCATACTTGTACACCTGGTAATTAGATCTAAACTAATATTAAACTTACAACTGTCATAGTTAGAACCGAATTTAAGTCTGACCTAATAGGCAGGTTTAAAAAATTCGCAATAGACGAATTGTAACAAGAAACAACATTTTTGTTACAAAATATTTGAAAATTATATTTAAATTATACTTGGTTGTTTAGTTTGCTTTACTTTAAACGGAATTTCCAAGGGAAAAAACACTTTGTAACCTGCCACGTAACATAAGATTTTTGGCGGGTCTGCCAGCTCAATTGTATTTCCTTATACTTTATTTTTACTGACTAAATAATTGATGTATATTTTCCACGATAATGTAAGTAATAAGTAGGGTAAAACTAGTTTACATCCTTGAAAACACATTATTTGAAAAAATGAAGCGGTGTTACTGATATATGTATTTTCCCAATTAAATACGTGTTTTGTGTAGATGTGCGTGTGTGATTTTGTTAAAGAAAGAGCATGGTCTTCATGTAACACGTGGGCTGAAAAGTTTTTGGTCTGAGATATAGATGTCGCCCTTTTCAAAAAATCCATATGATTTTTAGGAAGTACCAACCTTCGACGATTAATTTACATGTTACAGTGGTTTTAGTGACCCTACTTTTGATATTTTCAAAACAATGGAAAAAATCGAATTTCGTGTGTTGATTAAACACTGTTTTTTTATGGAAAAAAATACCGTTTAAGCAAAGCAATGGCTTGACAAGTGTTACGGGGACTCTGCCCCTGGAAAACCACTCATCATTTACTGCCAATGAATGGTATGAATTTAAACGCGGTCGTACAGATACAAATGATGCTGAACGCTCTGGACGCCCAAATGAGGTGGTTACACCGGAAAACATCAAAAAAATCCACAAAATTGACACCCTAAAGATATCAAAAGAACGTGTTGGTGATATTTTGCACAAACATTTGGTCATGAGAAAGCTCTGTTCGAAATGAGTACCACGTTTGCTCACAGTGGATAAAAAACAACAATGTGTCGATGATTCTGAGCGCCGTTTGGACCTGTTTAAGGGCAATAAAAAGGATTTTTTCATGCGATATGTGACAATGGATGAAACATGGCTCCACCATTACACGGAATTAAATCGGCTGAGTGGACAGCAGCTGGTGAAAGCCACCCGAAGCGGCCAAAGATACAGTTGGCTGGGAAGGTTTTGGCCTCTTTGTTTTGGAATGCGCGTGGAATAATTCTCATCGATTATGCTGAGAAGGGAAAAATCATCAAGAGCGAATATTATATAAAGTTATTGGTGCGTTTGAAGGCAGAAATCGCAAAGAAACGGCCCCAAATGAACAAGAAAAAAGTGCTCTTTCATAAAGACAATGCACTGTGTTACAAGTCAATGGTTACGATGGCAAAATTGCATGAATTGAAGTTCGGATTGCTTCCTCATCCACCGTATTCTCCAGATTTGGCTCCCAGCGACTATTATCTATTCGCAGACCTCAAAAAAATGCTGGAGAGAAAGAGATTTGGCTCTAATGAAGAAGTTAGCGCCGAAACTGAGGCCTATTTTGAAGGCAAAGACAAATCCTTCTACAAGAAAGGTATAGAAATGTTAGGAGAGCGTTGAACTGATTGTATCGCTCTTGAAGCGTGAATGTTGATGGATAAAGTCGGATTTTGCAAAAAATGTGTTTTAAATAGCTAGACCAAAAACTTTTCAGACTACGTGTTACTAATGCGTTGTTATTATTAAATTTTAAAAAAAAAACTATTTCTAAGCAATTACAAGAGGATGTTATTTTTTAGGAACTTTTTGTCCCTTGTGAATGTTTTATTAAACTAGTCTTGAGTACTTGTTATCTTTATAATTTGAATTGAGGGTGAAGAAATCCCGAGACTTTTCAAGAAAAAATGTTTTTGTCAAAAATCGATTTTATTCTTCAACATAGTTTCCTTCAAGAGTGATACACTTGTTCCAGCGATCTTCCAACATTTGTATACCTTTAGTATAGTATGATTTGTCAAGTTCTCTAAAATAAGCCTCAATTTCCTATACGACTTCTTCTTTTGAGCCGAGCCTCTTTCCCTGCAGCCACCTTTTCAAATTTGGAAAGAGGTAGTAATCGCTAGGGGTCAGATCTGGTGAATACAGCGTATAAGGAAGCAATTCATAGCCCAATTGGTCCAATTTTACTATTGATTTTATGGAATTGTAAGCTGGTGCATTATCTTGGTAAAACAACACTAAATGCGGCCTTTTTTTCTTAATTTCGCTATTCAAACGTCGCAATAAAGCAACGTAATAGTCTCCAGTGATTGTTCGCCTCCTTTTCAAGATAATCAGTATTACGCGTTGATGTTTGTATTTTTTGACGCTTCGGTCGGCTTTCATGCGATTCCAGCCATGCTGCGGACTGCCTGTTGGACTAAAGCGTATAATGGTGGATCCATGTTTCGTCCATTGTCACGAATCGACCCAAAAACTCCTTTGGATTACGCCGAAATAGTGCCAAACACGTTGCTGTTTTTTATCAGTCATGAGAGTACGCGGAACCCATCAGATCATAGCAGATATTCATGCAAAATATGCCTCACCCTTTCTGTTGATATTTTCATGATGTCAGCTATCTCTTACTTTCACTTTGCTTTCATTCAGAACAATATGGTGTTTTTTTGGGTTTTTTGAAGTGACTGCCTCATTTCAAGTCCGGAATGTGGTGCACCTTCGGTTATTGTACGACCGCATATAGTTGCTTTCGACGGAGCAAATATGCCATTACACTTTTTAAGCCGTTCTTGGGTTCTGGCTGCATTTTTTCTACCAAAAAGGAATGTTTAATCCACTTACGAAATTTTATTTGTTCCATCGTTTTGCAAAAATCAAAAGTATCGTCACTCAAAACACTTTTAACTCGGGAGCTAATAGACACACGAAGTTGTCGCTAACCGAAAATCATATGTTTTTTTTTTTTTGCGCTGCCTTCTCTCGAAAAGTCTTGGGACTTTTTACCTCATGCTATATTCTATTTTTCATGGCAAATTTTAATATTTTATTTTAAAGTTTTTGAACTGCATTATTTTTGAAGTTTGTGCATAGAGTTAGTTACTTCCTATTACGTAAAATAGAATGTGATATTGAATAAGAAATAAGGTTTTGGGTTATGGAAATATGAATTTGTCACAATATCGAGTCAGATACAAGATTTTGGATATTCTGTCTTGAAGTTAAATTATCAAAATAGAATTTGACTCTAAAAGAAACAAAGAACAGAAAGGTTGTACTCGATATTAACATGTTGCAGATATGTCTTGGCATGATCACGTTGCAGGTATGAAATTTTTTCAAAAGCTTCCTACTAAGCTGCAACGCCTCAAAAAAACAAATACAGTGCCACCTCGATAATCCGGATCTCCATTAAACCAGATTCTTTCATAATCCGGACAAACATTTCTATCGCATTGTGTACGGATTTGATAGTACTAGGTAATCCGGACCTGCGTTTTTAGACATCTACTTAATTTAAACTACATGGGAAAACTGAAATCGATAGTGAGGGGATTCCCCTGACTTCCAGTCTAATACATCTGGGATTCACACAAACTGTAGGTGCCTTTGATTTGCCTACAACGCATCGCGTATCGCGTCTAAAGGTTAAGGACGTTGTAGTTGTTTGTTTATTATCACAAGTACAACATACCTACGTTCTATTTTACTTTATGTGGTTCATATAAGTATGTAAACGTTTTTTTTACGTATATGTACCTACATATTAAAATGCCTTCTAAAAGAAAACACTAACGATAAAACAAAAGTCCGATATATTAGAAAGACTAGTTCTTGGTGAAAGCGGAAAAATGTTGGCAAATGAATACGGAGTAGGAACATCCACAATTTCGAATATAAAAAAGAAGCAAAGGGAAAATGAAAAGGTATGTATATATGATTTATTTTAAAGATAATTTTTGGACACTCACTATGAACATGTAACTTCTTTTAGATTTATTTCCAAATGTGATTCCGGTCCTGGCGTCAGAAAACCATACGAAAAGCCGAATATCCAGAAATGGAAACTCGTTTGTATACATGGTTTTGTACGCAACGATCAAGGCACCTCCCAATTTCCTACGAAATTTTATCAGGCAAAGCAAAATAGTTTTACACTGAAACCTACGGGAATGATAATTTTAGAGCTAGCAGAGGCTGGATTTCTAAGTTCAGAAAAAGACATGGTCTGCGTGCTTTAAAAGTTTGTGGCGAAAAACTATCCAATGATGAAAGTGCCGTCGATCCTTTCCTAACTTTATTCACAGATAAGATAAAAGAATTAAACCTTAGACCTACTCAAATATACAATACAGATGAATCAGCTCTGTATTGGAAAATGTTGCCTGAAAAAACGCTGGTTCGTTCTCAGGAAAAGACCGCACCAGGTCGAAAAATAAACTAAGAACGCGTTACCTTTCTAGCATGTTGCAATGCTGATGGATCACAAAAATTAAAGTTGTTAGTGATAGGAAAGGCAAAAAATCCGAGGGCTTTTAAAAATGTGAACATACCTGTTGAGTACAAATCATCTGCCAATGCATGGATGACTACAGCAATTTTCTTAGACTCGTTTCATCATTCTTTTATTCGTCAATTCAAAAGTCATTTAAGAAGTCTCGACTTGCCTGAAAGAGCCCTGCTAATCGTTGATAACGCTTTGAGCCATGGAACTATAGAAGAGCTGACTAGTGAGGATGGACAGTTTACAACATTATTTCTTCAACCAAATTGTACTGCACTTTTGCAGCCTATGGATCAGAATGCAATCGGATGACAAAATTATTTTATCGGAAAAGTCTTTTAGCCCATATTTTATCAAATAATGAAGAGAACCTTGTTAGGTTATTAAACAGAATTAACCTAAAAGATGCTGTATGTCTACTATGCAATTCATGGGAAAAAGTCTCCCCTGAAGTCTTGAAAAAGTGCTGGCACAAAATTATGGCTTATGTGGCAGATACCAACCCAGATACTGAATATGATGCTGAAGATCTGATTCCTCTGAGTGAATTGCGGCACAATTTGCTTTTCACGAATGAAGAAATAAAAGGTAAAGCCTGAAATTTTTCTTTTAGTATTTTTTTTTGGTTAATTCGTAAATATTTAACAGATGTTTCAGATATGCTGAATGTTCTCACTGAGCAGAATCTCACGAACGTGGAAATATGTAATTGGCTTGAAAATGATGAAGATTTGTTACTATTGGAAGACATAGATGATACAGATGAACAACACGAGATTGATAATTTTCAGAGTTAAATACTAATACAAACCACACTGTTAAGAACACTGTGAAGAATGATGAGGCAGTTAAAAGTTTCAATGTGTGCATGAGATGAGCAGAAGAGAATGATATCCCTCTAAGTGATGTTCTTATACTTCAAAGATTAAAAGAAATTGCTTTTATGATGAACCAGAGAAGGGTGAAGCAAACAAAAATTACAATTTTTTTTACAAAATAAGATAAAACTTGATAAGATATGCTTCTGTTTTAAATATTATTCTATGTATGTACTATTTTTTAGTTGTTTCGTATTAAATGATTCGTTTTTTTAATATAAATAATGTTCTGCTTCAGTAATTCGAATTATTTACTAATTCAGATCACCGCGGTTTTAATTAGTCCGGATTATCGAGGTCGCACTGTAGTTCTAAAATAATTCAATAACGTATACCAAGGCACAATCTAAACATACTTGTAAAGTTAATTTTTAAACCTGCTGCAATAATAATGAGTTTCGAGAAGGAAATTCAATGTAAAATGACAAAAAAAAAACAAAAACTGTCAAAAATCGAAATTCCAAAACATATTAAAACAACTTTGCACTCTGCTCAACTTACTGGATAACTAACGAGCTTGAAAGAATATCACCTTTCAAGATTAATCGTGCTAACAAGATATACCAGGTGTACAAGTATGAAATGCGGATTTCAGACAACAGATGGTGCACCAATGCAGTTTGTGCTATAAAGATTTGACACTGCGCCATTTTGTTGTGTCATCAACAAGTGTCAGACTCGCACGAGTGATAAATTGGAAAAGTGTGTGCATAGTGTTGTGTTGTATTCAATATGTCGAAATTTATCCCGAACAAAGAGCATTCGCGGACAGCATTAATTTTTTGTTTTAATTTGAGGAAAACTGCTGTTCAATCATACCGATTACTTCGAGAAGCTTATGGTAAACATGCTCCATCGCAAGATACGTATGAACGATGGTTTCGGCGTTTCAAAAGTGGCGACTTCGATGTTGCAGATAAGGAACGTGGAAAACCGCCAAAAAATACGAAGATATGGAATTGCAAGCATTGTTGGACGAAGATGATTCGCAAACACAAAAACAACTCGCCGAGTAATTGGGCGTTAGTTAACAAGCTGTTTCCAATCGGCTACGAGAGATGGGAAAGATTCAGAAGACCGGTAGATGAGTACCACATGAGTTGAACGACAGGCAAATGGAAAAGCGCAAAAACACGTGTGACATTTGGTCGCTCGGTACAAAAGGAAGTCGTTTTTTACATCGTATAGTTACAGAGGATGAAAAGTGGATTTATTTTGAGAATCCCAAGCTCAAAAAATCATGGGTAGACCCAGGCGCACCGTCCACATCGACCGCAAGACGGAATCGCTTTGGCAGAAAGACGATGCTCTGTGTTTGGTGGGACCAGAGGGGCGTAGTCTATTATGAGCTGTTAAAACCTGGGGAAACGGTTAATACTAAACGTTACCAACAACAATTGACCGATTTGAACCGTTCGCTGCTTGAAAAAAGGCCAGAATACCGAAAGAGGCAACACAAAGTCATTTTTCTTCATGACAATGCTCCATCACATACGGCAAAACCAGTTCGCGACACGTCGGAAGTACTCAGCTGGGAAGTTCTACCCCATGCGGCTTACTCACCAGACTTGGTTCCTTCCGATTACCACTTGTTTGCATCGATGCACTTGCTGAGCAGCGCTTTGGTTCCTAGAAAGATGTGAAAAAATGGCTCGATGAATGGTTCGCAGCAAAAGGGAAAGATTTTTACTGGCGTGGTATTCACAAATTGCCCGAAAGATGGGAAAAATGTATAACAAGCAATGGAGCATACTTTGAATAAAGCACTTTTTATCATTGTTCCGAATTGAACATGTTTTTTTTAGAAAAAAAAAAGCCGCATTTCATTCTTGTACACCTGGTAAATATATTTCGCGTTGCAAATTTTGGATAATAATTAAACCTACTTATTGGGTAACTTTTTAGTTTGCCTGTTTTATAAAAGAATAGGTTGAAATGACATAAATTAACCAACCTCAGCTTAATAAATTATACGGATAGTAATTTACATTTTTAGGATGTTTAAAAACTCTTACCTAAAAGGACCAAAATAATTTTTGCAATATTTTTCATAAACCTAAGGGGTAGTTCTATTGCTTCTTCTGGGATATTTGCAACCGTTTTTATGATATTTTGAGCCGCACCCAAACCTTCCCCTACTTCGCTCTCCATTAAAATCTGTTAATTTTCTAAAAAAAAATCGGACACTATTAACTGTTTCAGTTACCAAGATCTCGGTATTGAACACACAATAAATATTACTTTTGCTGATGACAATAGCTAACTATTAACGTGTATAAACTTTTGTTTACTCATTTTCTTTTTAGTATGATTAGGCGTCGTTGCTACAATGCCTTTAAAAATAATTGCGCTTCGGTATTAGCTTTTTTTACTAACTTTCAATAATTTTTTAACTAACTTTCAATAATTATAAAGATAACTTTAATTACAGGTAATACTTTACAGTACGTTCATTTATTCAAATGGATAACTTACGAAATAATTGTCATTTATCATTCTGATACCGCGAGCTTGTCCCACAATTACCTCTTTGTAGAAAATATCAGGTCTGGGAAAAAGTTCGTAGCGTTTTTTTAGTAAAATTCAACTAGTTTTCTTATAGTTTGAAAATGAATTTATTTAAACCAAATATGCTCCATTATTATCGACAATGTTTCGCCATTTTTCGGGTAGAGCCATGATGCCATCGGTGAAGAACTTCTGTGGTTTCTGGTTGAAAAACTGAATCAATTGGTTTTCACAGGTTTCTTTTGAAAGCAGCTTAATTCCATTGAGAGGGTTCTGCAGAGATCGAAACAAGTGATAGTCAGAGGGTGCTATGTCTGGACTATACGGTGGATGCATCAAAACTTCCCAACCAAGCTCTCGCAATTTTTGACGGGTCATCAAAGAACTGTGTGGTCATGATGGAAGACAACACCTTTCCTATTAATCAATTCGGGCCGTTTTCTTTCAATTACCTGGCGTAATCTCTCTAGTTGTCCACAGTAGAGTTGAGAATCAATCGTCTGATCAACTGGAAGTAGCTCCTGGTGGACAATTCCCTTCCAGTCCTACCACACACACAGCATCACCTTTTTTCGGCGTCGATCCTGCCTTCGCGAATGCTTGTGACTGCTCACCATCCCTTGTCCACGATCTTTTACGCTTCCGATTGTCGTACGTAATCCATTTTTCATCACCGGTTATGACACGTTTCAAAAATGGCTCGATTTCATTGCGTTTCAGCAGCGCATCGCAGATGTTAATTCGGTCTATCATGTTTTTCGCGCTCAACTCATGAGGAATCCATACATCGAGCTTCTTTTTGTAGCCAGCTTTGTGTAAATGGTTCAAGACCGTTTTGTGGTCAATGCCTAGCTCCATACCAATATCGACACTGCTGATATGCTTATCTTGCTGGACTTTTTCAAGAATTTCATCATCTTTTTCAGTGATTGGACGGGCAGAGCGTGACTCATCTTTCATATCAAAATTACCAGAACGAAAGCGAGCGAACCATTTCCGCGCGGCAGATTTTAATAAAGTACCTTCACCGTACACAGCACAAATTTTTTCACAAGCCTGCGCAGCGTTCTCCCCTTTGTCGTAATAATATTGCAAAATATAGCACAATTTTTCATTACTTTCCAACCACTGCACCAATTTCGATGTTTATACACTCAAAGTAACGCCCGGAGTGTCGCCTTTCCAACGAGCGTTTAGTGGTGTCGCTGCGATCTGTGTTTCTTGAGTTATTTGCAATTGACACCATCTATCGGGAAAAAACGCCACGAACTTTTTCCCAGACCCAATAAAATAATACGAGGGCCGCCTTTTTTTAAGTTTTGTAAAACGACCACTGATAGCGCTATTGAGATGTGACATTACCGTTGTTGTAAAATTTGACATTTGTTATTGTTAAAATAGTGGCAGCTCAGAAATTAGCCGTGTAATTTGTTTACAGTACTTAAAAAAAAACAGTTTTGTGAACAAATGGAAATTTCACGTGAAGGTTTTCGTTAGATGATTTTTACGATTTTAGTAAAGGCCTAATTCAACAACAATGTCTCGAATAGCTTCGTTCAACTTTTAGTAATGAATCACCATCCCAATCACCAATTGGTTTGCAGAATTTCGTCATGGTCGTACTTCCGTCAGCGATGGATTTCGTGAAGGTCGACCAAAATCGGTGTTCTAAAAAACATCCATGCTAGCTATAGAGGCATCCTCAGACATATCAAAGGCTGCAGTACATTCGATTTTGCATGAACATTTAGCTGTGAAAAAGATCTGTTCCTGAAGGATTCCGCATAATTTGACCGAAACTCAAAAACAGGCTCGTGTCAATTGGTGTAAGGAAGTGCACAAAAAATTCGACAGAGGACATGCAAAATCCACGTACAACATCGTAACAGAAGACGTATACGAGCCGGAAACTAAGCAACAATCAACTCTTTTGGGTGTTCCAAGATGAACCGAATATAAGAAAAGTGGTTCGTTCGCGAAGCACTTCCAAGAAAATGATCCCTTGTTTCTTTGCTTATACTGGACATGCTGCAACCATTGCTTTAGAGCAGGGGTGCTCAAACGGTCGATCGCGAATGCTTTTTGAGTCGATCTCGAGAAAAAAATTCCGATATAGAACTATTCACAGATTTTGTTTTAGGTAACTAAAACAAAATGTAATGAATAAACTACTAAAATTTATTCGAGCCACAATTAGGCCAGAATAACCCCCTCATCACTTTCTTTTATCGTAATAACCCCCTGCTAGCGGCAAAAGGCGGCTTTATCAAAGGAACGCGCGGTACTTGTCAAAGAAAAGCCGCGTTTTTGATTCCCGCCGATTTTTCTAGAAATTTCGAGCGGCGTATTTGACGGGAACATTCGTTCGCGCCGATATAAATGTTGCGCCTGCAGGAATAGGAGTCAGTCTGAGTTGTAACTTGAAGGCGATACATCGATACAAAGTTTATTAATAAATAGTCCAAAATGAGTGCGGCGAAGAAAAGTAAAACTTATCATTTTAATAGGGATTGGGAGGAAGAATTTTTCTTTTGTATGGTAAAGGATAAGTGCATTTGTCTCATTTGCCGTGCGTCAGTTGCAATACCTAAGCGTGGGAACTTAGAGAGGCATCATAAAAGGGTTCATAAAAACTATGAAAAGGATTTTCCGTCACAGAGTGAATTAAGAAAACGAAAAGTACGTGATTTGATAACTTGTTTGAAAAAAGAACAAACCATGTTCACAAGACCAGCCAAACAATCAAAAGCTGCAACGATCGCGTCATTTAAAATATCTCATATATTGGCGAAACACAAGAAACCATTTGATGATGGATTGGTTGTGAAGGAAGCATTTACTGAAGCGGGTGAGACTTTATTTGGAGATTTTAAAAATAAAACAGAGATTATGTCTGCTATTAGAGAACTTCAGTTATCTCGTCCGACTGTCACAAGGCGTGTTGAACTCATGAATCAGGACATGGCAGATAAACTAAAACATGATATCATGGAATGTACATACTTTTCTTTACAATTCGACGAATCCACCGATATGACAGATACTGCCCAGCTGTGTATTTTTATTCGAATGGTACTCAATGACATGTCGGCTAAGGAAGAGTTTTTGACAATGATTCCTCTGAAAGGAAAGACCCGTGGCGAAGATATATATGACGTTTTCTTCAATTTTGTAACAAACTACAAGCTACCAATATATAAACTAGTGTGCATTACAACCGATGGAGCACCCTCAATGACTGGAAACAAAAACGGTTTTGTGGCATTGTGTCGAGCTAATGATGATTTCCCTTCATTTTTCTCCTTCCATTGCATTCTACATCAACAAGTTTTGTGTTCAAAAGTTCTAAACATGGAGGAGATTATGGGCATTGCAATAAAAATTGTGAATTCTATCCGTGCACGTAGCTTGCAACGACGGCTCTTTAAATTGAAGTTGGAAGATAGTGAGTCAGCTGAACACACTGATTTAGTTCTTCACACGGACGTCAGGTGGTTGAGTCGCGGAAAGTTCCTAGAAAGGTTTCAAGAATTATTGCCCGAAATAACAGCTTTTCTGAACGAAAGAGGTGATGACACTCAGATGCTGAAAAACGGAAAATGGCTGACTGATTTGACATTTTTGACAGACATCACAATGCATTTAAACATCATTAATTTGGAGCTTCAAGGTAAAGGAAAAACTATTATTGAGATGATCAGCGCAATAAACGCATTCAAAAGTAAATTGCAACTTATGATAGATCAACTGAAAAGAAAGGATCTGAAAAATTTTCCGTCTTTGAAAGCAAGGATTCCTCAGTTGAATTATGATATTTATGAGGCAGAATTATCAAATATTTTGGGCCAATTCGAAATACGTTTTTATGATTTCAGTAAATTGGCAAATATCGCATCATTTATGAGTTATCCTTTTTCGTGTAAAAACATTGAGGAATTAGCTACTGAAATAGCAAGTCAGTTTAACATGGACTCATGTTCTGCTGAAAATGAGTTAGTGCAGATTATATCAGATATACATCTCAAAGCCACAGTATCTGATACAAAATTGTGGTGTTTTATATCTGAAGATAAATATCCGAATCTAAGGCAAATCGCCCTTCAACTGACGGCAATGTTTGGGTCAACTTACTTGTGCGAGTCTGCATTTTCTGAAATGAAGATAATTAAGTCAAAATATCGCAATCGACTAACTGACGAACATATGTCATCATGCTTGCGATTAGCACTCGGTAATTACGTACCATCTTATGAAAAGTATGCTGAGGACATGCAGTGCCACGCTTCAACATCCAAAGTCACTCTTTAGTTAAGTTTAGACACTAGAACTCGTTTGTTTTGTAAGAACCAATAAACTCGCAATTTTGAATAATTATGAGTTTTTTCATTGACATTTTAGAGCAGACCTACATTTACCTTGACTAAAAAAATGCATATTGTGCGGAAAACTAATATCTATGCCACGATACACCCTACCTAGACGACAATCCTGCATCACACTTACTTGCAGCCTCTCAGAGTCGATCGATCGTAGTCTAACAATATTGAGGAAGATCGCCAGCAGTTCAAGTTTGAGCACCCCTGCTTTAGAGGATCGAAGAACAGTTAATGCTGAATAGTATACAACAATTTGTTGGCCAGAAGTCATCGATGAAATCAGGAAAAACTGCCGAAAACGTATCATTCTTCATCATGACAATGCCTGCTCTCACACAGCACGTCAAGCAGTTGATTATTCAACGGAGAAATACATCGAATTAATCTCTCATTGCCTGTATTCACCTGATTTATCTCCTAACGACTTCTTTTTGTTCTTGAATGTAAAAAAAAATGCATGGACAGCGATTTTCATCACCTCAAGAAGCCTTTGAATCCTTCCAAAACCATGTTTTTGAGATACCAACTGCAGAGTGGAAAAAATATTTCCAAAATTAGTTCGAACACATGCAAAAGTGTTCTTCTTAATCTTAAATCTTATTTAAGAAACAAAACGATTTGTACCAAATTTTTTTTTTCCTTTCGTTGTTTTTTGTAAAAACTTAAAAAGTAGCCCTCCTATATAAAATATAAACCCCAAACAGCATTTTTTATTTCTTTAATACACAATGTTCGCTAGTATCAGAATTTTAAAATTTATTTAGTAATTTTGCAGAAACAAAGACGGCTCATTAATGTGCATACACCGCATATGGCTTTTAAAAATCGCAATAGTTCATATACTACAAAAGAAGCTTTCAGATACATACAATAGAGATAATTGTTCGATAGTGACAGACTCTATATTTATATTAATCATCTGAATAACAGTTTTCTCTGCTAACTCATATAAGTAAAAGTTTCATCGTTTATTAATAACCGGTCAAGTGCATGTTGAACTTGCGCCATTAGTGTTCTGTACGTTGCATTGATTGCTTTTAAAATAAAAAATGTTGTAACGGAAGTATAAAATGATCAGTGACTTCACAAAACACACTCCAAATGAGCTTTCAACAAAGTTTATTTCCAATCTTTCTGAAAATTGATGACCTTGAAATTTCTGTTTTTTTATATACCAGATAAATTATTACAGGTAATGCACTCGTGATAATTTTCGTTCAATCTACACCCCGTGGAGAATATTCCAGAATTTTTTCAAAATTTTTTAATAAGTACTTTTCGAGATAAGACGGGTGGATAGCGATTCTTCGCGATTTTTTAAAAATAATACAAAGAAAATTGCGCGCAAGTATTACATTATATATATGTATATATATATATATATATATATATATATATATATATATATATATATATATATATATATATATATATATATATATATATTTTACTCGTGTTTTCACAAGCTTTCATTTGACACCACACTCGATTACCTAGTAAAATTTTTTTTTTTTACTTCCGATTTCACCCCCCAAAATTAACCCCTTAAGTCAAAATTTAACTTTCAAAACTACATGGCTCTGATGAGGCCATCAATTCCTCTATTATTACCAAATTTCAACTTTCTATGACAAATAGTTTCGGAGAAAATCGGGCGTGACAGACGGACAAACAGACACCGAAGTGATCTTATAAGTGTTCCGTACGGAACACTAAAAATAATCGACTATCTTTGTCATGCACTCTGTATATCATTTTTAGTGTTCCGTACGGAACACTTATAAAATCACTTCGGTGTCTGTCTGCTGTCTGTATGTCACACTCGATTTTCTCCGAAACTATTTGACATCGAAAGTTGAAATTTGGTACTAATATAGAAATTAATGGCCTCATCAGAGCCGTGTAGTTTTGAAAGTTAAATTTTGACTTAAGGGTTTATTTTTGGGGAGTTAAATCGGAAGTGAGAAAAAAAATTTTTTTACTAGGTCATCGAGTGGGGTGTCAAATGAAAGCTTGAAAAAACACGAGTTCAAAAATATATATAATGTCTTACATGCGCACACTTTTCTTTGTATTATTTTAAAAAAATCGCGAAAAATCGCTGTCCCCCCCCTATCTCGAAAAGTACTGATCCAAAAATTTTGAAAAAATTCTAGAATATTCTCCACGGGGTGTAGATTGAACGAAAATTATCACGAGTGCATTACGTTTAATAATTTATCTGGTATATATAAAAACAAAAATTTCAAGGTTATCAGTATTCACTAAAGATCGGAAACAAACTTTGTTGAAAACTCATTTGGGGTGTGTTTTGTTATGTCACTGATCATTTTATACCTCGTAACAAAAATTTTTATTTCAGAAGCAATCAACGTACGCAAGTTCAACTTGCACTAGACCGGTGATTATTTGGAATAAAATGTAGCTGATAACCAAATCTGATAACTACTTTATCTTCATGCAAAATTTCGATTCGTTCAACCGTTTTTGTGTGATGCCGGAATTGATGGCAATCGAAGAAAAATCTACAACTGGTTGTTTTGACCTTGGCTACCAATAACTTTTTTGAAGAAACCGTCGTTGTGGAAACAGTGGAGGTCGTTCAACTTAACAAAGACCTGGAAGAAATTCTATCTTGGGGTGACAGTAACCAAGTGGAATTTAACGTTACAAAAACCCAGGCGGCAGTTTTTTCTAAAAAAGTTAACGTTGCTGAACCCGACATAATTATGTCGGGGCACTCCATTCCCCTAGCATCGTCGCTCAATTTGTTGGGCGTTAGTTTGGGAGCAAATATGTTCTGGCATGAATACGTTGCAGGCATAGCAAGGAGAGCTTCTCAAAAGTTGGGAATATTATTTCCAACCAGAAAGCTTTACACTCCACAACAACTGTTATTTCTTTACAAAGCTGAAATTCGACCAACTATGGAATACTGCTCCCATGTTTGGGGCTCCGCTCCCAAACATACACTGCATTTGTTGGATTCTGTTCAAAGAAGAGCTGTTCGTCTGATTGGAGACCCGGAACTGACCGGCGGCCTTGATTCGCTGGAACATCGAAGAACGGTTGGCGACTTGAGTCTGTTCTACAAGTATTTTCATGGAAAGTATTCGAAGGATGTAGCCCGCTTAATTCCTCCCAAAGCGGTGCATGATAGAAATACACGTCGCGCTGGTGCTTCACATCCGTATGAGGTTCAGCTTGTTACTCCGCGTACAACGCTTTTCAAGCATTCTTTTATATGGAGAACATCATCCCTTTGGAATAATTTGCCCAGCGCTGTGTTTCCCGCCGAGTACAATTTACAGCGATTCAAGAACAACGTGAATCGCTTTTTTTTCCGCACACATGCCGCCCCTAGAGCGCTTTAGGGCTTTTCCTGCGACACGTGTGCTAGACCCATAAAAAAACAAAAAAAAACAGTATGGATAACTAAAAAAACTTAATTGCCTTGCATCCTAAATCATGGTTCTTAGGAATTAGAAAGTGTCAATTTGGAGTAACTCTTCGACGTTTCGCTACGGTTGCTCGAAGCATCTTAAGGAACTTGTACTCTTCGAAATTATTACACTAAATGAGCTCGAAGAGACGTCACGTCAAGTAATATGTATATTTATACCTAACCAGGGCTCATCGAACCGTGATCCAGTGTAATGATGGTTTTCCCCGCAGCCAGACCCCAAGAATGGCTTGAGAAGTGTTATGGCATATCTTCTCCGTTAGAAACAACTATATGTTGATGGTGAACTTAAATGCGGTCGTACAAGCACCGATGTTGCATGTCCCGATGCCCAAATGCGGTAGTCACTCCATAAAACAAAAAAAAAATTCACCATATTGTTCTGAATGACCACAAAGTGAAATGAGCGGGAGAGATAGCTAACATCGTGAAGATATCAACAGAACTCGTGAGGCATATTTTGCATGAATATTTGCATATAAAAAAAAGGTATGTGCCCGATGGATGTCACGCACTCTCATGATTGATTAAGAACAGCGTGTCGAAGATTCAGAACGCTGTAACAGTGAAAGAACATGATCCACCCCTACACGCCTGAGTCCAACAGGCAATCTGCAGAATAGTTGGAACCGCATGAAAACTGACTGAAGCGTCCAAAAACAGAAAAATCAGCAGGAAAGGTTTTGATGAGTATTTTTGGGATGCGCATGATACTGATCGGGTATTTTAAGAAGAGGCGAACAATCACCGGAGACTATTACGTTGCTTTATTGGATCGTTTAGCGAAGAAAAAACTGTTGTTTCACCAAGATAATGCACCAGCTCACAACTCCATAAAATCGATGGTGAAATTGGACCAATTGGGCTATAATTTGCTGCCTCATCCGCCGTATTCACCAGATCTGGTCCCCAGCGATTACTACCTCTTTCCAAATTGGAAAAGGTGGCTCCAGGGAAAGAGGTTCGGCTCAAATGAAGAAGTCGAATGGAAAGCTGATGTTTATTTTAGAGAGGTCGACAAATCGTACTATATGAAAGGTATCCAAATGTTGGAAGATTGCTGGAATAAGTATATCGTTCTTGAAGAAAACTATGTTAAAGAATAAAATCGATTTTTGGCAAAACATTATTTTGTCTCAGGCCTGTTCACCTCATGTAGTTCACGGTACTAGAGACAAAATAGCTAAATTACTTAAACAAATTCAACATTGGTGGAGATGGTCGAAAGACGCAATTCTTTTACAAACGGGAAGTGCCTATAACATTCCCTGTTTGTGTGGTACGGTGTGTATAGGAGAAATAGAGAGATTAATATCAACTAGAAATAAGAAACATGAAATATTTATCAATAAGAAACGGCTAGTACAATCAGCTGTAGTTGAATATCATCACTCTACAGGTCATACCATCAGTGTAAGAGAAAGTTCTTGCTTCTGTCTCCAATTTCTATAAACGAAAGTTTAGGAAATCAGTCGAAATTTAAAAACATTAATGCACCCTCGGTTACGGTCTACATCCACCTGTAAAACGATTATTACCCGAAGTCACGGTATAGTGTACCCCAGTCAAGTATGTACAAATATTTAAATTGTGCTTCTTTGAGTTCATTCGGTGTTTTAATAGTGAAGAGTAAAGGACATTGAAGATGTTTCGTGCAAGTGTAGACAAAACGCTAGAAACTTACCCCAAATTGTCGCGATCTAATCCTAAGAACCACGATTTACTATCTAACCAAAACCGTGTAAGCTTTCGTTCCGTGTTGACTTACATCTTAGTTAAAATTCATACTTTAACTTTAAATGTTGAATTTTTTCTAGTTTTTTAAACTTATTTTCCTACTTTATATTTAAAAAGTAACGAGGCGATTAAATAGTCCCCTCTATATCTTTGTATCCACTAATTGGTACAGTACTTATTTTTTTAATGGGGCATTTTCGTTGGCAATTACAAGAATACGTCGCTCATTATAATAAATTTTTTATCAAAAAATAAATATGCTAACAGTATTCCATATTTCCTTTTATGAATAATCATTTCAACTGACTTCAGCAGAGCAGCATATTCCCGGTCAAACGAGTTATAGATTGGTGTTTTAGTGTTCCGTACGGAACACTTATAAGATCACTTCTCTGTGTGTCTGTCTGTCTGTATGTCTGTCTGCGTATCTATCTATCTGTCACACCCGATTTTCTCCGAAACTATTTGACATAGAAAGTTGAAATTTAGTACTAATATAGGAATTGTTGGCCTCATCAGAGCCGTGTAGTTTTGAAAGTTAAATTTTGACTTAAGTGATTAGTTTTGAGGGGTGAAATCGGAATGTGTGAAAAAAAAATTTTACTAGGTCATGGAGTGTGGTGTCAAATGAAAGCTTGTGAAAACACGAGTAAAAAATATATATATAATGTAATACTTGCGCGCACTTTTCTTTGTATTATTTTTAAAAAATCGCGAAAAATCGCTGTCCTTATCTCGAAAAGTACTTATCAGAAAATTTTGAAAAAATTCTGAAATATTCTCCACGGTGTGTAGATGGAACGAAAATTATCACGAGTGCATTACCTTTAATAATTTATCTGGTATATAAAAAAAAAATTTCAAGGTCATCAGATTTCAGTAAAGATTGGAAACAAACTTTGTTGAAAACTCATTTGGGGTGTGTTTTGTGAAGTCACTGATCATTTTATACATCTGTAACAAAAATTTTTTATTTTAAAAGCAATCAACGTACGGAACACTAATTGCGCAAGACAAACTTGTACTTAACCGGTTTTTTGTAACAGCAACTGATTTTGGTCGCCCTTCACGAAATTCATCCGCTGACGGAAGCACGACCGTGACGAAATTCTGCAAACCTATTGGAAACAATCTTTTCTGATGGTAAGTTGAACGAAACGATTCGAGGCATTGTTGTTGAGTTAGGCCTTTACTAGAATCGTAAAAAATCATCCAACGAAAACTTTCACGTGAAATTTCCATTTGTTCACAAAACTTTTTTTTTTTAAACGTTCACTGTAAACGAACTACTCGGCCATTTTATGAGCTGCCACTGTTTTAACAATAGCAAATGTCAAATTGTGGTAATGACACATGTCAATAGCGCTATCTAGCGATCGTTTCTAAAAACTTAAAAGGTGGCCCTCGTATTTATTAGAAATAACCGGTCAAGTGCAAGTTGAACTTGCGCAATTAGTGTTCCGTTCTGTTGATTGCTTTTAAAATAAAAAATTTTGTGACGGAGGTATAAAATGATGAGTGACTTCGCAAAACACACCCCAAATGAGTTTTCAACAAAGTTTGTTTCCAATCTTTAATAAAAACTGATGACCTTGAAATTTTTGTTATTTTTATATACCAGATAAATTATTAAAGGTAATGCACTCGTGATAATTTTCGTTCAACTTACACCCCGTGGAGAATATTCCAGAATTTTTTCAAAATTTTTTGACAAGTACTTTTCGAGACAGCGATTTTTAAAAAATAATACAAAGAAAAGTGCGCCCAAGTATTACATTATATATATATATATATATATATATATATATATATATATATATATATATATATATATATATATGTACATATATATGTACATATATATGTACATATATATGTATATATATATATATATATATATATATATATATATATATATATATATATATATATATATATATATATATATATATATATATATATATATATATATATATATATATATATATATATATATATATATATATATATATATATATATATATATATATATATATATATATATATATACGAGGCTGGTTTGAAAAGTCCGTGCAAAAATAAAAAACTATTTATGTATTTGGGGTAAACTTTTTTATTTTTCGACATAGTCTCCTTTTAGGCTTATACACTTCGTCCAACGATGTTCTAGTTTGTTGATCCCTTCCGAATAATAGGATTTGTCCAAGTCTGCAAAATATCCATTAGTGTCTGCAATCACCTCCTCGTTTGAATAAAATCTTTGTCCCGCCAGCCATTTCTTCAAATTGAGGAACAAATAGTAGTCCGAGGGAGCCAAGTCTGGAGAATAGGGGGGATGTGTAAAACGAGTTGGAATCTTATTTCCATTAATTTTGCGACCACAACTGCTGAGGGTGTGTGCTGGTGCGTTGTCGTGATGAAAAAGGACTTTCTTGTGGGCCAATCGCGGGCGTTTTTTTTTCTTGCAGCTCGGTTTTCAAACGGTCCAATAACGATGAATAATATTCACCTGTAATAGTTTTACCCTTTTCCAGATAGTCGATGAGGATTATCCCTTGCGAATCCCAAAAGACAGTCGCCATAACCTTTCCGGCCGAAGGAACGGTCTTCGCCTTTTTTGGTGCAGATTTCCCCTTGGTAACCCATTGTTTAGATTGTTGTTTGGTCTCAGGAGTATAGTAATGTCCATGTTTCATCCACAGTGACGAAACGACGCTTAAAGTCCTCCGGATTCTTCTGGAACAGCTGCAAACCATCCTTCCAACACTTCACACGATTCCGTTTTTGGTCAAGCGTGAGCAATCGCGGACCCATCTTGCGGATAGCTTTCTCATGTCCAAATGTTTATGCAAAATATTATGTACCCGTTCAGTCGAGATGCCCACAGCACTAGCAATCTCACGCACCTTAACTCCTCTGTCATCCATCACCATATCATGGATTTGATCAATGATTTCTGGAGTCGTAACCTCCACAGGCCGTCCAGAACGTTC
Source organism: Pachyrhynchus sulphureomaculatus (assembly GCA_019049505.1). NCBI lineage: Eukaryota > Metazoa > Arthropoda > Insecta > Coleoptera > Curculionidae > Pachyrhynchus > Pachyrhynchus sulphureomaculatus. Next base: position 80,163,278 of record CM032452.1, on the reverse strand, counting down.
AGCGTCACTTGTGCCCATATGGCCAGTCCAAAAATTTGGAAACCACTTATAAACTGTTCTAATCGAAGGTGCAGAGTCACCATAATGTTTATCAAGCTTCTCTTTAGTCTCCTGAGGCGTTTTGCCTTTCATAAAGTATGTAATGTTTAATCACCACACGAAATTCTTTTTCGTCCATTTCTTGAAAATCACTCGACTTCCTTGATTCACACGAATGCCAAACACAAAGAAATAGTCCAATATGGCTGAAACTTGGTGTGCGTTCATTCAAGAGATGCTACTAACTAAACATGACCTCGATACGCGCCGGTGGTGCCATCTCTCGGACTTTGCACGGACTTTTCAAACCAGCCTCGTATATATATATATATATATATATATATATATATATATATATATATATATATATATATATATATATATATATATATATATATATATATATATATATATATATATATATATATATATATATATATATATATATATATATATATATATATATATATATATATATATATATGTATATATATATATATATATGTATATATATATATATATATATATATATATATATATATATATATATATATATATATATATATATATATATATATATATATATATATATATATATATATATATATATATATATATATATATATATATATATGTATATATATATATATATATATATATATATATATATATATATATATATATATATATTTTTTATATTTTACTCGTGTTTTCACAAGCTTTCATTTGACACCACACTCGATGACCTAGTAAAAATTGTTTTTTTCACTTCCGATTTCAACCCCCAAAACTAACCTCTTAAGTCAAAATTTAACTTTCAAAACTACACGGCTCTGATGAGGCCATCAATTCCTATATTAGTACCAAATTTCAACTTTCTATGTCAAATAGTTTCGGAGAAAATCGGGTGTGACAGACAAACGGACAGACAGAGAGACACCGAAGTGATCTTATAAGTGTTCCGTACAGCACACTAAAAACAATAAAGGGAAAAGATAAAATGAATGTTTTATCGATAACAAAATATGAATAATCAAAGAAGGATCGCTTAATAATCGCTGCTTCAGTGCTACTTCCTGCTGAACGCAGCCATTGGTTATATTTTTTTTAGTAATGCTAATGTAATAAGTGGAGTTTTTTTGTAGGAATTCTGTTGCCAGAACTGCTGGTTAGCCTCATACTATTAGAACAAGAATTGGACATGTTTTTAACATCCATGGACTGGCTAGTGACTTTCAAAGAAACGCTAAATGGTTTAGATAAATTGTGCAGAGTATCCCCAGATATCGAGAACGTGGATTTGGATGATATTAGTTGGCCGGGCGTATCACAGGTACAGAAAAATAAGACGAAAGAAAAGTTTTATCGACGTATTTTGCCTTTTTTCCTAGCAAATTAATTTACGAGTTAAACAAATAACTTTACTCTTTGATTTTTTAACACATTTGACTGATTTCTTCTCATTCAGTTAGTTGGAAAAAAAAACACTAAATCTTTTTAAAATACGAGGGCCATTTTTTTTTTCAACCTTCGATTGTGCCTGTAAACAGCCAATCGAGTACTAGAAGGCAGAGATGCTCGGAGAGCGACTGCGCATCTCCCCCACTATAACCTCTGCCACTTTCAATGTCATTACGCCATTTTGAGCTGAGTTGCAGGCACGTAAACATGCCGCCAAGTGCGAGTTGCGTCCTGTAATTCGGTTTCTTGAAGCAGAAGGGAATAGTGCGGCGGAAATTCATCAAAGAGTGAGAAGACGCATGCTGACTTCTGGAGTTCTTTTCACCTCTTCCCGGAACTGAAAAAGTGGCTAGGAGGGCAGAACTCTCAGATTAATGAGGAGCTTCAAAACAAGGTTAAGATCCATCTCATCTCACTGGCAGCAACATTCTGTGAAGAGGGGTTTGGAAAGCTCGTCCACAGATATGACAAGTGCCTCAATTGTCAGGGCGATTATATCGTCATCATTTTGTTATTTACACTTGATTTTTTTTATTGACCATCAGAGGTTGAAAAAAAAAACAGCCCTCATATAAAGAAATAGAAGTTTGACCTATTTTGTAATATTTTAGGCAAGACCACCTAATATATCTCACAAACTACATGACGATCTCCCTCTTATAAGGAAAGCAGATTTGGAGAACCACAATTTAGATGGTGGAAGGTTGGTTGATACTTTATTTTTATTTACAATTTTGAGTAAATTATTATTGGTACAGTCGGTCAAGTAAGAACGTGCCGTTTATAACTTGTAGTCGGTAAAAGAATATTTTTTTTGAGGTTATTACTGGCACCCCTGCACACAATGCTTTGTGGAAAGAGATTTATTTCTAACTCTGTTTATGATTAAATAGTACATTATCGAACATAAGTGCTGCATACGCTTCGCGCTTCCAGGCGGTGTTCCTATGTATTCATCCAGAAGGTCCGGAAATGACACCTACAGCGGCTGCTAAGTATACGAGCAAGTCGAGGGCATTCGTTAGCAAGTGGGTGACATGATACTGTCAGTTTAAAAATGGTGATGACCTACCAGAACGTGGTTTAAGAGGAAAGTTGTCGGATAAGGACGAAAAAATAATTATTAACATGTTTTTCTGAAATCTTCAATTAACTTTGCCAAAGGGTGCACCTGAACTAAAGCAGACAGGTTTGGATATATCGTATAAAACAATTCGCACTCATCTCCGGGCTAACGATTTGAAGCGGCGGAGTACAATCAAAAAACCATTGCTGAGCGAAAAACACAGAGAAACAACTCGCGTAGGCAGAGGAAAACATTGATCAAGATTGGAGCAAATTAATTTCTGATGAAGCTTAATTTTGAGGTTATGTTATCATCTCACGAGCCTGGTCAATTTCCACTAACCGATTGGTTTAGCGCAACATAAAGATCAATTTTTAGGGATGCAATTTGAACGCTGAAATAATGCTCCAGATTTACAAAAAGACATTAGTACCGACTGCCAAACGGTGATTTGTCGATAAAAATGAGGAGTGAATTCTTCAAAAGGATAACGACCCGAAATATCGGAGTAGAACCAGTGGCGTATTTATCCTAAGGCCATGGCCCGGGGCGACAGGCTGCGAGGGGCCGCCCTTCGTGCTCAGCTTTGGGCGCCTTTTATAATTGTTACCTACGCTGAGAAAAAAAATAACTTTATATATTTATATATATATATATATATATATATATATATATATATATATATATATATATATATATATATATATATATATATATATATATATATATAAATACAATCTTAGTTGGGGAACTCGGCAAGAAGGGGGCGTGATAAGAGATCACACAATTTTCATTAAGCCAATATTTCGGTCCTGGATTGGGACCTTCTTCAGGGCAGAAATGAGAAGTGCAAAGATTTCGTTAGCCTGAATGGCCGTAGGTAGCTTATACATACAAAAGTTATTACATATAAAAGTTGGTTAATCCATAAATATATAAAATACACACTAAAACACTGTGACAAAAATCTAAAAACCAAATTTAAAACATGGATGTAAAACCTTGGATGTTGAGAACACACCTGTGACCAAACACCGCCATTTAGGGATGCCTAAATGGCGGTGGCCATGTGAGGTGGTCACAGGTGAAATAATTAACAATGTTCTCAACATCCAAGGTTCCAATTACATCCATGTTTTAAATTTGGTTTTTAGATTTTTGTCTACAGTGTTTTAGTGTGTATTTTTATATATTTTATGGATTAACCAACTTTTATATGTAACAACTTTTGTATGTATAAGCTACCTACGGCCATTCAGGCTAACGAAATCTTTGCACTTCTCATTTCTGCCCTGAAGAAGGTCCCAATCCAGGACCGAAATATTGGCTTAATGAAAATTGTGTCATCTCTTATCACGCCCCCTTCTTGCCGAGTTCCCCAACTAAGATTGTATTTTTAATAATTTTGGTAGATACGGCAATTTTTTTCTTTCTTTCTTTATTCTATATATATAAAAATATTTTTTTAACAGAAGAAAATTGTAGTTTATCACTACAATTTGAAAAAAAACTGGTACATGTATCAGTGTGTACAAGACATGATACTTCTATGGGTAGTACACATTTTTTTGTCTATTTTATTCGATTTTTAAAATAAATAGGATAGGACATCAGCAAAAGAAAATTTATTAGAGTTATTTATTTCAATAAATAATGTATAATAGATTGAAATAATTTTATTTGAAATATTTTTTTAACGAAAATATTTTTTTATATAATTTAATCCGTAATTTTATTAACTGTAAAAAAATTAATTTTAAAATATGGAAGTTTTAGAAGAAATTAATAAATTATAAAATTGAAGACAACAATCTGAAAATTTTTGTGTTTTCATCTATACATGTGTAAATAGCTTTGTATATACACGACCGTGTATCATGTGTTATTACACCTTCCGGTGGTATTAGTATTAAATTATATATTTACCATTACGGGATTCTTTTGATGCTTTTGAAGAGGCTGGCAAAAAAAATCCTCAGAAGAATACAGAAGCGGTCATAAGAGAATTATTAAGAGGAAGAAACGAGACGATGAGTCTCGAGGGAGAAGTGTTGTTACAAGGACGTGGCCATTTCAGGGTTAACACCTTCTTCGCAATATACGACCACTTTCTGGATCAGTTGAGGAGGCGCAAATCTTCATATGATGCAATAACCGCCAATTTTGCATTCTTATGTAAGTTGGATACAATGTCTGAAGCGGAAGTTAAAATTAACGACATAAAACTCCGAAAATTATACCCGTTTGATCTTGCGGATGATTTACATGAAGAACGTGTTCTTTTAAAACAATTTTTAACGTCACATGAAAACAGAAGCATTTCCATATACGGAAATAGCATTACGTATGTTCCTGTGCACTGCAGTGACAAATTGCAGTGCACAACGTTCGTTTTGCGTACTAAAAAGAATAAAAAATTATCTACGTTCCCGGATAAGCGAAGAACGTTAGAACAGTTTAGCCATCCTTAATATAGAAGCTGACTTAACACAATCCGTTAATTATGACAGTGTTATTGACGAATTTGTCAACCAATTTGTGCTTCACAAAAAAATGTAAATATTTAATAAATGGTGTTTATTCTTTTGTATGACCTTTTTTCATTATTAAGAGATTTTTGCTTTTTTTTTTTTAATTTATAGGGCGGCAAACCTTAAAGGCCCAGGGCGCCAAATCTTAAAATACGCCACTGAGTAGAACGTGTAACCAGTGGAAAGGGGGACCTAGTACCGTCACACTAGATTGGCAGTCTCAGTTGCCCGATGCAAATCCAATCGAGAGCATATACAAGCAGAAGCTTCGTAGTAAAAAGGTGTACACAATGGAACAGCTGCAGCAGTCGAGCAATTTGGACATCCATGCCTCAAGAATACGCAGAAAATCTCGTTGAAAGTATGCTCCGAAGATGCCAGAAGATCATCAACACTGATGGGGACTGAACGACCTACTAAGTCATTAGCGTTCTAATGGCAATCTTTACTGTCGAACGATGTAAAAATTTTAAATAAATACATTTTTTAATGAACAATGCGCAACACATTCTTACTCGGCCGAATGCAGTTTAAAACATTCATAAAAATAAGTATTCACGCTTTAATACTGATATATTTTGTCAGATGGCTGGTTCTAAATAACCGAGTGTACGACGTCCAGGACTTTCGCAGCGACAACCCAGCAACAACCGAAGTCCTCCAGTCATACAGCGGCAAAGATGTCAGTCACGTGATTAATGCGTCATATCCTCACCTGCTACCACTTATGGAGCACTACCTAGTCGGGAATTACTGCTTGCCTGAACCAGAAATTGCTAATGTAGGAAATATGGATTATATGTATGTGTGTTCGATGTTGCTGGATTGTGAAAGAAATTTGGGATATCTATTAGGTATGACCTTAGTATTAGTTAGCTAAAGGGTGGTTTTTATAGAGGTATAAAACTTTAAGTTGGCAACACTTTTTTAACTGGCGGCCATTTTGTCAGCTGTCAAGTGATTTATGTTTAGTTTGGTTTGGCATTTCAACATGAATAGACTGACGCCTGAACAACGCTTCCAAATTGTGCAAATTTATTTTGAAAATCATGGTTCTGTTCGAAATACGTATCGCGCACTACGTCCATTTTACGGTCAACATAATCGTCCATCAGAGCAATTAATTCGATTAACAATGGAACGTTTTCGCACCACGTTTACTCTAAATGATAATACGCATCCACAGAGACGTCGTACAATGCGTACAGAAGAAGTCATTGCTGCTGTAGAGCGTAGCGTAGAGGAAGACCCGAATCAGTCTATCCGCCATCATGCACAGGAGTTGGATATGTGTCCATCCACTTTATGGAAGATTTTGCGGAAAGATCTTGGTTTGCGTGCTTACAAAATCCAACTCGTGCAACAATTGAAGCCACACGATCACCTAGCAAGGCGTAGATTCGGTGAATGGGCCCAAAACAAGATTGCCGTTGATCCCGATTTTCATAAGCGAATTTTGTTTAGCGATGAAGCTCACTTTTGTTTGAATAGATACGTCAATAAACAAAACTGCCGTATTTGGAGTGATGATAATCCTCAAGTGTATGTTGAGACACCGTTACATCTAGAAAAACTGACTGTTTGGTGTGCTTTATGGGCTGGTGGAATCATTGGTCCGTACTTCTTTAAAAACGATGCTGGTCAGAACGTTACAGTCAATGGTGACCGCTATAAAGCCATGATTACTGACTTTTTCGTTCATCAATTGAACAACCATGATGTGCAGGAGCTGTGGTTTCAACAAGACGGCGCAACATGTCACACAGCTCGTGCCACAATTGATTTATTGAAGGAAACGTTTGGTAACCGCATAGTTTCACGTTTCGGACTCGTGAATTGGCCTACAAGATCGTGCGATTTAACGCCGCTAGACTATTTTCTGTGGGGATATGTGAAGTCGCTAGTCTACGCCGATAAGCCCGAAACGATTGACCACTTGGAGGACAACATTCGCCGCGTTATTGCCGATATACGGCCACAAATGTTGGAAAAAGTCATCGAAAATTGGACCTCCAGATTAGACTACGTCCGAGCCAGCCGTGGCGGTCATATGCCAGAAGTCATATTTAAATTATAATGCCAGAAGATTATCTTTCGAATAAAGTAAATTTCATGTCAATTTAAAAAATTCATCTTTGTTTTATTCCATTTCAAAGTTCTATACCTCTATAAAAAAACACCCTATATAAACATTTTCCTTTTCTTAAATTTTACTAGTAGCCCAGTTGTTAGTAGTTTTGAGCTCTCATTAAATGTTAACAGGCTGCATTTTGGCACATAGGTAGTTTTTTAGACATAAAATACGATAAAAAAAAGTTTGATGTGCGCTAAGCCCCCAAAATCAAAAATTCGGTTTTTCGGTAATGTCTCGAAAAATAAAAAAGATATTGAAAAACTAATAGCACCACGTGAAAGAGCGTGAAATTTTACAAAAAAAAAGAGTATATAGATTTTTTCCAGATTTTTTTATTAGCGTGAGAATTTATTAAAAATTCGAATAGGTGATTCAAAAAGGGTAGCACGCCAAATAGATTAATTTAAAAGTCTACATGTATGTACCGCTTGAAGGTTAATCGAGGGTGTAAAAAAAAAAATTAAAAGACTTTCAGCTTTTCGATGTTTTTATTTTTATTGCTTTATAATTTGTAAAACTTGAAACGAAATTTTTGTTTGCATGATTTTAACGGGCATACAATAAATTACAAATATTTAATAAAATAAAGTATTGAAAAAAAAAATCCTTGTGCATATATATCTATATCATTATTATACCTTAAGGCTTGATTCATACTGAGGCCGCTCTCGATACGCTCTCGGTTCGATAAAATATGTTTACAAAAGAAACAATGAGTGTATTCACACTACCACTATCGCTCAGATCTCGATCTCATAACGCTCCGATATCGATACATTTCAAAGAATATTTTATCGGAGCGAGACCGGACCTGTCATGGTTCGTCACGGTAGTATGAATATGTTTTCGATCCCGCTCCATCCCGTCCGCGCTCAATTGTGGATTAGACAACAAGTGTGGGTAAGGTAAAAAATTAATAAAAATTAAAACACGTTAATAAATAATGGCGAGTGAAAGATTGTGAAAGATCATTTCAAATGTCCCAGAATCCATTCTAAAATACTTTATACACTTTTCTTCGTCGTCAATTAGATGACGGTACAGTGTATAATCTTCACCTTCACTTTTTCGAGCCTTTAAACTTGGATGTACCCATATTCTTCTCGTTTCCACCGTGTTTCGATGATTTTTGAATCATCGTCTAAAAGAATAGCTATAATTGATAATTCTTTATTTGAAAAGTTAAGGGACATTATATATGCCCTTTTCTTAATTACTCCGATCTAACTTGAAATATTGATGAAGACAAACTAAAGCGAGATCTATATCGGAACAGCAATGAGGATATGAGAAAATTTTGTCGAACCGAGAGCGAAGCGAGAGCGTATCGAGAGCGGCTTCATAGTATGAATCAAGCCTAAATTTCAATGTAAGGATAATTAAAAATACCCACATTGTCTGTGTTATTTAAAAATTAGGTTTTAAAATATGAAAATTTGCCTTCTGTAGTGAGCCGCCGGCAATTTTACTTTTGAAGCGAGATGGTCAAAAAAAAGTCGGGAGTTTTTTTTAGTGTTTTGTACAGAACACTTATAAGATGACTTAGGTGTGAAAAAAAAAATTCAAAGTCATCAGTTTTCAGTAAAGATTGGAAACAAACTTTGTAGAAAACTCATTTGGGGTGTGTTTTGTGAAGTCTCTGATCATTTTATACCTCCGTAACAAAATTTTTTATTTTAAAAAGCAATCAACGTACGGAACATTAATTGCGCAAGTTCAACTTGCACTTGACCGGTTATTTTATTTTAGTTATAGTCAAAAGTATACTTGATATTAGAAAATCATTAAAAACTTTAAAAAAACCTCCCCTTTTTTGTAATTTGGCTCTTAAAAAAGTGTTCATGATCAACGCATTTTTTGCTTATTTTATTAATCATAAAACTTAAATTTAAAAAAATATTTAAAGGTGAGAAATGAAAGATAAAAATCTAAGCTTTAAATATAAAGTATTTATATTACAACAAAACTGGTCGGAACTTAACACATTTTCATTAATTGGGGACGACGATATGAAAGACTTCAATAACTACTATAACTATATGAGGAAAAATGGCACCTATGGAACGAGCCTAGAGATACTTGCCCTCTCGGAAACTTAGAATAGCAACTGTCATATCTTCTCAAAACAACGAAGAACAAGAGATACAAAAATAACTTTTAGGGACAAGCCAACAATAATAAGCTCAAGAAAACACACCGAAACTATATACCTTCTACTAACAGGCAACCCAATGTCGGGACACTTTGAGCTTCTGACACCACAAAGCACTAAAAACATCCCAAACAGTAGACCAATAAAAGAAGCATCGGGCGAGCGACGTAACGGTCGAGAACGTCGCGGGAAATGGCAGCTCGACCAAAACGATGAAGACGGGGCAACTGACAATGGATCTGCCAAAAGTGTTGTGCCGGCGAGTAAGCCGACACCCACCAAGGCGGGAAAATCAAGGCAACGCATGAGTTATACTACAGGAACAAACGAACACACCATGCGTTGCTTTGATAAAAGCACAAGTCCTGACAAAGAAACCACAGAGAAGGGAATCACTCGCCGCCTAGACCCACCACCATCAATCCCAAACGCAACCGACGAAGTATTTAATCAAAAACTCCCGCAACGACAAAAAATCCCAACAGCACAAAACCAAAATTCAAACGGCAAATAAGAATAGAAAACCAAATCAACAACATCAGGAGATATCTAGGACACCTTACCCAGTTTATCAACGGGAACGTGTCCAAACGAGTCACACAGAGTATAAACAAGATCAAGGTCTCCCAACAGAACACTGCCAGAAATCCTGGATACTCTGAAACAAAAATTATCCATATATGCCGCAAGACTTCGTAGATACAAAGAACCAAACGAGAGGAAAGATACCAACAACCTCTTCCGAAGAAGCCAAACACAGTTCTACCGGAAAACTATGCACAGCAAACAGACAGCAGTGACCGAACCACCAAACAAACAAGAACTCACAGATCATTGGAAAAGTATCTGGTCAGAACCCAAACTACCCAATAATAACACCCCCTGGATCAAAGCCAAAGAAGGCAAAGATAAACATGTGACAGAACAGGAAAATTCCACATTAACTACTGTGGGATCAAAGAGCATGATGAGGCGCCTGGATGCAAGAAGTTCCGGAGGTAGAATGGCCCCCCGTTCGGATCTCCGGGTGGGGGCTGGTTCGGAGGCGTCGACTTGCAGACATCATAATTTTAAGATAGATTTTTGCAACATACGAGGTATAAACTCGAACATAAATTCAGTGCATCAACACCTGCAATCAGATAAACCTCATGTACTCGCTCTATGTGAAACCAAGGTCAGTCCATCGACCAACACGGTCAACTATCTTTATCCTGGGTACGACTTCTATTCCCGATTTAGGCGTAACTTTGGAATCTGTCTTTTTGTCAGAAGCGACCTCTCTTGTCAACGAGAAGAAGCTCTGGAGCCCCCAAACTTTGATGTTATGTGGTTAAAAATAACGACTCAACAAACCACAAGGTTCATCTGTATCCTGTATCGACCACCAAGTGATACCAATTTTCGAACACTTTTCGCTTCTCTTGCAGACACCATCGATCATTTACAAAGTAACTATCCAAGTGCCGAAATTGCCATCCTTGGCGACTTTAATGCCCACAATATCAACTGGCTCAAATATTCAAATACTACCGACGAACAAGGTCGTAAAGCTGAATCATTCTCAATCAGTTATGGCTTAACTCAGCTTATTGACGAACCAACACGGATCCCTGATCGAGACGGGGAGTTCACCAGTCTTCTTGATCTGTTTTTAACCACCAATCCGGAGATTTACACGGTCACCGTAAATCCGCCGTTAGGTTCTTCCAACCATAAACTGCTTTCGACATCGAGTATCCTGCCAATCAGTGACAGAGAGGCGCCTAGGCCGCGCAAGATTTGGCACTACAAATCTGCTAAATGGGAAGATCTCATGGAATACTTTCGAACTTTCCCTTGGATGGACGTTTGTTTTCGATCCGATAACCCATTGACTGCGCCAGGGAGGTCTCCGATGTTATTTTGGCTGGTATGGAAGCTTACATCCCTTTTTCGAAGAAATGCTCCTCCAACGGCAAGCCTTGGTTCGACCGAAAATGCAAAGAAGCTGTTGCTTCTAAACATATTGCCTACCGACAATGGCGTGAAAATCCTAACACCGTAAATCGTGTTCATGCCCGGAACAGATGCAAGGGAATTATCGACGAAACCAAGGAGGCACACAATCAACGAATTAGAAACAAACTTCTCGCTTGTCCCAACAATTCCAGGTCCTTTTGGGCAGTCGCTAAGGCAGTTAGTCAAAATTTTACCAAATCCACCATACCACCACTCACACGGCCAGATAATTCCATTGCAACCACACCTGTTGAGAGAACGAACTTGTTGGCTGAACTCTTTGCTTCACATTCTACTGTCGATTTCCAAGGAAAAACACCACCTACTATTCCCATATTGCAGTCAAGGATGCCCGATGTTGTCTTCAGACAGCGCATCATAAAGCGTATTTTAATGAAGCTAGACACCAAGAAGGCTTCTGGCGCTGACGGAATACCTGCCATAGTTCTCAAAAACTGTGCAAGGGAACTAACACCAGTTTTCTGTAGACTTTTTAACCTATCCTACAGAAAGGGAATATTTCCGTCCTGCTGGAAATGTGCCACGGTTCAGCCGATACCTAAAAAAGGTAAGAAGACCTTGCCAAATAACTACCGACCAGTTGCACTGCTTTCAATAATATCGAAAGTCATGGAAAAGGTTATCAATGAGCATCTTCTAAAATATCTTGAACGATTCAATATTATTAGCGATCACCAATATGGTTTTCGTAAACATAGATCAACAGGAGATCTTCTGACTTATGTAACACATGTTTGGAACAACGCAATTGAACACTTTGGAGAATCTCGAGCGGTTGCTCTTGACATATCCAGGGCATTCGACCGTGTTTGGCACGATGGACTGTTGGCTAAGTTGCGCTCTTATGGTATGTCTGAAAGGTTCTGTTTGTGGCTCTCATGTTTCCTCAGAGAGCGTTCTTTACGAGTGGCGGTCGACTGATTTCTTTCTAACACCCTTACTATCAACGCCGGTGTGCCCCAGGGCTCCATACTGTCTCCTACTCTCTTTCTCATTTACATTAACGATCTGCTGGAAAAGACCGGGAATCCAATCTATAGCTTTGCAGATGACAGTACGCTTGTCTCTTCATTCACCTTGAACGCTCGGACATCGGCTGCTCAGGCGAATATCCGCAGACAGCAGGAGGTCGTTCAACTTAACAAAGACCTGGAAGAAATTCTATCTTGGGGTGACAGTAACCAAGTGGAATTTAACGCTACAAAAACCCAAGCGGCAGTTTTTTCTAAAAAAGTTAACGTTGCTGAACCCGACATAGTTATGTCGGGGCACTCCATTCCCCTAGCATCGTCGCTCAATTTGTTGGGCGTTAGTTTGGGAGCAAATATGTCTTGGCATGAACATGTGTTGCAGGCATAGCAAGGAGAGCTTCTCAAAAGTTGGGAATATTATTTAGAACCAGAAAGCTTTACATCCCACAACAACTGTTAATTCTTTACAAAGCCCAAATTCGACCAACTATGAAATACTGCTCCCACGTTTGGGGCTCCGCTCCCAAACATACACTGCATTTGTTGGATTATGTTCAGAGAAGAGCGGTCCGTCTGATTGGGGACCCGGAATTGACCGGCGGCCTTGATTCGCTGGAACATCGACGAACGGTTGGCGACTTGAGTCTGTTCTACAAGTATTTTCATGGAAAGTGTTCGAAGGATGTAGCCCGCTTAAATCCTCCCAAAGCGGTGCATGTTAGAAATACACGTCGCGCTGGTGTTTCGCGTCCGTATGAGGTTCAGCTTGTTACTCCGCGTACAACGCTTTTCAAGCAATCTTTTATATGGAGAACGTCATCCCTTTGGAATAATTTGCCCAGCGCTGTGTTTCCCACCGAGTACAATTTATAGCGATTCAAGAACAACGTGAATCGCTTTTTCCGCACTCGTGCCGCTCCTGGAGCGCTTTAGGGACTTCCCTGCAGCACGTGAGCTAGACCAATAAAAAAAAAATATATATATATATTTCATTTAAGCATCTAGTTATTCAAAACACAAAAATTCTAAATTACTCGAAGGAATTTTGTCAGCGTCACCAGCCCGATCTGTTTGTTGTCATCTGTGCGACGCTCACGTAGTTTGTATACTGTATATTGTTAAATGAAAAATAATTAACTTTAAGTGGAATCTAAGTGTTGCTGTTTAATGAAGTGAACTATTTTTAACTGTTGTTTTAATGTGTGCTACATATTACGCTTCTACATTTTAAAAATTATCAATGAAGTAATAATAAATTAATAATAATATCATCGGATTCTTAATCAGCACCCCGAGAACCTCCTTAATAGCCAGTTTCTAAATATTTAGCGGTGTACAGAAACGTTAATTTAATTATAAATGAGGCATGATTCCCACTACAACAGAAGGTGTTAAACCAGCCATTTTATTTTAAATAATTTTTTCAAATTACGGTAAAACTAAAAAAAATAATTTATATACTATTTTTTTGTAAAATGTCCCGTTCTTTCACGTAGTGCTATTATTTTTTTGATACCTTTTTTTATTTTTCGAGGTATTTGCGAAAAACCAAATTTTTCATTTTATTTTCGTTTTTGTAGGCTTAGCGTACCCTTTAAAGCAAGAACCTTTTTTTATCGTATTTTATGTCCAAAAAGTACCTGTTTGCTAAAATGCAGCCTGTTAATATTTAATGAGAGTTTTTCGTTAAAAGTTGCCTCTGACGACTGAGCTATTTTTAACGAATGTCATAAATAAATATGAGGAAATTTTAAAAATATGGTTAAATTATAAACATTATTTTATTACATACCATAAAGCCTATCCAGTATATTTTTTGTTATGAGCACGGTAGTGCAAACTATTAATACAAACAAAACTAATGTTGTAATGTTCTGCAAATGCTACAGGTATATTAATTTACATCGGTTCAAAATCCCATGAAATTCATGTTTTCCAATATTTAGGACTGCATGCTTTCAATTTACGCCAAAGCCTGCCATTAAAAGAAGAAGAACTTCAGTCGCAACAATGGATCACCGCTTCTTTCCTAGCGGGCGGGCTACAAGTCGATCAGCCTCCTAATCCTTATGAAGAAGAAAAGGGAGAATCGCGTAGTACGAACTCGACCGCCGATAATACTCCGACAGAGGCTAGAGGAAATGTCGCGCAGAAGATGTTGAAACACTTTCAATTGCCCATCGATAGAATCAATTCGTTTATTAGTGCTCTAGCGGAGAGTAGGTTGTCGGTAAGTATTTTTACATTATTTGAAATTGGATTATGATATGTTCATGGTGTTGCTAAAATATATATTTTTTATGGTGTTTTCATTTGTCTACACCTAATTTTCCCGAAATGAAAAAGATACAAGGAGAATGATTGGTTTTTATGTTTGAACGTACCAAAGATTCACGTTTGCCTTGAATCGCCGTAAATTATACTCGATGAGAAACACAGTCCTCCATATCCATAGAAAAGGGTTGTATGAGGAGTGACAAGTTGAACGATTTCTTGCTGTCTGCGGATATTTGCACGAGTAGCCTATATTCGAGCGTTCAAAGTGAATGAAGAAATAAGCGTACTATCATCTGCAAAGCTCTTGATTGGATTCATGGTCCTTTCCAACAGATCTTTAATGTAAAGAGGGTAGATGACAGTATGGAGCCTCTCGGCATACCGGCATTGATAGGGAAAGTGTTAGAAAGGACTGCCACTCCTAGATCACTTGGAACACATGCACCTCTACCAATAATTTGGAAAGGTGGATTACCCATGAAAATTTTGGGCCTTAACCTAATTGTAGATTGTTTTTCATTGTTACTAACTAGGTTTTTGGATTACTCTTTTGTTCTAAAATAACCGGTCAAGTGCAAGTTGAACTTGCACAATTAGTGTTCCGTACGTTGATTGTTTTTAAAATAAAAAATTTTATTAGGGTGGTATAAAATAATCAGTGACTTCACAAAACACACCCCAAATGAGTTTTCAACAAAGTTTGTTTCCAATCTTTACTGAAAACTGGTGACCTTGAAATTTTGTTTTTTTTTTTTTTCTATAAAAGATAAATTATTAAAGGTAATGATAATTTCCGTTCAATCTATACCCCGTGGAGAATATTCCAGGATTTTTTCAAAATTTTTTGGTCACTACTTTTCGAGATAAGATAGGGGACAGCGATTTTTCACGATTTTTTAAAAGTAATACGAAGAAAAGTGTGCGCAAGTATTACATTATATATATTTTTTATTCGTGTTTTCACAAGCTTTCATTTGACACCACACTCGATGACCTAGTAAAAAAATTTTTTTTTCACTTCCGATTTCGCCCCTCAAAACGAATCCCTTAAGTCAAAATTTATGTTACGGTAATATAAAATGATCAGTGACTTCACAAAACACACCCCAAATAAGTTTTCAACAAAGTTTATTTCCAATCTCTACTGAAAACTGGTGACCTTGAAATTTTGGTTTTTTTCTATACCAGATAAATTATTAAAGGTAATGATAATTTTTGTTCAATCTATACCCCGTGGAGAATATTCCAGGGTTTTTTCAAAATTTTTTGATCAGTACTTTTCGAGATAAGGTAGGGGACAGCGATTTTTCACGATTTTTTAAAAGTAATACGAAGAAAAGTGTGCGCAAGTATTACATTATATATATATTTTTTACTCGTGTTTTCACAAGCTTTCATTTGACACCACACTCGATGATCTAGTAAAAAAAAATTTTTTTTCACTTCCGATTTCACCCCTCAAAACGAAACCCTTAATTCAAAATTTATCTTACGGTGATATAAAATGATCAGTGACTTCACAAAATACACCCCAAATAAGTTTCAACAAAGTTTATTTCCAATCTTTACTGAAAATTGATGACCTTGAAATTTCTGTTTTTTTTATATACCAGATAAATTATTACAGGTAATGCACTCGTGATAATTTTCGTTCAATCTACACCCCGTGGAGAATATTCCAGAATTTTTTCAAAATTTTTTGATAAGTACTTTCCGAGATAAGGCGGGTGGACAGCGATTTTTCGCGATTTTTTAAAAATAATACAAAGAAAAGTGCGCGCAAGTATTACATTATATATATATATTTTTTACTCGTGTTTTCACAAGCTTTCATTTGACACCACACTCGATTACCTAGTAAAAAAATTTTTTTTTCACTTCCGATTTCACCCCCCAAAACTAACCCCCTTAAGTCAAAATTTAACTTTCAAAACTACATGGCTCTGATGAGGCCATCAATTCCTATATTACTACCAAATTTCAACTTTCTATGACAAATAGTTTCGGAGAAAATCGGGTGTGACAGACGGACAGACGGACAGACAGACGGACAGACACCGAAGTGATCTTATAAGTGTTCCGTACGGAACACTAAAAATGTGTTATCACCTTATCAGCAGGACTATATTTTAAGATCGTCAAATATGTTACAAGATTTATGAGTGAGACATTCCTTGGTCCGATCAATCAATAACACTGCCCATGTAAGAAAATTCCTCCACTATCTCGATGCAATTCCCACTTATTTGTAATTGTTCCATGAACTAACGTTGGGATCCTGAAATCTTTTGTTTTTTGGACGTTGATTTTTAGGCCCACTTTTGCCGCGAGTTTGTTTATATTTTCTTTCATGTCTTTTGGGGTATGTGAGAGGAAACATAAGCATAGTTAAAGACTTCTAGGCGCGTGCTCATTGTCCATTGAATGCCTCTTTGTCCAATATCTTTTTTAATACCACGTCAAGCACTATGTTCAAGAGGAGCGGAGATAGTATACACCCCTGCTTGACCCCGCTGTTAACCGGAATTTTATACCCAGTGGTGCTGTTATCAGATCCGTGATTTTTTTGTGGCACTCCTAGGTTATGAACAGCAGCCCATATTGAGTTGTGTTTGATGGTGTCGAAAGCGAGTTGAAAATCTACAAAGACAAGGTAGGGTGGAGACCTACCTAAAGAACGTCCTCTGAGGAAATACGCGAACTATAAACAGAACTTTTCAGACATACTATAAGAGTGTAGCTTAGCCAACAATCCATTGGCTAAACACTGTCGAATGCGTTGGATATATCAAGTTCAACCGCTCGAAATTCTCCAAAGTGTTTAATTGCGTTGTTCCAAACATGTATTACATATGTTAGAAGGTCTCATATTGATCTTTGCGTACGAAAGCTGTATTGATGATAGCTACTAATTTTTAATCCTTCGAGATAACACATGGGCTGAACAGTCCCGGGCCTAACAAAGAAAACACGGTTTTTTTTGGTTCAAAATTAGCTTTATTCATCAACGTAATCTCCATCAAGAGCAACGCAATCATTCCAGCGCCGCTCTAACATTTCAATACCACTTTTGTAGAACGATTTATCTTTTGCCTCAAAATAGGCCTCAGTTTCAGCGATAACCTCTTCATTCGTGCGAAATTTCTTACCGGCGAGCATTTTTTTCAGGTCTGCGAACAGCCAGTAGTCGCTGGGAGCCAAATCTGGCGAATACGGTGGATGTGGGAGCAATTCGAAGTTCAATTCATGTAATTTTGCCATTGTTTTGATTGACTTGTGACACGGTGCGTTGTCTTGATGAAACAAAATTTTTTTCTTTGCCATATGCGGTCGTTTCTTTGCAATTTCGGCCTTCAAACGCTCCAATAACCCTATATAATATTCACTGTTGATGGTATTTCCTTTCTCAAGATAGTCGATGAATATTACACCACGCACATCCCAAAATACCGAGGCCATAACCTTTCCAGCCGATTGTTGTGCTTTCGGGCGCTTTGGACGAGGTTCACCAGTTGCTGTCCACTCAGATGACGATCGTTTTGATTCCGGAGTGAAGTGATGGATCCATGTTTCATCCATTGTCACATATCGACGCAAAAATTCCGGTTTGTTACGTTTAAACATGGCCAAACACTGCTCAGAATCATCAACACGTTCTTGTTTTTGATCAACAGTGAGCAAACGCGGCACCCACTTTGAACAGAGCTTTCTCATAGTCAAATGCTCATGCAATATAAAGCCAACACGTTCTTTTGATATCTTTACGATGTCAGCTAACTCACGCAACTTCACTTTTCGATCATTCAAAACGATTTTATGGATTTTTTTGATGTTTTCTGGTGTTACCGCCTCATTTGGACGTCCACTGCGTTCTGCATCATCGGTGTCTCTACGACCACGTTTGAAGTCAGCAAACCAACGTTTTATTGTTGTTTCTGATGGAGCGGAGTCCCCATAACACTTTTCAAGCCATTGCTTCGCTTGAACGGTATTTTTTCACATCAAGAAGCAGTGTAAAATTAAAACACGAAATTGTTTTTGATCCATTGTTTTGAAAATATCAAAAGTAGCGTCACTCTTAGCACAATAACTCACAAACTAATGAATAGAATATCATGAAATTTTAACAGCTGTCTTTTGAAGGTTAGTACTAACTGAAAAAAAGGTGACTGCAATAAAACTAGCGCCATCTATGTGTTAGGCCCGGGACTTTTCAGCCCATGTGTTATTTTAGAAAATGCTGATAGCCTTTTTCATGACTTTTGATATTATTGAAAGCAATACGACTGGTCGGTAGTTGTTTGGCAAGATCTTCTTGCCTTTTTTGGGTATCGGCTGAGCTGTAGCCCATTTCCAGCAGGAAGTGCTTGAAGTAACAATCCTCCTCTCTATTTTATAGAATTTTTAAAGTTACTTTAGGTTGTTTTCACGCATGAAATCATTATTTAGATGCATAAGGATAGTTAGTTAGGGTTTGTGTCGCGTGTATTAGAAGAAACAACTTTTGATTTATATAGAAGCTTGTCATTTAGACAGTATACCAAATAAAACTTTGTTAGTCATTATTGTAACTATTCCATTTTCAGGTCACATTTTTTATCTATTATTTTTTTCCTTTAGGACCAGTATGTAATAGCATTCCTAGCGGTAGTAGAACAACATTCAAAAGCGAACAACTACCTAACGAGGGTCGATTTTTCATTCGAACACCCAGTAGAAGAAATAGGGCGAGTTTTATTTGCCGTTTTGCTTAAGCACTTGGGACTAGGATATGTTTTATTGCCCATTCTAGATGCATGTAAGTCAGCTTATTAAGGACATTCACAAGAAAATAAATTTTCTTACGATTATCTAGAAAATTTGAATATACATATTTATTAGTGACCTTTATACGTAGAAAAAATTTCAATACTCTTTACGGCACTAAATTTGTAAATGTTGGCTGTTAAAATTTGCATTTTTAACATACGAACCCTACCCCGACCTGTGTTGAAACGGATGTTTTATTATATAACAATGGTAATTTTCTTACGATTGTTTTGAAAAACTTAAAATCATCAATTAAAGATATAACAAATAGTTTTCTGTAAAGAAAACTATAGCAAGCGGTATTCGTCTTTTTATAAAAAATATTGAAAGCTACTCTTGATCGTTTTCAGTTTTCCTCGCATAACTTGATAAATAAAAGTTCGCGACTTCGCAGCGTCCCCCTGCATTAAATTCTATTTATTCATTGTAAATAAACATAACCTAAACAGAAAAGTAAATTAAATACCTTGAATTGCTTGTTAGAAAAAAATATATCAGCGTGATAGATTTAAATATTTTTTAAATGAAACAATGAACTCCCAATAAAATAAATTGAATTATTAATTATATTTTTTATTTAATTTGCTTACACATAAATCTGAATATAATTTTAACGACTTACTTAGAATCACGGATGAGTTAACACTTTAACTGCCATGTGCGTCATATCGGCGCACACGGCATCTGCACCGAACGCCATGTGCGCCATATTGACGCACATGTAAAGGTGATTCATTTAGAGGTACTTTTTTTTAAATACAAAAAAAATGAATAAAAACAATTTTATTTTATAATCTTTATTATCATATAAAAGAACCATTCTTTACAATTATTTCTTAAAGATAATTTCTTTCAAATGTTGTCCGCGACTACGGTTAACAACGTCCATTCTGAAGTTCCAATTTTCAATGACGCGTGTGAGTATTTCGAGTGGTATTTGGCCAATGACTCGAGTAATATTGGCCTCCAATGCCTCAATTGTAGCTGGCTTATCCATGTAGACTTTGGACTTTACATAGCCCCAAAGGAAAAAGTCAAGTCAATTTTTCTCGAAAACAGTGGATCTTCTGCAAGCTTGTCAAGAGCCCAACGACTAAAACGGAAACGATTCGGAAGGTCGGTCGGCTTCAGTTGTTGCACTAGTTGAATTTTGTATGCTTTTAAAGAAAGATCCTTACATAAAATACACCAAGTTGTTGAATATGACAGGCCAAGCTGTTGAGAACGGCTACGAATCGACACTTCACGGTCTTCGCGTACACTCTCCGCTACCGCCCCTATATTTTCTTCACTACGTGCTGGATGTGGTCTATTCGGTCGAGCATTATCCAATAATGAAAATTGGGTCTCAAACTTATTGATGGTAGAGCGAATTGTGCGTTCGGTAGGCCGATTATGTGGACCATAAGTTGCTCTAAGCGCCCGATACACATTCCTCGTAGAACGCCCATTTTCGTAATAAAGTTGAACAATTTGTAGACGCTGTGCCGGGCTAAGTCTTTCCATTATGAATTGTCAAACACTACTGAACAGGAATGCCACTTTAGTTGACACGACGCATGCGCAATCTGCAATTAAATCCCCATCACAAAAAGTACCTCTAAATGAATCACCCTTTATAAGAAGTTTTATCCGCTTTGTATGTCTAAAGGCTACTATACACGCTCCGGTATACCTGCACAGGCAACCTGTGCAGGTATACCTCAACAGGTTTACCTGCACAGGTTAGGACCTACACACGCAATGGTGAAACTGTGCAGTTCTGGTTTAGAATTATGCGGGAGACGCGGGAGAGTGGACTACTAGCCTTTATAGCTCTTCATATAATAAATAATATAAACCACCAAACCACCAAAATATAAACGTTTTATGCAAACCTGCTATTTTGAAACCTCACTGAATAAAAAAAGGATAAATACCATTGCGCATTCTTCTGCGCAACTCTGGCACAGGTAAAAATATGTTTTTCCATATTTACTCCGGTCGCCTGTACAGTTCAAAAAACCTGTACGGATTTTACAATACACTCTCCGGTTTACCTGCGCAGGTCTACCTGTGCAGGCGAACCTGTCAGGTAAACCGGAGCGTGTATAGCAGCCATAAAGCGCGCACAGTTCTCGTATGTTTGTATGAGGTGTTAGATAGCCCTGGCGTAGGAGAATTTGCACCAGAAATAGCCTACAGAAATAAAGTAAATTTTTTGTTTGGTTTAATTTTTTATGTAGAAATATATTTTATATGCAAAAATCAACGTTATTAGGTATACATGTGTAAATGTAATGAAGTTTTCACCCCTATATATCATACAAAAACAAATATTTATGATATTTTATGTAATTTATAAAAGCATTCTTTGCACATATGCGGTTTCTCGGTACATCCGACACATACGTAGCGTACTGTCTTGGCCATCTTCATAGCATACTTTCTTCCTTGCGCCTCAGAAAATCTTGTGTAGCAACTCTTGCAACGGCTTCTAATCACTCTAGAGTTTTTCTCCGAAACTTCTAGCTTGTGAGCGGTCAATGGCTGTCTTGCAATATTTTGTAGATCAACCGGTTGACCATAATGAAGCAGCTGAGAGCATAATTTTTCCCTGAACTTAATTATGGATATATTTTTTCCATTTACTTTATTATAAAGGAAAAGGGAATTTACGACCGTTGTTCCCAGTAAGGCCTCCACTGTTACCTTTCGGTACCATTTCAAGGCTTTTCTAACAGCCGAAGAATAAGAAGCTCTTTGATCAGAGACATCTATGAACGTCTTGCCTGCGTTGTAATCAATAACAGCGATAGGTTTTTGGCGCTGGCCTATATCAACTGTCTCTATTCTATGTTTTGTACTAAGCATAAGGACATCACGTTTGTCCTTCCACTTGAAAACAGTAATGCCATCGTCACTTTTCATGCCAATGATTTCGCCACGGTTTATGGAAGATTTGGTGACCTGCTTGGGATTACATTTACGATTACTTCGTAAAGTCCCGACGAGATGAGTTGAATGCGCTGCTAGCTTTCTAGCCAATCCCATACTGGTATACCAGTTATCAGTAAATAAGGTCCTGCCAGAATCAAGTCGATTATCCATTAACTCTAAAACTACTTTATCTGCAACTGAAACTCCATCGTTTTCAGATTCTTTGCCACAATAAATTTTCAAATTATACGTGTAACCTCCATTTGCACATACCTTGAATAGTTTTATGCCAAACTCGTGCCTTTTGCCCTTGTTGTATTGGCGAAATTTCAGCCGTCCTCTAAACAGCACCCTAGTTTCATCGATGCACACATTTTCTGATGGAATGAAACATTCTTGATACTTGGTTACCAAAGAGCTAATTACAACTTGAACTGTGTGTAAACGATCGCCGGGCAGACATGCTTCATTGTCAGCGAAATGCCACATACGAAGTAAAGTTTCGAATCTGTTTCTTGACATAAATTTACACGCAGGGCTGTTATACAACTCAGAGCGGCTACAGTAATGAGATAGCGAAGGCTTTTTATCTAGACCCATCCACAAGATTATGCCCAAAAACACATGCATTTCGATAGCATTTGTATCTACCCAATCATTCAGTCGAGAGTGTTGTGTTATTGACTCATCTGAGATTTTTCCAATTATAACTTGTTCCGCATAACGATTTGTTTCACGCACCATAAGGTCAATTAGTTCATCATCGACAAATATCTTGAAAGTTTCAAGTTCTGTTTTACCACTAAGGGTGTCCACAACTTCAGGAAGAATCCCGTGGTTTGTATCAAAAACATAGTTGTTTAGCTTCCGGCCAGAAGGGTTTCTCCAAGTTATATTATCCCCATCAAATAAGAGTGACTTATTTTTATTTTTTTTGGATTAATTGTTCAAGAGGAATGTCATCGTCACTTGAAGAAGATTGTTCAGAATCTGTAGGTATGTATTGGGCTTTGACACCTAAAAATGTTTGTTTACACGTATACTTATAGTAAAACTGAAAATATTGTAAATTTCAAAGTGCCTTTTCTTATACTTTCAGATGCATGAGTAGCTGCTCTGCGTGTCTCAGTCAAATTCAAAAAGTTGATATTTTCACCTAAAACGACCGAATAATAAAGATACGAATTATATAATTTTTTTGTTTGTTACCTTTCCTTGCATTTTTTGATGTAGATGACGATTGTCTTCTTCCGAACTCGTCGTGCTTGGTGTATAGTTTTTGTCGGCATCTGAGTCGTCAAATTCGACAAAAGATTCGCAGGTCATAGAGTCAACTTCATCACTACTCATATTCAGTTGATCTGCCCACTCTTGCAATTGTTTTTGATGTTTTTCTTCTCTTTTCCAAGACATTGTATGCACTAATCAGTTTGCAAAAAGTTTAGAAACACAAACCACAACTAACAATAACTTCCTAACTTATAATAATACCGGCACATCTAAATAACCTCAAAACGCACAGAAAACTATAATAATTGACGCCAAATGAAGATAAACACGCAAAGACTCGTCAATCCACTAAATAGTGGTGAGGAAACACCCGAACGATGCAGAAAGCGGTGCAAGGTCACGCACATTTGTGTGAGTCAAAATGAAGCACACGGCTCAAACGGATTTTTAGTTGCTCTTGCGCCGCGTGAGTCATTTTGTCACACAAAAAAAAATATGCAGTATCACCAAAAATTGACTAAAAAATTAAATTTTCTACTGTAGGTTACCACTAGACACCAATTTGATACAATTTTAACAAAAAAAAAATTTTTGGCGCAGAGGCAGTTACATCTGAAATGCCATGGCAGTTAAAGTGTTAATATCAGAGACTTGGTTTCTTATCACTCCACTATTTACTAAATTACATTGAGTACAGTTGTCACATTTTATTTTAAACTTGGAATGAAGCCCTTCCCTTTTGAAATCCCTCAATTTTTCCATACTTCTGCAATGAACCTATACTATTCTCATTAGGAATTTTAGAGTGAACTATTTCATTGATTGTTGTTGGAATTACCTGTTTTTTTGCATCAGACATACTTGCTAATGCTGTATTTATTTTTTCAGCAGTTTTTTTTTAACAAATCTGCCATTCTCTAATCGCGAAGTCATTATTTATGCACTATTAAAAATCTTCAGTATGAATGTAACCTCGAAAAATATTCCAAAACATTAAAACTGAACATAAACAACTCTTGTCTCGATCAGAGTAAGAATGTAATGTTGCCAGATCCGAAAAACGACACAGTGGGATTATTTTTGTATTTCTGCGCATACGGGATAGAGCGAAAGAGCGCACTATTTTTTATTGAACGCACGGTGGTTTACATAGAAGGAATCTTTCTGTAAGTTGAGCACGACTGTTCTTTAGGAACGTCCTTAATTCGAAATAGTAAAATAAAAGAGTGTAATAATTCTTTGAAATAAATTCCTCATTAAAAAAAAATAGAGTAATATCAAAATTTGTTTATTCCACATCAAACTAGATGTGACTGTGTGATGGTGTGATAATAAGCAAATTTTGATATTACTCTATTTTTTAAATGAGGAGATACTAGATACTGGGCCATCAGCTTTTCTTAGAAATTATGGGAGAATTTTTTCTAGATTCTGCTCAACCAAACAACCTAAAAGTCCCAAAATCCATATCTGAAATGATACGTTTAGTACATCAAACAAAGTGGAATCTGATCAAAACAAGACAAGAAGCCAACAAAAGTTACAAAGAAATTTGTATACCGCTGTTGGAAAAATGTAGATTTTTATTGTATGAAGTCAAACCTGCTATAAGTGTCGAAATGGAAGCATTTAGGAAAGTTAATATATTGTATAAGGAGCCTAGAGTGAGGACTCTAGTCAAAAAAGTGAGTATTATTTTACAGAAAGTTGTATCCTAGTTGTAAGTACCAAGCTGTGGATTAATGACGAAAGAAAATGTTCTATAAAATAGCTAACTTTTCGACTTTAATTTAACTCCTTATCAATCTTATTTATAGTGTAAACGTTTCTGTTGACTTGTAACTAAAGAAAATGCGTAAGAAACCTTGAGTTACTTGTAATCCAACAACTACTACTACTCGAAATTCTTTTTGTTCCATCCATGTATCGAAAATTTTTCATGAATTTTCTGAAAGTTTACACTAAACATTTGGGTTTTTGTTTGTGCTGCCATCTCTCGGAAAGTCTTGGAACTTTTCACCCCATGTAGTATATTGTATATAGAGTTCTTCCTAGTTGTTACTGCCTTATTATTCTTCATATTCATATATTTAGTGGTATATCAACAGAAACTACACTATAAATAGCCTTGAAAAATTAAGACTTAAACTTGAAACATAGGCCTTTTTTTTAAAATAAGTAGTAAGTATTGTACTGTGCTATATGAATCTTATTTGTGTTACCTTAGATTCCTATATTTAAAAACCAATAGTAATACTTTACCCAGGTTATTCTTCATTTTTCAAGGTTATCAAAGATCTGAAATGCGGCCGCCACACATCAGACATTCAAAAACCTGAGGACATTGTAAACGCGACCATACAATCGCAAAGCGTAGAAAGAAAATCGCATGAAGATCTCGTCAAGCAGTCGATGAAAAAAGCTCCATCTGATGGAAAAATTGCTGAAAGCAAAAGTGAAACGGACGATATGAATAATGAAATAAAAAATGGTGCACAAAAAAGTAAGAAAATGAAGTTATTTTGGTTATTATAGCTTGAATTTAATTATTTTTGAGTTACAGTCGGTGCACAAAAAAGTAAGAAAATGAAGTTATTTTGGTTATTATAGCTTGTATTTAATTATTTTTGAGTTACAGTCATAAAATTTTACATGGTTAATTTCGTACTATTAGTTAACTTTTGTTATAGTTGAGGTGTAAAGAAAAAAACCTGTTACACTAGCAATTATGTTAAGAAAACCTCATGAAAAATTAGTCTTAAGTTTTTGGTACACCACTAATTTGTCTGTCATCTTTTTAGGTGATGCCAAAAATGTTTTGTCAGAATCGTTTACATCAAATTCGTCTAAAAATGTTGTAGAAGATATAAAAGCTGAGTTGGACGAGAAATGGAGCGTTGAGAAACCTGAAAATGCTTTGAGAATAGAGCCCAATGAAGAGGATAAAGAAAAGAAAATAGAAAGTGATGTTGTTTTAGCAGGTAGTGAAAAAATACAACTAGAATACGTGAAAAATTTACAATAATCTATATTCCTTAAAATAAGTTCTGTGAAATTGCGATAAAAACCTCAAAACCTAAAAATAAAGTATCAAAGAATTTCATAGACTATTAAAATTTTTATATGCATACAATCGAACATGATCACGTGTTTTAAAAGCTGGGCAATTGTCTGAATTTAATGACTATTCCGATAGGCTCGACATTCTTTAATACATCCTACACAAAAAGGAATAGACAGAGTATATCATTCCTAACATCGTTTCCCGCAAAGTCATTGATCCATTAGAAACTACAGTGAGTGTGGTAAGAATAAGTAAAAAACACTGGACAAAATTTTAGCGCTGTCTTATGCAAAAAAATTACCGTATCCGGCGTCCGTGCAGCGCCGCTAAAAACCTGAATCACCACACGTAATCTGCTAGTAATGCGAAATTTATAAAATATTCAGCTATTTCTTATAAATATATTGTTATTTACTTTCTTCTCTACTAGCTATAGATGATTTTACTTCATTAGATAAGAATTTTAATAATATAGCGAAAGCCGGTGAATTATTGAATATTTTTAATTTTAGAAATCTGATAACACTTATAATCGACTGTATGTGTGGCCTCCCGTGGTGTAGTACCTGCTTTCGGTGCAGAAGGTCTCGGGTTCAATCCCGGCAGGATCATGTACTTATTTATTAATTTATTTAAATATATTGGGCCTGGCCTCGTACATTACCGTCAGAAAGTATTTGCCCACCTAGTTATTTCAGTCCCAAGACAACAAAAACGCCGATAATATATTTTTTTAAATTTTAATGAATTATTATTTATTTCCACATTATTTACAGTCTAGAAAATTAGAAAAATATTCATGATTTTCCAGGATTTTTCTCATCTATGTGAGGTCCTTTGTTTTTGATTATCGTTTTACAGAGTTTCGGCATTCTGTCCAGTAGTTTCTTCGGTTATTTTAACCCATTCTGCTTGTAAAAGTTCCCACAAGTGATTTTCTGATTTTGGATTGAGTTTTCGAATACACCTGCCCAAATGGTCCCACAGTAATTTGATGGGGTTCAAGTCAAGTGATTGTGGAGACCAAGTCATCACTTCCAGGACGTCATCGGATTTCCATCGGTCCAAAAGTTCTCTAATTTGTTTAGCAGAATGTTTAGGGTCGTTGTCATGCTGACAAATAAATTTCCCCTGAAAAATATCTCCTAGAAGGAAGTATTTGAGTTAGCAAAATTTCTTGATATTGTTCTTTTCGCATGATTCCTTCTATCCTAAAGATTTTCCCAACTTTACCGTTGCCAAAACAACCCCAAACCATTACTAAACCTTCACCACGTTTTACCGTAGGCAACTGACAGGCTTCCAACATCCTCTCTTCAGCTGACCGCCGCACGTAAACTCGTCGATTTGAACCGAAAATTTCGAATTTAGATT
The DNA here is from genome assembly GCA_019049505.1 of Pachyrhynchus sulphureomaculatus. NCBI lineage: Eukaryota > Metazoa > Arthropoda > Insecta > Coleoptera > Curculionidae > Pachyrhynchus > Pachyrhynchus sulphureomaculatus. Next base: position 80,135,229 of record CM032452.1, on the reverse strand, counting down.
CGTCGCTCCAAAGGACGGAATTCCATTGTTCTGATGTCCAATTTTCATGTTCTCGGGCCGATTCTAGTCGTTTACGTTTACTCACTTGCCTAAGAAGTGGTTTCCTCACTGCAACTCTCCCGTGTAGTCCACCTTCTGCTAACCTGTTCTTCACGGTTGTCACGCTGATGGGGATGGGCCGCTCCAGGTTTACTTGAGCCGTGATTTCTGGTGCGGTTAGGCGGCGACTACGTCTGCTGGACATTGTTATAGCTCTGTCTTCACCGGGAGTCGTTTTTCCGGGCCTTCCTGAATGTTTTTGGTTGAGAATTCCATGTCCCACAGAAAATTTTTTTGCGATGTAGTCCACCGTTCTCTTTGGCATCCGCAAATCACTCGCGATTTATCGACTCGAGTGGCTACTTTGATGTCTCGCAATTATCAGAGCCTGATTTTCAACGGAAACTTCTTTCGTTTTTAGCATTTTTACAAAACAATTGAGCCTGTATCAGTGACAAAGTACTGATTGTGAATGGTTAATTTCCAAAAGGGCAATGGTATTTATAGCATAGTTTTTATCATAAAATGTCACTAGGAATTTCCATAATCCCTGGAAACTTGAATTGAGTTCTTACTTCAACTGGAATTCTCAGAAATCACTTCAAAACGATTATCATGCAAAACTTGGAAATTTGTTCTAATTGGTTTTTGATTTGTAATTTCACCAAAAAGGCTTATGTAAACAATTTTATGATGGACACTTGTTAAGAACAATTAAATTTACCTAATATAATAAAAGGGTTTAATTAGGTATTAAATTTTGGCAGTTACATTAAAATTTCTGGGTGGGCAAATACTTTCTGGCGGTAGTGTAGGTAGTAGTTGTTTGCAGAAATGCAATAACGTCCGTGGCAGCCCTACCGCGTCGTCTAAAAGGTGCTGTGAAAGAAATGTATGTTTCGGCACTTAGACCACGTTGACGAGCATTACGACATCCTCGCCGATATCCTTTGGATATATAAAATCCCTACTCAAGCGGGGAGGTAAACGATAAAAAAAGAAAAAAACTAAATCGCAACTCATCGTTTCCGATCGCCGTTCCTTGATTCCACTGTTAATCTCGGATCGCGTTCAGATGTAAACAAGCAGAGCCTTGTTTAATACCCATAGTCTGTAAAGAGATGATCCCATGATTGTGACTGACCTCTCATTTGGTTAACAAATCTAAAAAAAATTAAAAGAATCATCAACGAGTTTATAATTCCTTTAAAATGGCTAGCATATACTGGAGTTTTTCATTATTTTTCCAACTTTAAATATTCTTTTATCTTATTATAAAGCAACACAGACTTTCGTTAACTTTTATTTTGTAGACTTTTTTTAAAATTGTATAATTTCCAGGGATTATATCAAAGTTGACAGAAAAACAAATGAGCAAGGTATGCAACGAAAATTTGGAATTGATGAACTCGATTTTACAATTCGTAACAGAATCGAACTGTGACGTAGATATATTAAGAAAAGTTATGTATTTCCAGGTAAGTGTTTCAATTTCGAAATTGTTATTTTTATGGAGTAAGTATAAACATTTTCACGAGAGGTGAAATAAAACGCCGAGTAAAGTTCAGTCTCGAAGGCGCAGAAAACAATGCCGGATTTTAACTTTTAACTTTATTCGCACTTATCTCAGAACGTGGGAAATTATGTGAGTGTAGAATACAAGCGTTATGGATTCGATAAACTCAAGGAAAGTTTTCTTTGTCAGAACCTTCGTCCTTGAAAATTATCTGTTATAGGTAGTTGTCGAGATGTTTAAAAAAAATGTAGATTGTTTGGCAAAAGGTCCGGTGAATATGGCAGATGAAGCAGAGTTTAATAATTCGTCCATTCAGTTTCCGCAGTATCGCTTGTGCGACGTATTGTCCAGCATTCTTGTGGCTTTTAGTGGTAGCATGGTTACCATTTGCTGGTTGGCTGGCGGCATCATTCGCTACCGAAAGCGATGAAATGCACTGCATACTACAGCATCTACGTCCAGCATTAGTCAACAAAACAGGCCCAATAGAGATAGGGATGGTGTCGCCAGCCAACCACTAAATACCAACCATACTCCTTCTTTGCGGCATCTTCGGCTTTGCAACTGTTATAGAGTTTTACCGCAGTCCAGCCTGTTCGTCACCAAGTGTAGTTCAGAATCCATTTTTCATCGTAAATCATAATGCGATCGGAGAATACAATCTTTGTTTGGCAAGCGTAAAACACACATCATAAAATTCGTGCGGATGTGAATTATATAATTCTGATCTTGTAATGACTAAAACTAGTATCCTCCTCCCACTATGTGCCTTCTCTGTTGAGGTTGGCGACAACTATGGCAAATTCGTCTCTATTCTGTGCTATATGTATCAGGACGTTCCCGTCGGTGTTCATCCAATCTCTTATGTTTCTTAGCCATGATTTCTTTCTACCTAAACCTTGTCTTTCGTCTATTTTTCCTTCTAGTATGAGTTGGAGTTGTTCGTATTCAGTGTGACGCATTATGTGTTCGAGGTAGGCTGTTTTTCTGATCTTAATTGTCTGGACTAGCCATTGTGGAGCATTCAACTTGCTTAGCACTTCTGTTTAAGGGCCCATGCTTCACATCCATAGAGTAGTAGTGGCCAGATATAGCACTTTAATATTCGTAATCTTGTATGGATGGATAACTTCGGGTGATACAAGAACTTTCGCATGTTGGTGAATCTGGCTATCTCAATGCGCCTCCTAATCTCTTTTGAATGATCTTACTGGGTGTTGACTTCTCTACCTAGGTATATGTAACTATGGATGTTTTGGATGATATTATCGTCGATGGCTATTCGAGCATTGTTCTGCGCATCTTCGCCTCGGCCAAAAACAATAGTTTAGGTTTTCGTGAAGTTTATTCATAATCCCAACCGGGCACTTGATTCTGACAGGACATTTATCGGCGTTTGTAAATCTTCCTCAGACTGCTAGAACCACTGTGTCATCTGCGTACCTTGGATTGTTGACTATACTGCCATTGATTTTGACGCCTTTTAGGCATTCTTCTAACGATGACTTAATTATGTATTCCGCTTACACGTTAAAAAGGAGTGGAGATAAAAGGCATCCTTGACGGACTCCCCTTTTTATGTTGATATAATTTGTATTACCATTTTCTGTGCGAACGTATCCTTTAGGGTGCCATTATATGTTGCGAATAATTAATATATCCCGTCCATCCAGCCCCACTTCTTGCAAAATATGAATATGTCATGTTTGATGCGGTCGAAGCCTTTCTGTAGTCAACGAAGCACATGTACAGCTTTTTCTGCACTTCTAGGTATCTTTCAGCCATCAGGGTCAACCCCAGAATTGCTTCTCTGGTGCCTCTTCCTCTTCTAAACCCGTACTGGGATCGACTGAGGTATACCTCACATTTACAGCGGATTTGATTGTAGATTATTCGCATAAAGATTTTTGTGGCATGGCTCATCAGGCATATCGTACCGTGGTCTTCGCATTTTCTCGCCTTATGTTTCTTGGAAAGGATTATATATGTAGATGTCAGCCAGTCCTGTAGGAGTGTTCCTGATTCATATAAAATATAAATATATAAAATAATAAAAAAATATTATAGTTTGGATTAATTTTCCAATACAATATTTATTGATACATTTTTATTCTTTAGGTTAGACGTTGTAAAACTCGTAAAGAAGGCCTAAACATGATTAAAAACCTTCTGGATGAAACATATCTCCTCACTTCGGTAAAATACTTCATAATAAACGGTTACCTCGGCCTAGATAAGAAAGAAACACAAATACAACATTGCCTGGAAAACATACAACTTGTCACGCCGTTCTTAAAAACCAAAATGCTCTTATCACAACTGCAAATTACCGAATGGTGTATACAGACTTTAAGAAATTATATTTTAAGAGACATTCCATCGAAATCGTCGAAACAGAAAGGGAATCCTAAGGTTTCTTTGAACTTGGGGACTTATACGTTGCTGAGGGATATTCCTAGGGCTCGAATGTTGTTGGCACTGCTTGGAATTTTAGCGTCTAATTATTATAATGCTTTGGAATTGAATCCACTGATAAATAGGTAAAACATTGGAGGTGCAGTGTAATCAAAATAGTGACTAATTTATATATATTTTTAGTGGTGTGATATCTTCTGTCCTCGCCTTCTAAAACAATCCGGATCTGATCAAACAATTGTAAGAAAAGTGTCAGAGTTTTATGTCCTTTATGCTGATGCTGTTGATGTCAACAGGCCGAGTCTTAGATCTTTAACGGGACCGGAGTTAGCTAGTTTAATGAAGATTGGAACCAAAGTCGTGAGGGGCGCCGATTGGAAGTGGGGTGACCAGGTAGGTTTTTAGTAGGTCAACTTAACGTAAAATAAACTAATCGTGTTGTACCTTACATTCACTATATTTTTAGGACGGAAATCCACCCGGCGAAGGTAGAATTATAGGTGAATTGGGCGACGATGGGTGGATAAGAGTGGAATGGGCTAACGGAACTACCAACAGTTACCGAATGGGAGTTGAAGGAAAATACGATTTGACGTTGACATCTCCACCATCGCCCGTTACGTCGGAAAGCGAAACAGCCGACGAATCTTGTGATAGAAGTAAGTGTACTTTTTACTGTATGTCAGATCATTCACGATCCACATTCTTTACGCAAACAAAATTTGCCCTAATTAATATTTGTCGGATAATGATAAGCGTCCTGTTTATGAAAATTTTTGTCGCCCTCCTTATAGACCACTACGTTAAATACACTACGGTAGACAACAGCAACATTTTTATTGTTTGTTATTTTCAGGCTCACAGCTCGTAAAAGACAACCAGCTTATAAAACTACTTCGAGATGCGAGCATTAATTTTCTACGAAATATAACAATCAGTGCAGGTCTTTCCAAGAACGACTTACATCCTACCTCCCTTCACGGCCTTAGCAGCCTGTTCTGTTCGATTTTCAATCAGAACAACTCGGAATGGTGTAACCTTACGCTTATTAGGACAATCAGTCAGACTCAACAACTATGTAGAGCGTTTAGTACGAAGCCGTGGATGAATATGTTACTTGGATATTTGACCCCTACTGGCAGTAGTGGAGGAAATGAGTTTAATTTACCCAAGCAGGTAAGGACAAAAATAATTATAAATCGTAAAATTTCACTTGACGTGCGTGTCGCTAACCACGTTAACATCAACAGGAGAGATGATCGACTCAAACAATCATGGTGTAGTGATGATAACTATTGTGTAGTGTTTAAAGTTTTTTGTTAAATTTGAGTACCCAATAGCTGTACCGACGAAAACTATGCGCAAAATAAGCCAAAACCAATTCAACAAGGGGATATTTATTGTCATATTCGCGTCGAGGCTAGTTTTTGCCCCTCCTCCCTGCCTCATTTTTAGTGTTCCGGACAAGATCGCTTCGGTATCTGTCTGTCACACCCAATTTTCTCCCAAAACTATTTTACATAGAAAGTTCAAATTCGTCAAAAATATAGGAATTGTTGGCCCAATCAGAGCCGTGTAGTTTTGAAAGTTAAAATTTGACTTAAGGAGTTAGTTTTAGGGGGTGAAATCTGAGGTGAAAAAAAATTTTTTTTGCAAGGTCATCGAGTGGGGTGTCAAATGAAAGCTTGTGAAAAGGCGAGTTCAAAAATATATATGATAATACTCACCCAAACTTTCCTTTATATTATTTTTTAAAAATTGCCAAAAATCGCGTCCCCCTGTCTCTAAGAGTACTAATCCAAAAATTTCGAAAAATTTCTGGAATCTTCTTTACAAGGTGTAGATTGAATGAAAATTATCACGAGTGTAAAACCTTTGATAATTTATATGGTACAGTCTGTCGAGTAAGAACGTGACCACTTGTATTCTTGAAAAAATGTGTTTCGAGAACAGACTTTGTTGAATACTCATTGGGGATGTTTTGTGAAGTAATTGATCATTTTATGCCTCCGTAAAAAAAAATTTGATCTTAAAAGCAATCAACGTACGGAACACTTATTGTGCAAGTCCGACTTGCACTTGGCCAGTTTTTTAAAATGAAATACTTTTTCTTCGCTTATTCAAATCTTGCTGAGTAGTGATTTTTGAAAACGCATCGAACAATTTTAGACGAAACGTCGAAAAGTCACTCCAATTCGACATGATATAATTCTAAGAATGATGAGCTCTGATCCACGCGAGTTTCTTTAACGTGAACTTTTAGAAAATGATATAGTATCAAAACTTCAGACAAAATAAAATTGACGTGTTCAAACATTTTTCATAAAAATGACTGATTCTCGAGATATTTCTATTATTCTACACTTTATCAACACTTTTTATATGTAGTAATAGTAATAGTAGTAGTAGTTGTAAATAGTCTCAGCGCCTAGTAAACAGACTAGAAGGATCCTTTTTGCCCACTCCAAAGAAACTTTCCTCAAACGAACCTAACTACTACAATCGTCGCAAGACCTTCTGGACCCGACCATAAAAGTCAGGATGTCATCTTACGCCAGGGTCCTCTTCGGAATACTTACGTTCCAAAGTTCTCATACCTGAGTTTTCCCAACACCTCACGCAAACAACACTTTGTATGCAGGATGATAATAACAAAATATGTACGGTGTCTAAAAAGGCACGTTTACCTTTCGTGGTAACCAAAGTACTGAAGATTTTGTTAATTGTCTGCTTGAACAATTCGTTATTATACTATTAATGGCACTTGATAGTTGAGAAATCAGAATGAAATAGAATCTCCGGTTGCATATAACATACTACTGTGATCAAAATTGGCAAGACTTTTGAAATAAAACGCAAACGGGTTATTTATTTTTCCAAATTTATTTCGTCTCCTTCAAAGTTATCCCCCTTGGATACAATGCATTTATTCCAACTTTTTTTCCAGTCTTCGAAACAGTTGTTGAATTCGATTTCTGGAATAGCCATTAAAGCCTTCTTCGATTCGGTTTTAATCTCCTCAATCGACTCAAAACGATGTCCCCGAAGCGGTTTTTTGAGTTTAGGGAATAGCCAGAAGTCCGACGGAGCTAAATCAGGCGAATAGGGCGATTGCGGAATGATATGAGTTGAATTTTTGATGAAAAAGTCGCAAAGAACCAATGCTGTGTGAGAAGGCGCATTATCGTGATGAAAAAACCAAGAGTTATCGGCCCATAATTCCGGCCTCTTGAGACGAATAGCTTCACGCAAACGACGCATAACACTCAAATAATATTCCTGTTGACAGTTTGGCCCGGCGGAAGGAATTCATAATCAACAACACCACGATAATCGAAGAAAACTGTTAACATCACCTCGATTTTCGACTTGCTTTGGCGTGGTTTCTTCAGTCTGGGCTCACCTCTAGCACGGTGTTCGTTTGATTGGTCGGCAATTTCCAGATCGTATGCGCAAATCCATGTCTCATCTCCCGGAATGATGCGCTTGATGACGTTTTGATAGTCAGAAATCATGGTTTTACAGACATTAACACGACGCTCTTTATCGAAAAAATTGAGTGTTTTTGGTACCAAACGAGAGGAGACGCGTTTAAGGCCCAAGTTGTCTTTTAAAATCGATTGAATGGACCCAAATGATAAGTTGGTGATGTCAACAAGGTCTCTAATTGTCACTCGACGATTTTTGAGCACCAAATCCTTGATTTGCTTGACGTGGTTCTCATCGGTAGATGTTGAAGGACGCCCAGGACGTTCATCGTCCTCCACACGTTCTCTGCCTTCTTTATACGATTTATACCAATCAAAAACATTTGCTCTGGATAAAGCATCATCACCAAATGACTTTTTTATCATTTCGAACGTTGGGAAGCCGAAAAACCATTTTTAAAACAAACTTTTTGCTGAATTTTTTCACGCACTTTGGTTGTTGAACGAATGCAAGCGAATCTTATTAACTACTGACGCTATGGTCTTAAAATTTGACACAGATGGCAGTTAAGGTCCTACCAACCTAACGGAAAATAATTAATCCGATTTGGAAATGCCCGAGTGATTTAAATTTAAAAGTCTTACTATTTTTTCATCACAGTAGTGTATGGATATAAATACAAACAGTGACTTAAAGACTGGTTATATCATTATTGTTTTTAGTTAACCGTTAACAGCCATTTCTTTTTAAATAAACATTTATTTTCCTAAATAAGTGATCTCAGGCAGAAAATTTATATTTTCGTTTCCAGATTCTTACAATCAGACTGTTGCATACTGTTTTACATTCCTGGGATATGGACAATCCAGAAATATCTTCTGTATTGGAAAAGCTCTTAAACATACTAGGTAACTCTTTTTTCTTAAGGTTTTTGGTACAAAAATGTTGTATTTTATTTTTTAATTTGTTGTTTATCTAATGGATAAACAACTTAAATATTCGGGTTAATAATACTACATAAGATGAAAAGTCTCGAGACTTTCCGACAGATGGCAGTACAAAGAAAAAAAACCATGCTTTTTCAGTTAATGTATGATGCATGTTTCGGACGTCCCAGTGAAATGACGTAATCACTCCAAAAAACGCAAAAGAATCCACCATATTGTTCTGAATGACCGCGAAATGAAAATGATAGAAGTAACTGACGTCGTGAAAATATCAGCAGAACGCATGAGGCATATTTTGCATCAAAATTTGCATATAAAAAAGCTTTGTGCCCGATGGGTACCGCACACTCTCACGATTGATCAAAAACAGCAACGTGTCGAAGATTCAGAACGCCGTTTGACACTGTTTCGGTGTAATCTAAAGGAGTTTTGGCGTCTCTTAGTAACAATGAACGAAACATGGATCCACCACCACCCGCCTGAGCCCAACAGTCACGCTGCTGAGTGGCTGTACCGCATGAAAACCGACAGAGGCTGTACCGCATGAAAGCCGACAGAGGCTGTACCGCATGAAAGCCGACAGAAGCGTCCAAAAACACAAAAATCAGCTGGAAAGGTTTTGGTAAGTATTTTTTGGGATGCACATGGTATAATACTGATCGACTATCTTGTGAAGGGTCGAACAATCACCGAAGACTATTACGTTGATTTATTGGACCGTTTGAAGGATAAAATCAAGAAAAAATGCCACATTTAGCCAAGAAAAAAGTGTTGTTTCACCAAGATAATGCACTAGCTCACAAGTCCATAAAATCGATGGTGACATTGGACCAACTGGGCTATGAATTGCTTTCTCATTTGCCGTATTCACCAGATCTGGTCCCCAGCGATTATTATCTCTCTTTAAATTTGAAAAGATAGCTTCAGGGAAAGAGATTTGGCTCAAATGAAGAAGTCAACTTAGGCTTATTTTAAAGAGCTCGACAAATCGTACTATATGAAAGGTATCCAAATGTTGGAAGATCACTAGAAGAAGTATATCTCTCTTGAAGGAAGTCATGTTGAAAAATAAAATCAATTTAAATTTATAAAACGTACAGCCTAAACTAGGGACAATAAGGTTTCTCAAACAACACAGTTCATTTTACTGGCCATTTGTCTGTTTTTCACTTCAGCAGTATTATTAACTAATAAAAAAAGACTACTTTAAGGGGTCAGCCCACTTTACCATTTTGAAAAAATATAAATTTTTTTTATGAACGTTTTCGGAAGTATATGACATGAAAAATGTTGTCCCAAAATTTTATAAAGATCCGAGCATTTCTTCTATATATTTGAGTACGTTATTAAATCAGTCTCCGCGCGCTCGCTCTGCCCCTCTTACGCACTTTCTTCTTTCCTGGATACAGCTGCTCCCTACTATAATTATAAACTATTATTCACAGTATGAGACCTTTCTATTGAATTTTTCGGAGCAAAAGAGGACCTTGAGACCTAGATAAACTATCATTTCGAAGCGTGTTATGCAGTTAGTTCAGATTAGTTTGTAAACGCGTTTTTCCCGAAACAACGTTTTTGTATGCGGCGTTGAAGTTTTTTTTAAAACCGTTCAACCGATTTTTACAAAATGTTTGCTATAGAATAAAGTCAAAATTATCATTTTTACTGTTTTTTTTGGCATAAAAAATAACAAAAAAAAAAACACATTTTCACATTTTGTTATTCTTGCATTACAAATAAAAATTCTAGTTCGGGTCATAGCCACAGTCCTACAGATTGTAAATCTTTGGTTTTTGTGTTTTAGAACAGCCAAAGCTGAAAAAATGTCACGGGCATATCTTTTTTTGGCATACTATGTTCGCCTCGTTATACTTCAAGAGTGTATTAATACAGCCCAAAAAAATTACTTCAATATTTACAATGAATATCGCTAGAAAAATTCACAAAAATACTTTTTTTTTCGGCGTCTAAAGTGAACTGACCCCTTAACTTAATCTGCACTAAACACACCTATTATATCAAAATGTTTATATTAATTTAGAAATTAAATAATAAAATTTAAACTTTGTAGGAAATATAATCATAACGTGTTCCTACGATACCGGTAATAAACCACTGGCTAGCAACAAATCCCTAGTACTATTGACTCAGAGCCATAGTAGTACTTTGGCACAGGAAATTATCAACTTACTTAGGAGTTTACATACGGTACTCGGTTGGAACCAAGTTTTGAACGCCATATTAATTCAGAAGTTGAATTTAGCTGGGTAAGTAATTATGTAATTTTTTGTGTTTCTTTGCTAATATACTATAATGTTTTGACCATTTTAATCTTATAATATTTTATATATTTTTTTAAGTGTCTGCAATCCTAGCATTGTTTAAACATAAGTTTGTATTTTTGAGGATAATAGTGTAAATCTTGTGTTTCATACAGCATTTCTGGTTTAACTGGTATTTTAAATATTATTCTTAATAAAACACCATGGAACTTTCCTGTCCTGGGTTATAACATCCACGACAAATTCAGGTCAATAACTGGGATAGCCGTGTTAATCCCACACTACTTCTTATTTGAACCTTAGTTCCAGTGTACCGGATGGCGCACCCCGTATATGTCTCAATTAATCAATATCTCTGTACTTCAGACTTAACTCTTTCTGTTACTCCTAATTGGTTTTCTTTATACTTGTTTTAAAGAAACCTAGCCAGGCCGGCACCAAGACTGAAAAATCGGAGACGGGAATTGTAGATAATCTAAGAGAGGAAATTAATAGCCACCTTCAAGCCCTTGAATCTGAAATACAACGTTATTTCCCGGAGTTCTCTGAACATAAGCTGCATTAGTACGAAACTCACCGTTACCTCAATTTTGGTGTACTATACGTCGTTCGTATTCTAAAGTTTCCACGTTTTCTTTTCGAATATTAGTGCCGTTTGCTTCTACTTACCTCTGCGAAAGTGGATTTTCAACTATTCTTCAGATTACGACAAAAGCCAGGAATAAGCTGGATGTTCAAGATGACATGAGATGGGCCTTAACAAAAACTCAACCAAGAATTAAAACACTTGTTAAACAGATGGAAACTCAATCATCACATTAATCATTAATACTTTATAAAAAAATATCACTGTTAAGTCCTAAAATATATTTTTTCAAACTATTTACTATATTTTTTGTTGTATATGGCGGATGGGAAAAGGGGGCTGCGAACATTTTTAAAAAATCTAAAAAGGGTCGGGATTAAAAAAGGTTGGGAACCACTGCTATAGACGAGTGAAGTGATATAGACTTGCTACATAAAAATCTCTAAAAGGCATAAGAACTTCAAATGCGCCTATTTCATTAGGACATCTTCTGATAAATTCTACATACTATTGAAAAACGGAGTCCTCGTCGTATCCTTGCCGCCTTTATTGTTACCAAGGCTTTACATAAAATTTACACGGAGTATAGAGACATCAAGGAATTATAGACAAAAATTCACTCTCTATTTATTTTTTACAGATATTTTCTTACCGACTTATCTACTCTTAATGACGCCGTTAATTCTGACCAACAACACTTTATGGTGGTAGCATGCTTGAACATAATTGGCGCCTGGGACGTAAGACCTAGAGTTGGTGCTTTAGCAGAAATAGATGGTGCTTTGGGTACCGTTACAAGAGTGACGCCCAAAGGACGACTGTGCACGCAGTTGCATGAAAGTGGCGAGTTAAGAAAAGTAAGTAGAATCGGTAACCATCTGAAAATATAACGTGAACTGAGACTTAGCACAATAGTGTTTCATACCGACAAATGTAATATAACACATGGGCTGAAAAGTCCCGGGCCTAACACATAGATGGCGCTAGTTTTATTGCAGTCACCTTTTTTTCAGTTAATACTAACCTTCAAAAGACAGCTGTTAAAATTTCATGATATTCTATTCATTAGTTTCTGAGTTATTGTGCTAAGAGTGACGCTACTTTTGTTATTTTCAAAACAATGGATCAAAAACAATTTCGTGTTTTAATTTTACACTGCTTCTTGATGGGAAAAAATACCGTTCAAGCGAAGCAATGGCTTGAAAAGTGTTATGGGGACTCCGCTCCATCAGAAACAACAATAAAACGTTGGTTTGCTGACTTCAAACGTGGTCGTAGAGACACCGATGATGCAGAACGCAGTGGACGTCCAAATGAGGCGGTAACACCAGAAAACATCAAAAAAATTCATAAAATCGTTTTGAATGATCGAAAGTGAAGTTGCGTGAGTTAGCTGACATCGTAAAGATATCAAAAGAACGTGTTGGCTTTATATTGCATGAGCATTTGACTATGAGAAAAAGCTCTGTTCAAAGTGGGTGCCGCGTTTGCTCACTGTTGATCAAAAACAAGAACGTGTTGATGATTCTGAGCAGTGTTTGGCCATGTTTAAACGTAACGAACCGGAATTTTTGCGTCGATATGTGACAATGGATGAAACATGGATCCATCACTTCACTCCGGAATCAAAACGATCGTCATCTGAGTGGACAGCAACTGGTGAACCTCGTCCAAAGCGCCCGAAAGCACAACAATCGGCTGGAAAGGTTATGGCCTCGGTATTTTGGGATGTGCGTGGTGTAATATTCATCGACTATCTTGAGAAAGGAAATACCATCAACAGTGAATATTATATAGCGTTATTGGAGCGTTTGAAGGCCGAAATTGCAAAGAAACGACCGCATATGGCAAAGAAAAAAATTTTGTTTCATCAAGACAACGCACCGTGTCACAAGTCAATCAAAACAATGGCAAAACTACATGAATTGAACTTCGAATTGCTCCCACATCCACCGTATTCGCCAGATTTGGCTCCCAGCGACTACTGGCTGTTCGCAGACCTGAAAAAATGCTCGCCGGTAAGAAATTTCGCACGAATGAAGAGGTTATCGCTGAAACTGAGGCCTATTTTGAGGCAAAAGATAAATCGTTCTACAAAAGTGGTATTGAAATGTTAGAGCGGCGCTGGAATGATTGCGTTGCTCTTGATGGAGATTACGTTGATGAATAAAGCTAATTTTGAACCAAAAAAACCGTGTTTTCTTTGTTAGGTCCGGGACTTTTCAGCCCATGTGTTAATTACGTTTTATATATTTTTTCAGGTTTCTATAAAAGATCTTAAACTTCTTCCGTCACCAGAATTCTCCTTCGACAAGATGCCGATGAACGAAGGATCAATTAAAACCTGGGCCAACTTACTTCTCATAAGGCACAGCTCTTTAAACGCTCATGACAGAAAAACCTATCACGGTCAAGTAAATTTGGCTTACTTGAGAACTCAACAGAATATTCTGAGTGCTTTAAATTCCACACGGGTCCTTCATACGAACCAGTATCGGCTAAGAAAGGCAAGTTTTTGAATAAACCGCAAAACACAATCTATGTTATGTTTCTGAATTATTGAATATATACAATATAATCAAACATCTGTATATTTCAAGGTACTTAAATATCCTGTCAACGGCATGGACCAATCCCAAGAACAACAATCCATCGAGGAAGAATTAAATCCACAACCTATCCTGCTAATTCAAAAACTTTTAGCAAAAGCGACACAGCCTAGCCCGTTGAAACCGGGATTCAACCTGCAAGAAATGCAATTAGCTGCTTTGAATTTGAGCCAGTACTTGGCAGCTGAAGGGAACTTCGAGACGCCTTGTGGTATTAATAATGATAAACCAAATGGGAATAATGTTATCGTTAAGACAGGTAGGTTTATTCCATACCATTCCATTTCTAAATTTTGTTTTTCAGCGGTATTGAAATGATCTCTTATTCTCTTCATCTCAGCCCTTTTTTATTTTTTTACACCCTACATGGTGTGCCTGAAACAGATTTTGATGCCTTCGGCGACCACTCCAAATTTTCCGACGGTAATCGATTAATGTAGTAATACAGAGCATGTGTGAACAATTTTAAAATTTTTTACCGAGCCGTTTTGTAAAAAGTGCATTTAAAGATTAAAAATGAAAAATTTCGAAATAAACATAATTTTCTATATTAATAATGCTCATAGAATTTATTTAAAAGATACATTAAATTTATGTCATATTATTGCAACTGTCTATAATCATCATTATTAGCTTATTCTATCCATAGTCGGATGTAAGCCTCCCCAATTTGTCTCCAACGAGCTTCGTTGTTTGCTTTTTGCATTCAATCTTGTCTTGCTAATCTTTTTATGTCGCCCGTCCATCTCGTCTGTGGTCTACCTCTGCATCTTTTGTGTTCTCTAGGCCTCCATTCAGCTATACGGCAGGTCCACCCTTGCGATATGCCCCGCCCAATTCCACCTTAATATACATATTCGTTGCACTACATCTGTCACTTTTGATCTTCTTCGTATCGCGATGTTAGGAATACGAACTTGGGTCTAATATTTAGCGTTGTCCTCTCCATTGCTCTTTGGGTTATCTGGAGTTTATTTATTATACTTTTATTTAAAGCCCACGTTCCAGTGCCATATGTTAATACCGGCAGTACGTACTGATCGAACACTCTGGCTTTTATTGAATTTGGGAGGTCCAATTTGAATGTAGATTGTAACCTTCCGAACGCAGACCAAGCTTCTATCCAAGTCAGCCGATTTTTTGTCCTAAATATATGAATGTTTGTACCTTTTCTATTCATTTACCTTCTATTAATAGTTCCTGGCTGTTATCTTCACTTTCATTGTTCAAATATTTGGTTTTGGTGAAGTTTATTTTTAGACCTATTTCTCGAGACTTATTTAATTCCATCAGCATTTCTTGTAATTCTTCTTTTGTATTGGTGATCAGAGTGATATCATCTGCGAATCTATACTGTCTATAATAGTATACGTGAAAATTTGAGGCATGTTAGAAGTCTGTTGGTGCTCTGGAACAAAAATTATGGTAATTTTAAGATTTTTTAAAATTCCAAGTTAATTGTCTCGACATTGTATAAATGTGCATGTGATAGATATATGATAGATTTTTAGTTGGAGTGAGGTGTGATGTTATTAGTTGAATTTAAGTTTGCTAGGTATAAAGTTGTAGAAAATAACATAGCAATTGTCAATTTCTTTGCCTTAGTATATTATTATTTAATTCAATAAAATGTTTAAAAAATGAAGAGATAGTGCGCTTGCTCATGAAGAATATCAAGAAAAATTATGTTTATTATGTTTGAAAAAAAGAGATTCGATGAATAAAATTATTGGATCTTTAAAAGGTAATATTTTAAGTCATAAATTTCGACTCAGACGATAAAGGTCTTCCCACAGTAATTCTTGTAAAATTTTAGTTTATGAGACCGCTAACAAAATGAAACAATTAAATCCCTTGGGTTACCTAATTATTCAACATTTACAGCATTGCCTAGAAATACTAGAAAAATTATGTGCATGCAATTTGTCTGTTTTAGCGCGAAAGCCAGGACATGTTAATTGTTTAAATAATGAATCTAGAGTGGAAACAAAAGAAATAGTTGCAAGGGTTTGTCTAAAATGTACTATAAAATTGGCATGGGGAAAAACCTCATTTTTGCTGCCACTCAAATAATTTCGAAAATTAAAAAAATAAATATGTGAGTGGTACTCTGCTTCCGAAAGAAAAAGAGCATTTAGTATGTGTTTTATTAAAAAATATCTCAAAAAAAGGGAAGCCATTAAATGTTGTACTAAAAATAAGTCATATTATTATTTTGACGTAATTAGCAAAATTGTATCTCAATGAGAAAACTTGTCGATATTAAATTATGAAACTAGAAGTCAAACCCTTCAATATCATTTTTTAAAGAAATTTCTAGATGATCTAAAAGTAAAGTTATGGAAATTTTAAAAAATACGAGTAAATGAGTAAAATATGTTTTCACAGATTTTTTACCTGGAATTTTAAAAAATCTTAAAATTACCATCATTTTGGTTCCAGAGCACTAACAGACTTCTATCACATCTCAAATTAATGGTTCTTCACGTGTACTATTATAGATAGTTGCAATAATAACTCATAGATATGATGCAAATATCTTTTAAATAAATTCAATGAGCATTATTAATGTAGAAAAATATCTTTATTTCGAATTTTTCCATTTTTAATTACGCACCATCCAAGCCTCATTCTTCTTGAATTTTCATCCAAGACACTGTCTCTCGTCATAGTAATTTTTTGCCTCAGATACACATAATTCTTAACAATCTCAAGAGCTGTTCCTTCTATATTTATAATTATGTAGTTACTAGTGTTGGTTAATATTTTTATGTTACTTTTATTCATCTTAAGACCATTTGTCTTTGAGTGATAATTTAACTCATTTATCATTTCTTGTAATGGATTACTATTGATGACTGCGATATCATCTGCGCGCGATACACACCATATATATTTAGGCCTTTGTCTGTCCAATCTAA
Organism: Pachyrhynchus sulphureomaculatus; assembly: GCA_019049505.1. Taxonomy (NCBI): domain Eukaryota; kingdom Metazoa; phylum Arthropoda; class Insecta; order Coleoptera; family Curculionidae; genus Pachyrhynchus; species Pachyrhynchus sulphureomaculatus. The sequence continues at coordinate 80,118,485 of CM032452.1, read as the reverse complement.
TTGGCGAAATACGTCTTCTAGGGCTCTAATAAATAGCTTAGGAGAGCTTGTATCTCCCTATCTTACACCTCTTCCTATATGTATTTGTTTTGTACTAGGTTTTATGTACATCCTTGCATTTTCATATATATCTTTGATTAAGGTAGTGTAGCTAGAGTCAATGTTGATGATTGCCCACATTTTGACAGAATCAAAAGCCTTGTTATAGTTTACGAAGGCTATGTAGACTTTGAAATTGTATTCATTGCTCATCGTTGGATCTGAAATCAGTCTGTTCGCATGGCTGGTAGGAATCTAACTTATTTTTTAATCTATTGGAGATGATTTTAGTCAAAAGTTTATAAATGTGAGATAGTAAGCTAATTGGGCGGTAATTGTCTAACTATCTGATATCTCCCTTTTTGTGTAGAGGTATATATATATATATATATATATATATATATATATATATATATATATATATATATATATATATATATGTATATATATATATATATATATATATATATATATATATATATATATATATATATATATATATATATATATATATATATATATATATATATATATGTATATGTATATTATATATATATATATATATATATATATATATATATATATATATATATATATACATATATATATATATATATATATATATATATATATATATATATATATATATATATATATATATATATATATATATATATATTACATATACATATACATATACATATACATATATATATATATATATATATATATATATATATATATATATATATATATATATATATGTATATATATATATATATATATATATATATATATATATATATATATATATATATACTTATATATTTTTTTGAATTTGTGCATTTCACTTAGATCCCCCAAGTGAATTAGCCACTCCGAACAGTGAGTGTTCCATCAAGAGCGTAGTCAGCGAAAGAACAAGTAAAAGAATGGAACTTGAAGAAGATGTTCCAGTTCACCCGATGGTTCATCAGATAGTAGAAATGGGATTTACTAAAAAGGCAGTAGAGTATGCGATAAAATCCTTGGGTAGGTTACACCAATAATCACAAATATAATCAAACAAATTTGTTTATTTATTTATTCTAATTTGCAATAATTTCTCCTTACATTTATTTAGCTATTGGCCCAGAAAACCTAATGAGTCCAGAATCTATAGTTGGATGGCTCTTGGAACACCCCGAGGTGGCTGCTGAAGACACAGAATCTATGAGCTCAGTGTATGAGTCGGATACTGAATCTATATCCTACGATAATGCAATGGGACAATGTATGGGAGCATATGTAAGTATTTTTGCAGCTACAAAACTATAAAAATGTTTTCAACAATGATTTAAATCGATTTGTTATTCTGTTCAGAAGTTCATTAAACATAATTTTCCTTTTTTGGCGATTATATGCAATATGTTTTCACTATAACTATCCTCTTTTATATTTTATTTCATTAGCTCAGACCTACCTGTGCCTGCTCTACTTCAAAATGTATCTTATTTTTTCTGTAACATTCTCCAAATGGGCTCTTCTCCCTTGACTTGACTCTTCTCTATTCATGACCTTGTCAGACCAGTTTATCTTTATCATTCTTCTACAGCATGTTATTTAACATGTTTCTATATTTGTCTCCTTTTACCAAAACATGACTTCATGCTCCTTTAAAGAAATATGGTTTTCCTAGGGTGATGATGGTCAAGATCATGGTAACCAGTACTGCAGGAGATCTCAATTTTTATCAAACGATGAGTACGCAATGTACGTCAGGGACAACGTGGAAATCGGAATGCTAGTGCGATGTTGCAAGAATTACGAAGAAGTACAACTTGGCGACATTGGCAAAGTTGTCAAGATTGACAGGGAAGGATTGCATGATCTAAATTTGCAGGTTTGTAGGAAAATAGACACATATTAAATAATTATAATAGGAAATCATAGTTTAAAAACGTTATCAATAGTTTTTATGATAATATTTAGAATATAATTTGTATTTTGATCATCCTTCTTAAAAAACACTTTGCATATTGTAAATACGTGTATTTAGGTAAATTGGCAACACAAAGTAAGTACCTACTGGGTACGATTTATCCACGTAGAACTCCTAGGATTCCCTCCTTCAATGCCCACACCTGCCACCATTAAAGTAGGTGATAAAGTGAGGGTCAAACCCACCGTCACAACCCCTAGGTATAAGTGGGGTTACGTCACTCACGATAGTGTGGGAGTAGTGACAGCGATTTCTCCGAATGGACATGACGTGACAGTAGATTTTCCGAAACAGCAGAATTGGACAGGTCTTTTGTCTGAAATGGAAGTGGTGCCATCGTGTCATGAAGGCGTTACTTGTAATAGTTGTTGCATTCAACCAATCAGAGGTAGGTAACATTTATTTTTATCCAAATAATTTTTTTGCACTTTTTATTTCTTTATTAATAATGCTGTTAGTAGCTCTATTAACGAGAACATACGAGTGCATTGTATGTTTATTATTTGAATACAAATAATTTTAAAAATTATCGTGAGAACTCTGACTTGTGTTATGGGTACTAAACAAGAGGTAGAAAATTCGCGATGCTTTACATTTATCCAGTTGAAATTATTATTAGTTGTCAAATTTTAGGTCCTCGTTTTAAATGTAAGATATGTGAAAACTATGATTTGTGTGATAATTGTTTCTACACAAAGAAAAATCATCGACATAGCTTTGTAAGAATACAAGAACCTGGAAGTCCAGAAGTTTACGCTGGCAAAGCAGGAAGGTAATTTCTTCCTTTATTTCATGTAGATTCTCTCGCTAACTTTCAATGTGGATAAGCATAGAATAGAATAAAATTCAGAGTAAAAAACATTATTTATTTTATTCTTAACGGTAAAATTACGATTCCTTTTTCTTCTATAATGATTTTTATAGGAATTTATGTTTTTTTTTTTACTATAAAGTGATTTTAAATAAGAGAACTAAAATTTTAAAAACTAAAAAGTGTTTTCATCCAAAACTGCATATATTTCCCTTACTTTAAGAAAATATTATCAACAATAAACGTCTTTTTTAAGGTATTACAGGCAAGATACAGTAGAAATGGAAGGAGAAATAATCACAGAATGGAATCGCATAGTTAAAAATGTATCTGTGTCGTCAAAATATGGTGCCCGATTTGACCTACCCGGTTCAGTGTGGCAAAGTAACGGGTCGCAAGGAAAACACTGGATAAGACTTGAGATTGCACCGAACGTTATTATAAAGAGCTTGAAAGTTGGAGTGGATCCTGCTGATAATAGCTATATGCCGTCGGTTATTGTAATAAATGGTTAGTATATGGCTCTAACTAAATCGAAGATAATGGTGAGATAAAATAATTGATTTGATTAAGGCTGTAAAAATTTTAGTGGCCTTTATAATATTTTGTAGATTTTTTCGTTAGATTTTCTGTAACTAGGTTTTACTATTACGACAATGTTTAATATCTACACTGCTAAGTTTCTAATAATACAAAATAAATACACTTTGCTATGATAGCCTAGCCGTAAAGTATTGTTTTGCAAAAGAGATACTTCATGGGGTGAAAAGTCATGAGACTTAAAGAAAAAAAAAAAAATTTGCCCAAAAATCGATTTTATTCTTCAACATGGTTTCGTTCAAGAACGATACACTTATTCCAGCGATCTTCCATCATTTGGATACCTTTTCCTGGAACCACCCTTTCAGATTTGGAAAGAGGTAATAATCGCTGGGGGCCAGATCTGATGAATACGACGGATGAGCAAGCAATTCATAGCCCAATTGGCCCAATTTCACCATCAGTTTTATGGAATTATGACCTGGTGCATTACCTTGGTAAAACAACATTTTTTTTCTTCGCTTAATGTGGCTTTTTTTCTTGATTTCATCATTTAAACGGTCCAATAAACCAAATTAATAGTGTCCGGTAATTATTTGCCCTTTCTCAAGATAGTCGGCCAGTACGCTGTTTGTGTTTTTGGACGCTTCGGTCGACTTTCATGTGGTTCCAGCCACTTTGCGGACTGCCTATTGGACTCGGGTGCGTAGTGGTCGACACAAAAACTCCTGCCGACACAGTACCAAACTGCGTTCCGAATCTTCGACATGTTACTTCTGATCAATTATGAGAGTACGCGTCACCCATCGGGCACATAACCGTTTTTATATGCAAATATTCATGCCTCACATGTTCTACTATCTCCACGATATCAGCTATTTCACTCACTTCTACTTTGCGGTCACTCAGAACAATATGGTGGCTTTTTTTATATTGTTTGGACTGACTGCCTCATATGGACGTCCGGAACGTGGTGCATCATCGGTGCTTGTACGACCGCATTTAAGTTCATTAAATAATCGACATATAGTTATTTTCGACGCAGCAGATGTGCCATAACATTTTTTAAGCCATTCTTGGGTTCTGGCTGTATTTTTTCCCATTAAAAAGCAACGAAATTCTATTTGTTCCATCGTTTTCCAAAAATAAAAAGTTTAGTCAGACAGCTGTAACTTGCAATGTGATAGACAGAATGTCATGACAATTTTACATGAATCTTCTGAGAGTTGACACTAACTGGAAATCATATGGGTTTTTGTTCGTGGTACCTCCTAGTAAGTAAGACTTCACAGTCAATTCTGTATTTTCTACCATCTACTAAAAATGAACGAAGTCTAGATTTTAGCAGTGACCACTGTTATCTCATCTGCCAATCTATCTCGGGACGCGTTTCTCCGTATCAAGCTCATCAGTGGAACTAAGATTGACAAACAAGAGAATATTACAGATTCTTTGTCCTATTAAAAAGCCATACTTCTGTCGTAAATAGGTTATCAATGTCCGAATAATTTAAATAAAAAATAGAATGTTACTGGGTACAATTAAGTGTTGGGACTAACGTGTTGGCTGACTTGTTAGATCCGTCTTGGTAAGTGTATTGGACAATGTTTTTCATGACAGTAAAAAAGACTGAAGACCACAGTCGCCCGGAGTGTCGATGTTTTCCTAATACTCCTAATAGCAAAGTAGAAGTGTTTGCCAGCTAGTTGTGTCTAACATGTTGAGACGCCAATGGTACATTGAACACGAAATTATTAAATGTTTATTTTTTTTAGGTGGTACAAGTACAAACTCTCTCTTCGAACTAAACTCAGTATCGGTTAAAAGCCACGAAACATCAGTCCTGCTTTTACAAAACGTGGACAAATACTATCCGATCATTGAAATTAACATAACGAAGTGTAGAAACAACGGAATCGACTGTAAAATTCACGGTATTTTTGTGGTGGGCGTGAAAAGGGCATCCTGTGGAGACTTTAGAACGTCCGTGTCGTTTTTGGCTAACGATTGGGATTTGAACCAAGAGGCATTGCCGGGACCATCGGTAAGAAATCTAACATCCATTCTTTTGGTTAATCCATTGTTGAAATAAACGTTTAAAATTCAACAATAAATATTTTATAGATAGTTTAGTCTTCTTTGCTTAAAATTCATATTATAATTAAATAATTCACTGATCAAATACATAAAACTATGAAGCATTATTCAAATTAACGAAGCTTTGGTTAGATAGGAAATCACCAAAGGATTCAATGCTCTTAATTTTAAGGAGTAAGGATTCCTGAAGATTTTTCGTGAAATCGTAGGCAAAATCTCATAAAGTTGTCTAATTTGATACAATTTAATTCCAAGAATCATAATTTCTGAGATAGTCTTGTTAGTTTTTTGAAATTAGAAATATTAGTCATTTTTCTTTAATTCCTGATTAGATTTAAATTTGTTTTGTAGAAAAAACTATATTGAAAAAAACTTCACTTCATAGCGACTCTGGAAAAATTTTTACGATCATGATCTGCCTATGTCAACCCACTGCTGGATGTAAGCTTTTCCCATTTCATGTCATTGCAATCGGTTTTCTGCTTTTCTCATCCACTGAGTTCCTGCCTTTTTCCTGATGTTTTCTTTCCATCTTATATTTGATCTTCCTTCACTTCTACGTCCTTGGTTTCCACTCCAAAATTTTTCTCGTCCATCTGTCATCTGTTCTACGGGCCACGTGTCCAGTCCATCTCCATTTTAACTCGGCTACCCTTTCCAATACGTCCACGACTTTAGTTTGTTGTCGGATCTATCATTGCGTTTTCGGTCCGTTAATTTAATACCCAACATTCTCCGTTCGTACGCTCGCTGTCTTCACCATGTCTCAGCGCCGTAGGTGAGTACGGGGGGAGAGAATACACTGTTCATACAGTTTTCTTTATAAAGTATTGGGTATTTCTAGTGACAGGCTGTCATTTAAGTTGCTGAATGCTGTCCGAGACATTTTGATTCGTCGAGAAATTTCCTCCGTCATGCGGTCTTTAGTTGTGATTTTCTATCCTAATATAATGTTCGACTTTTTCCAGAGGTTTTCCGTTGAGCGTTATATTCGTGGGTGGATCTGTGTTCATCATGATCTTTGTTTTGTTGATATTAATCGTTAATCCTTCTAATTTGGAATGGTGGTTGGGGAATCGCAGATGGTTAAGATATGTTTATGCCTTTACCTGACCGATTTATTTCTTTAAAGATTTTTTCAAGAGATGATATAAACAATTTAAGATATATCGTGTCGCCTTGTCTTACATTCCTCTTATTAGAATTGGTGATGTTTTTTTCTCAAACGAGGATATGCATTGTTTCCTGTGTATAAATGTTTTCTATTAATTTTGTGTATCTACTGTCTATACGACATTTCACAGTTAGTGCCGCCCACATCTCGATAGTGTCAAATACCTTTTCATAGTCAATGAAGGCCATGTGGAGGTTTACTTTGTATTTATTACATTTTTCTGTTAGGTTGTTGATTGTGTGTAAATGATCCATAGTACTATAACCCGAGCGAAAGCCGCGGGTTATAGTACGAGTTTGTTGATAATTTATTTTTGGCCTTAATCTGTTGGTGAATATTTTGGTAAACAATTTATAAATTTGAGCTAGCAAACTTATAGGCCTGTGGTTAATAACTTTTGTTATATCTCCTTTCTTGTGGATGAGAATGACTTCCGTTTCTATTCAGCATTCTGAGATTTGCTTCATATCTAGGCAGATGTCAAAAATCTCTTTTAAGTTCAATCAGGACAGAACCTCCGTGCTTCAGTATTTCTGGCATGATACCATCTGGGCCAGCAGCTCTATTATTCTTGACTTTGCGGAGGGCATTGTAGATTTTATCAGTGGCGATCTCGGGAATATGTTCAGAACCAACATTCTGTATTTTCTCTTTTCGTTCCTGACTTTGAGTTTCATTTGGATGGACTTTGTTTGTGTAGAGCTCTGTATAATATTTTTCTACTTTTGTCAGTATGTCTGCTCTGTTTGTTGTTTTTATCTTTCAGTGAAATCATTTCTTTTTTTTTCCCAAACTCAAGTGTGTTTTAAATATTTTTAGTCCTTTGTTGTTTTAGTTGTCACTAAATGCTATTAAATGTTTTATTATTAAATTTTAGGTAGTTACAGTGTCACAGGAAGACTACTCAACACCGAATAATAGTGTTGGCAGTAGAGTTTACGTATGGGGATTGAACGATAAAGATCAATTGGGTAAATATTTCATTACTTATACTATTTTTAAAAATTTCTTTAAAATAGGGTACGCTAATTTTGCGGTATTCTTCTTTCAGAAAAAAAAACTTTAAAATCTTATCAACTTTTAATTTCATGTATATTTTAGGTGGAATGAAGGGTTCTAAAGTTAAACTTCCTGTACAGTCGGAATTTTTGAGTCAGCTGAGACCTGTTCATATAGCAGGTGGTTCCAAATCTCTATTTCTTGTATCCCAAGAAGGAAAGGTAAGTATTATTTAGCTCGGCAATTTCCCACCACCACAATTTAGCAAATAAGTTACTATTTGAATTCAAAATAAAAACAATGTTACGGTCTGTCAAATAAGAACGTGTCCGCGATTCAACAAAAAGTCGGTAGAACCTTTATCTACGACGCATTTAGTAAAAGTATCCGAGATTCCGAACTTTCGTCGAAATCACGTTAAATCCAAAATGAGTGACTTGTTTGGGCGTCGGTTCGAGGCAGTCTTTTTTTGTTCCCATCTAAAGGGGCCTAAAATGACTCATTCTGCGACCGCTAAATATATTAAAGAGTCGGTGTCGTTTATGAAAAAGTGGGAAAATCATTTGAACTAGACGAAAAATGTCGACAATTTGCCAAAACGTGACTCGGTAGGCAAAGTCACTCCGAAAGTCGAAAAACAAATCGTGTCTTTGTTTTTACGGGACCCGAAATTGACGCTGCTACTTGACAGCCTGTATCTTCCAATCCAATCTACCAACCTTTTTAAACTCTAGAAATTTAATATTTAAAAATTTGATTGTCAGATAGATGCTCTATGCTCGATTAACGCAGTATTGGTCTTATCCCTTAGTTGGCTCACTTCATCATCATATTATGACCTTGTCACTTCCAGTATATCCAGCCAAGGATCCTATTCATACAATGTACCTAATGATAGTAGTGTAAATGATTACATAAATCAACAATAAGTAAATTAAAAGAAGTTAAGTCTCCGAGGACGACCAAAATAGTTGCTTACAGAGGTTTAACATATTACCATAATCATACTTTTAATATTTTAGCTTTACGCGTGTGGTGAGGGTACAAACGGCCGTTTGGGCTTGGGTCACAGTATGAATGTACCACATCCACGCCCTGTTCCTTTTCTAAGTCAGTATGTCGTCAAAAAAGTCGCAGTACACTCGGGTGGAAAACATGCAATGGCTTTAACATTAGACGGAAAAGTGTTTTCTTGGGGTGAAGGAGAAGATGGCAAACTAGGTAAAAATCTGTTATTATTTAAGTGATAAAGTGTCTGTATCTATAATATTTTCAAAAGTTTATTTTTAATAAAAGTAATTGAAGCTCTTTACGTGAGATGTTTACTAATTTAAAAAATTCCAGAAGGTAAAATTTTAATGTGACAAAAACTACAGTGCCGAAAAGTGTTTGGAAACCAAAATTATTTTTAAAAACGTATAGAAAATAATTGTTCTCATTTAGCTTACGCAATCAGTAGCATTAAGAACCACAGAGTTCTTATTATAAAAGTTAAAATTTTCTTGTAGTAGGGACGTTAATTACCAACTGTCTGTCAAAATATATTTTTTAGTATTCCCCATGGAACACTTATGGGATCACTTTGGTGTCCGTCTGTCTATCATACCCGATTTTCTCCGAAACTATTGGACATAGAAAATTGAAATTTGGCACAAATATAGGAATTGATAGTCCAATCAGAGTAGTTTTAAAAGTTAAATTTTAATTTAAGGGGTTAGTTCTGATGGGTGAAATCGAAAGTGATTTTTTTTTATTATAATCTATTTATTTGAAAGTGATAGCAATAAATCATCTAGAATTCTGAAAATTAGCATCAAGCAATAGTAAGGACCCCAGAGTTTTACCTATATTTTACCTGTAATGCAGCAGTTCAACAACTTTAATAGAGCACCATCTGGCATCGGTCTAATATTCGCAATCTTGTTGTTTAGGGTTAAATAGTCTGAAAGGTTCTGGGCAGTAGTGGTGCGCCTGGACGGATACGTATTATTTGCGAATAGTATGAATGAAACAGTTTTATAATGTTTAAACATTTATTAGAAAAAAAATAACATCTTATAATGAAACATTATTAATTAAAAAATATACAAATGAGGAAGTCAAACAACAATGAAAAAGTATTACCAATCTTCTATCTCCGACATGCTTGAAAATTAGCATTTACATATATAACACAGGCCAACGATGAAAAAACTTTTTTAATAATTTTACCTGATTCCTATGTTTTTTGGTATGCTGAGTCCGAAAATAATAATAAAAAAAGTCTTATCACCCACCAATTTTTCAAATTTTAGTATTCAAAATGTGAAAGGTTATTTTTAATCATTCGAATGTTATTAGGTTGGCAATAAAATCAGAATTTTATAAGGTTGGCAGTAAAATCAAATGTTATTAGGTTGGCAGTTCCGATAAATGTCATAGCTGTTTGTTTTCTTCCAGTTAATATAACCTCGCACACTCAAAGTATGGCTAATCGTGGTTGTAAAAACTCTCCCAACATTTTTTGTTATATATGTGGTGAGTTTGTAGTTAAAAAACATCAAAGAAACATTACTGACTTCGTAAAAAAAGTATACTTTGCATATTTTGGTGTAGAAATCGGTAATCAAGAAAAATGATGGGCTCCTCACAAAGTATGTTATGTTTGTGTCGAGGATCTTAGGTATAAGAAAGAAAAGAAAGCTTTTAGATTTGCAGTACCCATGGTATGGAGAGAGCAAGAAAATCATTGAAATGATTGTTATTTTTGCAGCGTTGATGTTTTTGGATATAAATCCAAAAATAAGAAAGTAATTGTCTATCCTAACTTTACTTCAGCTAATCGGCCGGTAGGACATGGACCGGGACTTCCTGTCCCTGAGCCACCTCAGTCTATTGATGACGTTTTACAGTCCAGTCCCGATTTAATGATGATGAGTTTCAGTGTTCTCTAGAAAATTTAAAACCATAGTTGTTTACACATGCTGAGTTAAATGATTTAGTGAGAGTTGGGTTTGACTAAGGAAAAAACAGGATTGCTTGGTTCTAGTCTGAAAGAAAAACATTTATAGGAATCTGGAACATCTATTTGCCATTATAGAACAAGAGATCAACAGTTTTTCAAGCAGGAAGAGGGTTTTTTTTTCCTATTTTGAAATTTAATCGATGTTATGTTGTGAGAGAACTGTGGGTGATACAAAAAAACTCATACCAGATACGGTTTCAGCACCCAAAAATACATAACACTTGTATGTGTGTATTGGTTTAAAAAGTTTTTACAAAATATTTTTTTTGTTGGCCTGTGTAATTAAAGGTTCAACAATGGTATCCACTGCTATGTCCACATTTTATCTTCCACCCTCGATACATGCTCAACGGGCTTTTGCCAATTTTCTATGGAAACGTTAGATATGGCATTCTGAAAAAAATTTTGTACGTCTGCTAATTTATAGGTCGTATTGTTCCTGGCGACTTCACCATTAACCTATACCCATATGAGCTTGCATACGGTGGCAGGCGATTTTACGTTTTTTGCCATTTCGTTGATGACGAAACTTACAAGTTCTGATAATTTTCTTTCAACGCTGTCTTTTGGAAATGAAATATTTTTCTCGGTCATCCAAGATTGGATGTCCTTTTTCAGTCACCCCAAGGTTGGAAGTCGTTCTAATTTTTTTAAAATGATAGCTTGCGTTATCCATTACAATAACAGAACCGTCTGGTATTAAGTCTGTCATCTGCGAAAACCAGTCTTTAAATACATCGGAATTCATATCTTCATGATAATCTCCTTTTTGCTTGGATACGAATGTTAAAAGACCTCCGTCTACAAAACCACTTTCACTTCCAATATACATAATAATTAACCTACGTCCCTTACCTTCAGTTATCCACATCTCATCTAAGTAATATCCTTGTTCCTTCAGAACGAGTTTTTCTAACTTTCCTCAAATAGTCTCTTCTCTAGTGTACAATATCTCTACTTTCTATATAATAAAGAATTTCTTTCACACTTTTTCCAATAAAAATTCATACCTTATAAAACACTCCATAGTTTTATACTAATTTTCGCTATTTCTGGGTGGCTTGTCGCAGCTTGCAAGATCATATCCAAAGTTGGAATTCTTTTTTCCATACAAAAGTCATAAACAATATGCCTTACTGCTTATTTTGCGTTGTCTGTCAGCTGAAGTTCTTTTCTGCCTGGTCTCTCTCTGTTTCTTCTCTTAAAATTCTGTAAACTATGGCTTTACCAACTTCGGTCATTAAGGAACATTTTGTCACACAATCGTCCACACTTAAATCACAATTTTGATCGTTTTTAACGTAGTCAAATGCATTTTTAACTATACGCTTTTCATTATGGGTGAGCTGCCCGAACTTTTGGCGTTTCGCCGAAGACGACATTTTGTTAACACACTGACTTGACACTTGGGCATGCTGCTCTCAATATGTATTTATAATTGGGGGTAGGAAGCTAATCTTATCTGAAAGCTTTAGAAATTGTCAATGTCTTCAATGAATAACGGAAAATAATTTTGCCCCAATTTTAGGCCATGGTAATAGACTGAATTTAGATAAACCAAAACTGATAGAAGCCCTGAAAAGTAAGAAAGTGCGTGATATTGCTTGCGGAAGCTCTCATTCAGCAGCTATAACGAGCAGTGGCGAGTTGTATACTTGGGGATTGGGCGAATATGGACGATTAGGACATGGGGATAATGTTACACAACTTAAGCCTAAACTTGTAAGTATTCTAGAAGTCGGCCAGTCTATTTTTTACAAAGAATAAACTATAGACCTTGCGTTATATCTTTTTTTACTAATACTGTAAAACTAAAACTTGGACTAGATATAATTTAAAAATTATTATTAACTAAATTTATTAAGTATTGTTTTTTCCTTCAAGCATCAGTAAATATTGAGAATATTTATTGACAGAATCATTAATATATACGCAGGAGCAAAGCTTTTAAAAGGTAAAATGCTAAGATCAGTGTCGGTACGTTGTGTTATTTTTCATGTGATTTTTACTACTTGGGTCCCGAGACATTCCCAGAGTGGCAGCACAAACAAAAAACCCATATGATTTTCAGTTAGTGTCAACTCTCAGAAGATTCGTGTAAAACTTTCATGACATTTTGTCTATTAGTTTGCAACTTACAGCTGTTTGAGTGACGCTACTTTTGATTTTTGCAAAATGATGGAACAAAAAGAATTTCGTGTGTTGATTAAACATTGCTTTTTTGATGAAAAAAAATCAGCCATAACCCAAGAATGGCTTAAGAAGTTTTATGACACATCTGCTCCGTCGAAAGCAACTATATGTCGATGGTTTAGTGAACTTAAATGCGCTCGTACAAGCACTGATGCTACACCATGTTCCGGACGTCCAAATGAATTGGTTTGAATGACCGCAAAGTGAAAGTGAGAGAATAACAACGTGTTGAATATTCAGAACGCTCACTGTTTTGGCATAATCTAAAGTAATTTTGGACGAAAAATGGAGCCACAACTGCACGCCTACCTCCAACAGGCAGTCCGCAGAGTGGTTAGAACGGCGGCAAAACCGACCGAAGGATCCAAAAACACAAACATCAGTTAGAAAGGTTTTGGCAAGTATTTTTTTGGAATACGCATGGAATAATACTGATCGACTATTTTGAGAAGGGGCACACAATTACCGAAGACTATTATGTTTTTTTTTGGGCCATTTAAATGGAAATTGAGCCGCATTTAGCGAAGAAAAAGTGCTGTTTCACAAAGAAAATGTATCAGCTCACAACTTCATAAAATCGATGGTGAAATTGGCCCAATTGGGCTATAAATTAATTACTTCCTCATCCGTCGTATTCACCAGATCTGGCTCCCAGCGATTATTACCTCTTTCCAAATTTGGTGGTGGTGGATAGGTGGCTCCGGGGAAAGAGATATGGCTCAAATGAAGAAGCCGAATGGAAAACGGGCTTATTTTAGAGGGCTCGACAAATCGTATTATATGAAATATATCCAAATGTTGGAAAATCTCTGGAATAAGTGTACCGCTTGTGAAGGAAACTACGTCAATTTTGGGAAAGAACATGTATAAATTTTCACTTATTAAAAGCTTGAATTTTGCCTTAGAGTTGTTTTTGTTGCTGTACCAGGTGGCACGGATAACTTGTGTTCTCTGGAATCGAATGACGTCTTAGAATAAAAGACTTTAATGTACTTATGTCATCGCAGGAGAAAACTATGCCGCTTTACCGGTGGTATCTAGCTGATGACATCCAATACATCCATGCATCCTAGATTGGCATCTGGGCAGTGAACGCACCTGGAGGAGATCTATTACTGCCATTTTGTCTAGGTCATTTTAACTGAATGGTACGGCTGTCAATTAACAATTTTAAATGATATCTTTAATTTTAGGTAAAAACTTTGGTTGGGCATAGAATAATACAAGTCGCCTGTGGTAGTAGAGATGCTCAAACTTTAGCTCTTAGTGATCAAGGCATGGTATTCAGTTGGGGCGACGGTGATTTCGGAAAGCTAGGTAAATATATTTAACAAGAATTTCGTATGATATTGGATGGTTGGTTATCTATTACTGGCTAACAAGAATAATAAGTAATAACCTATAACAACTGTTAAAGTGTCTATTGACTGCAATTAGTTTTTATAATTATCTCTTTCTGACGATTTTGTATCATACCCTTCTCGATTTGTTCTTATATTCTTAAAATTTCACGCCTATTCAAAAGAACAAGATACAGAATAAAATGCGGTCTGAGGAGTACTATGAGCACTAGCATATTCAGAAAAAAACTACTCACCAATAGATGGCACAAATGCCTTTTTCATCATCACATCCATGTGCATTCAACATTTTAACATAACCTACTTTTATTTCCGTAGTTGAAATAAACACCGTTTTGATTCGTGTGGTGGTAGTTTAATATCTATATATGTACATATATATATATATATATATATATATATATATATATATATATATATACATATATATATATATATATATATATATATATATATATATATATATATATATATATATATAAAATATAAAACGTGTTTAATTATTTAAAGTAAATTAAAACCAAATGCAATTGGTACTACAATAAATTATTTATATATATATATATATATATATATATATATATATATATATATATATATATATATATATATATATAATATATATATATATATATATATATATATAATATATATATATATATATATATATATATATATATATATATATATATATATATATATAAAGCATATTAAAGCAAATTAAAACCATATGCGATTGGTACTACAATAAATTATTCAAGAATGGCTGCAGTCGTGTACAAGCGGGAAATAACTGGGTTCAGTCTGGGATAATATTGTTTTTACACTTTTTGAAATTGGAAAAAATAATGGTAATAAAGTTTTTTTTGTAATTTGACAAAATTTGTGTTAAAATTTGACAGTACATCTATAACACTTATTTTTGATGTACACTGATAACACAGATTGCTTTAAATAGACTGATTGAAAATCACTTTTACCTTACCGCTTCCCTCACAGTCTGTTTTACCGAAAACGCCTTGTTTTTGATTATTTCCTGTTACCTTGCTTTCAATTATATTTTTCTTCTTATTTCTTTGACTATGAAAATTGTTGGTTTCTATTTCAAAAATATATTTAAAAATAATAAAGGTGCATAATTTATTGTATAACCGTATTCCGTTCGTAAAAAAGATTTTTTCAGGTAACAGAGAAACATGAAATTGTTACAATTTTTCAATAATTTAACTGTATTGTAGTTTAGAAATAAACGTAAATTTTTAGGGCGTGGTGGTTCAGAAGGCTGCAATGTGCCCCATAACATTGAAAGACTGAATCATTTGGGAGTAATACAAATAGGTAAGTTTTCATTAAAAAAAAATATATTGTATGCAGGGTGTTACTATGTTGAGGCATTATTTTTACCTGATACTAAATGCCTTTTCGCGAATTATAGTTCGTTCTGAAAACCAGGTTTTAAAAGACCTTAAATATGTTTAATACTTTCCTGGTCTTAAAGTAAATGCTCAAAATTACCATTATTTTGTCGTAAACAAAACCTCGCGCTTTATTTATAATTTAGAGTATATAGTTACACTCGGTAAAGTAAAAATGTATTTATTAAAAAAATATATATATATATACAGTAATCGATAGTAAAGAATTGCCATTAAAATGCTAGTGATTCAGTAGTTCGTCCAGTCCCCATTAGCGTCGATGATCGCCTGGTATCTTCGGGACATAATTTCGATGAGATTTTCCGCGTGTTCTTGGGGCAAAGATTTTCAAATTGCCCGAATTTGCCGTGACATCTGCTTCACTGTGTACACCTTTTTACTACGACCACACGTTCTCGATTGGGTTGGCATCGGGCAACTGGGATGACCAATCTAGTATAACGATACTGGATTCCCCCTTTTCACTGGCTACATGTTTATGTTTGGGGTCGTTACCCTCTTATCTGGACCATTTTTCCAGCGTTCAAATTGTAGGTAAAGATGAAGAGTCTCCCAAAACCTTTTTTCGAACATGGATCTTCCCGGTGCGCTGAACCAATCGGTTAGTGGAAATAGACCAGGCTCGTGAGGTGATAACATATGTCCAAAATGAAGCTTCAGCGGTAAAAGATTAAAATGCTATCTATGTTTTCCTCTGCTCAGGCGAGTCGTTTCTCACTATGTTTTTCGCTCAGCAATGGTTTCTTGATTGCACTCCGCCACTTCAAATTGTTAGCCCGTGCGAATCGTTTCATACAACTTTTCTGCTTTAGTTTTTGTGCCCCTTGGCGCAAAGTTAATTCAGGATTTCGGGAAAACATGTTAATCATTTTTTCGTCCTCGTCCGACACTTTTCCTCTCTAACCACGTTGTGGTAGATCATCAACATTTTTTAACTGAAACTATCGTTTCACCCACTTGCTAACGAATGCTCTCGACTTACCCATATACTTAGCAGCCGCTGTAGGCGTCATTTTCGGACCTATTGGAATACAGCCTCAAAGCGCAAGCACATCCAGCAGTCATGTTCGATAATGTATAGCCTGTCCCAAAATATAAGATCCTGATTTTTGCCGTTTTAAGTGAGCAATATAAAAATTCTGATCTTTTGTTTATGATAGGTTGCAGAGATGAAATTTTATTCATTAATGCAAATAAATAAAATTATAAATGTTTTTGGAGATGTTTATTTATAGATGCATGTAAAAACAAATGGATAAGAAGTACAAATATACAGTTTGAATGAATGGGGTTTACAAGGGGGACATATTGTATAAATAAAAATAACTTAAGCCTAATTAAGTTTCACTATCACTGTCATCAGCTGAGGTAATTATCAGTGGTTTTATATTATTTACATAAATATATGAATCTTCAACTTTAACAACGTACTGAATGGAATTCTTCCAACTTTCACAAGGTATATCATTTTACTTTTTTTACTAATTCAACCACTGACACGCTTAAAGTAGGAGAAACATGTTGTGCCCTTATTTTTGATTTAACTTCATGCCAAATATATTCAATTGGATTAAACACACAATAATACGGAGGAAGCCGCAAAACAGTATGTCCCATTTTCTCAGCCATACTATCACAAACATATTCCTTTTTCAATTTATAGTCTTTTAAAACTTCCAAAAGATCACTTTTTTATAACTAAAGTCAGAATAAATGTCATTTTCTAACATATATTCCTGTATTTCCGATTTGGTGTTGGCTGCATTAGGATCCTTATTTAGTAGGCGACTATGGTAACTTGCATTGTCCATAACTATAACACGGGAACATTTGGCAAAAGGGAATTTTGGAACCAATTTTCAAAAAGTTCTGCGGTCGTGTCTTCGTGATAGTCTAAACTAGAATCTTTTATGTTTTTTGCAGATAATAGTAGACCCAGTCCTTTTCAGATCCAGCATGCAAATTGGTTATTCGTTTACCTTTATTTGAAGGTGCGTTAGTCTGACATTTTGTACTGCTGTCAACCCACCCTTTTGGCACAGTGTCATGGGTATCGAACCATGTTTCGTCAAGGTAAATTATTGGCTAATTCTCGGATCAATACTTCTTAATTTCTTGTAAATAAATATGTCACAAGATTCGTAATCTTGCCTTTTGTTGATTTTTGGAAACGTGAATTCCATTTTTAAGAGAATTCTCTGAAAGGTTCATCGGCCACAATGTATATTGGTCCCGTCCTGCACCAGTCTTAATTTTATTTTGTCTAGTGCCGACATCAACTGCTCTTCATACATAGAATATATTTTTCTGCTGATAACGTCTTTTTCATAATCGTCTACATGATGCATTTGAAAATCTTTCCGTTTTTTCCTGTTCCTGGGTGATGGTTTTCTTACAATACTTAATCATAGAAATTGGGGTTTTTGTTAGTTCACTGGTTTCTTGCAAAGCACTTTGTTTATTCAAATTTCTTTTTACCAAACTGTCGTAAACATTTTTCACTATTTGTTTAGCGTCAAGTGATGTTTTCTCTTACGATAGCCACTATTGCAATTTTCCCGCACACGCCACATAATTAAAATAGAACCGTTACGTTGTAAGTTGTAAGTAAAACTAAAAATAAAAATAATAAAAAGTATCTTTCGAATCTTAATGAGGACCTTGGATAGTTAGGCTTATATTATCAAATACTTAAGGACTCCAAACCGGGTTGCTAGGTAGTAAATATATAGGTAAAAATAGATCCAATATTATTGCAGGTGCAAGTGAGGGCGGTATACAAAGTAGGTAAAATAAAAACACGTTTATCGTAATACCTGGCAACTATGCACAAAACCCTAATGGGGTCGTTTATTGCCCCATTGAAAACGCAAAAAGGCAGGATCTTATATCTTATGATTTACCTTACTGTTTAACCATAAATAAGGTTAGAAATAAATCTCTCCTCACAAAGCATTTTTTGCAGGGATGCCAACAATAAGCTCTAAAAAAATTCTTTTACCAACTACAAGTTACAGTTCTTGCTTGACCGACTGTAAAAGCTGTTGATGAAAATTTTATTGAAAATCAATGTTGAAAATTTGTAGGGATTTTCCACTGCTAATACGTCAGTGCTTCCAAAATTTTTCACTTCATTTCTGGTAAACGCAAAAGTAAAAGCCATTATCAGTTTTGATAAAAAAAACTTTTTACGCACCCAAACACAGGAAAACATTCTATACCTGTTTGGTTACGGATTATAACTAACTGCGAGAACACCCCTGCGAATATTTTTACTTCGTAAAGGTTTAAACAAAGACGCCAACATATCGCATATCCAAAAACTACCCGTACTGTTATTAATTGAAAATACACATGCTCTTTGACGGTATAAAGATTGCTATCACAAATAACAATAGGTTATAATTTTTTTTAAATTAATGTACAAGTTGGGATAAAAAATATAATAATAAATGTAAATGTAAAATACTGTTCCAAAAACATGGAAAAATTTGTAAAAAATATTTACGCTCTTAAGTATACAATTTATATATAACTTTTCTTAGAATGTGGTGCCCAATTCTCATTGGCTCTCACAAAAATTGGTAACATATGGACGTGGGGTAAAGGAGATTACTTCAGGTTAGGTCATGGTACAGACCAACACGTGCGAAAACCGACAATGATAGAATCCCTACGAGATAGGAAGATCATTCACGTGGCAGTGGGAGCTTTGCACTGTTTAGCTGTAACAGATAACGGACAGGTACGTAACATAAATATAGCCGAATTTTTTAATAATTATTGTTTTAATCATACAAATTATTAATTTTCAAATTCTTGGGACGTATTGTATACTTGCTAAGTATATATCTTTGATGCTATATAGGTTTATGCTTGGGGAGACAACGATCATGGTCAGCAAGGAAATGGAACAACAATAGTCAATAGAAAACCAGCTTTAGTGCAAGGACTAGAGGATGTTCATATAAACAGGGTAGCTTGTGGTAGTTCTCATTCTATCTCTTGGACATTACAAGATACGCAGACTGTGGCGAAGGTAAATTAAGAATGTTGTTTTTGAAATAGAGCGATGGTATTTTTATAATTGATGGTTTATTGTAACATATTTTTCACACTTTTGTTATTGATATTTTGACTTTTAGGTTGAACCAGTAATTTTTTCTGTTCCAAAAGATCCATTGGGTTCCTCAATTTTAGGGCTGTATGATGGAGAAAAGGTAAAATTAAATCTACTACTGTTTTATGTACAATGTTAATGTCCTATGTAAGATTTAATTTTCCAGAAATATTGTATACCAGGTGTACAAGTATGAAATGCGGATTTTTTTCTAAAAAAACATGTTAAATTCGGAAGAATGATAAAAAGTGCTTTATTCAAAGTATGCTCCATCGCTTATTATACATTTTTCCCATCTTTCGGGCAATTTGGGAATACCACGCCAGTAAAAATCTTCCCCTTTGCTGCGAACCATTCATCGAGCCATTTTTTCACATCTTCGTACGAACCAAAGCGCTGCTCAGCAAGGGCGTGACCCATCGATGCAAACAAGTTGTAATCGGAAGGAGCCAAGTCTGGTGAGTAAGCCGTATGGGGTAGAACTTCCCAGCTGAGTGCTTCCAACGTGTCGCGAACTGGTTTTGCCGTATGCCATGAAGGAAAATGACTTTGTGCTGATTCTTTCGGTATTCTGGCCTTTTTTCAAGCAGCGAACGGTTCAAATCGGTCAATTGTTGTTGGTAACGTTTAGTATTAACCGTTTCCTCAGGTTTTAACAGCTCGTAATAGACCAGGCCCCTCTGGTCCCACCAAACACAGAGCATCGTCTTTCTGCCGAAGCGATTCGGTCTTGCGGTCGATGTGGATGGTACGCCTGGGTCTACCCATGATTTTTTGCGCTTGGGATTCTCAAAATAAATCCACTTTTCATCCCCTCTAACTATACGATGCAAAAACGACTTCCATTTTGTACCGAGCGAGCAAAATGTCACACGTGTTTTTGCGCTTTTCCATTTGCCTGTCGTTCAACTCATGTGGTACTCATCTACCGGTCTTCTAAATCTTTCCCATTTCTCGTAGCCGATTGGAAACAGCTTGTTGACTAACGCCCAATTGCTCGGCGAGTTGTTTTTGTGTTTGCGAATCATCTTCGTTCAACAATGCTTGCAATTCCACATCTTCGTATTTTTTTGGCGGTTTTCCACATTCCTTGTCTGCAACATCGAAGTCACCGCTTTTGAAGCGCCGAATCCATCGTTCACACGTATCTTGCGATGGAGCATGTTCACCATAAGCTTCTCGAAGTAATCGGTATGATTCAACAGCAGTTTTCTTCAAATGAAAACAAAAAATTAATGCTGTCCGCGAATGCTCTTTGTTCGTTATAAATTTCGACGTATTGAACACAACACTATGCACACACTTTCCAATTTATAACTCGTGCGCGTCTGACACTTGTCGATGACACAACAAAATGGCGCAGTGTCAAATCTTTATAGCACAAACTGCAATGGTGCACCATCTGTTGTCTGAAATCCGCATTTCATACTTGTACACCTGGTAAAAATTTAAAATAATTTTAAATTTTCATAATTCAACCCCTTTATCCCCATTAACCCGATAACAATTTATCCCTATTCTTTATTACCACGTCTTTTTTTGTTTTAGTCCTATATTGTGGTCATTCTTAACATGCTAAAAGTTACAGCACAAAGTACCACACCTATTGAGAAAGCACAAATATTTTATAAAACAAAACTCCAAGAGAAAGTAAAAAATTACCCTACGTTCGCTATAACGCATCTTTCGGTTTGTCATACTGCCTTCTGCACACACGTACTTCGAGTTGGTTCTCTTGTGGTCATTGACCGTAGTGGCGTCATTTTCCTTGCTGCTGCTACGATGTAAACATGACTGCTCCATTAACAAAGTGCGCCAAGGGGAGCAAAGGGCTGTGATCCGATTTGCTGGTCATAAGGTGTAACGGACACTGAAAGTCATCGAAGGCTTTTACAATAATACAAGGACCATGCTCAAAGTGTTGTTACATGACAATGTACGCCCACATACGGTCTGACATTAACAACTTGGGCTACGAGGTGCTGGAACACCCTGCCGCTTTGGTTGATCATCTTTTTGGATCGCTTAAAAATGCTTTACAAGGTCGTCGATTTTCTATTGATGAAGAAGTGTGAAAGATGAAGTCGTTACGCGACCAACCGAAAATATTCTCCTTCTTGGAGCAAATGCGCGAGCTCTTGTGAACCGCTAGACCAAGTATATCGAAAATAAATTTAATATACGGATACTTCTTAACTTTCCCTGGTAAAATTGCAATGGAACAACAAATATTGTTGAAATATCTTACACATTGAAACACAAAAATGCCCTCAGGTCATTGTATTTTAAATATATTAAGAATTTTTCCAAAAAAAAAATAGACATCAGTGTTTGGCACATTTTTGTTTTCTTGAAAATGACCACGATATATGCTTAAAACGAAGGCAAGCTTGTGAGAACAAAAATATTGATCCATGGTTATTACCAAGATTTGAGTTGGGGCTTTGAGCGTGGATTGAGAAATATCTTCAATATTTGACTCATTTTACATATGTCTATTTTTAGGTGCAAACAAAATCTTCAAATAAAAACGCCCCGACTCTGAGCAGCATAGTGATGTCTCTGGAAAGTAATACAGCTAAGCAACAGGCACTACAACACATTCTAAATGCGATGCATATCCAGCAATTACGCCAAGCTATTGTTAAGTCTTTAAGTAGTCATACGAATGTGAAAAATCAAGCTGGAAGGCAGGGTGGTACACTAGAAGTGGATAAGTGAGTTTTTTATAGACCATACTATTACAAATTTATAACCAAAATGAAATAAACTTTGGTACAAATAGACTTTTTCTAATTCCCATGTATTCACAAAAACAACGGCCAAAGCAAGGCTAAATTTTAAATTTTTTTTTCACCTTTCTATCTTTTTTACCTAAACCAACTTAAAGTTTTTACGTTTTTTAGAACCATTGGTTATCAAACATCCCACACTACTCTCGATACGGTAACTGCGCTAGGAGGAGGGGAGGCACCAGTCTCTCTAGCTGAAGTAGCAGACGTTATGGCAGCCTCGCAAACTAGTCCTAGCCAAGAAGATAACCCGCTGGCATTACTGCAGTCAATGACAGCTAGCAGCTGTTCCGCTAGTATCTCATCAAAACATAGTAAAATGTCTACTAGTGCAATGAGTGTTATCGCTGCTACACTTACTAGTAACGCTGAGGTAAATAGAATATTAGGTTGGTAAAATCTTGTATGAAATTAAATAGAATATCTAGGCAGAGTGGTGCGATTCTTGTTTAATTTTACAAGTAAACCTTTTCATAGTAAATGGTGACTCTGACACAATATAAAGTATTTCAATTTTAGGTTGTAGGAGATGGTGGTTACACCGGCTTAGACGACTTTACATCGCTTTTGACTGAAAACGATGCAAGGCTGATCGTCGATCTTCTCAAATTAGCTGTAGCCGAACGTATTGAAGACGACCAAGCTAAAGAGGTGAGACACAGTTTTTATTTTATTAAGAAATCTGTTAAAACAGTTATATTCTTTTGCTGTGTTTTATTATTACCTCATTTACCATAAGGCTGACTTTTAAATTAATACTGAGAATTGTCACAGCCTGGAGATATACAATAATAACTATGTTAACAGAGTTGTTTGTGAGTATATATATATATATATATATATATATATATATATATATATATATATATATATATATATATATATATATATATATATATATATATATATATATACATATACATACATTCAAAAAGAGAAAGGATGCTGGACATTGTTCAAGAATTCTACGAGAGATTATACAGCAATCAACTGATATTAGATCCAAAGGAATACCCATCATTAAAAATTATGAACCAGGGATTTGAAGACACTTCCGAAATCTCTGAAATAGAAATATGCCATGCTTTGAAGTAAATGAAGCACAACAGAGTACCGGGAGACGACAGAATGTTGATCGAGTCCATAAAATGTGGCGGTCCCGCTCTTATTGACACACTCAAAAAACATTTTAACTTTTGGTTAGAGAGCCAAACTATTCCGACTCAATGGTACAATTGAAATATTGAATTCATTAGTCTTCTGAGCTATTTATAACTCTACATTTGTATAATTACCAACAGACTAGAAAATAAGCTCGATTTCTAGCAGCAGGCTGTTATCTGCACTGGCTTTGGAACAAACGACCATTTGAAATGCATTAAAATCCTTATCGAAAAAAGCGTAGAATTCAATCGTCCCTTATCTTTGGTTTTTGTCAACTTTCATAAAGCGTTCGACACGGTAGAAATGGTCCCAATACTACGAGCATTAAAACAATGCAGAATTGATCAAAGATATTCAAATATTATCCAAAACATTAACGAAAATGCGCCAACAGAATTAACATAGATAAAACAACTAAAAGAATAAGAATAAAAAGAAGAGTCAGGGGGATAATCTGTCTCCAAAATTGTTCACTGCAGTCTTAGAACATACATTTAAAACACTAGATTGGAGAAGCAAAGGAATTATGGTCGATGGAGAAAGATTGAACCATCTAGGGTTTGCAGATGACATAGTTCTAATATCAGACAACTTGCAAGAGTCCAGAAAAATGTTAGAAGAACTACAAAAAGCAACTCAAAAAACAGATCTGCTATTAAACTACAATAAAACAAAAATAATTACCAACTTAGTACCCAGGGAATCTATAAAAGTAGAAAATAAGAAAATCGAGATTGTGGAAAAATACAACTACCTTGGCCATGAAATCCGGATCAGCAAGTACAACCAGTTGTGCTAATTACCCAGACGAATAGCCTTAGGCTCGGCAGCTTATGGAAAATTTAGAGATGTATTTAGACATTCCTTTAAGCATGAAAAGAAAGGCCTTTAATCAGTGTGTTTTCCCAGCGCTAACATACAGGGTTGAAACGATAACACTTACGAAAAGGTGAGCTACAAAACTGCGAATAACGTAACGCAGGAGGGAGAGGTCTATGTTATGTTTGTCTCTGAGAGATAGAATCCGAAACGAGGAAGTGTAGATGACATTATATTACCCAATACAAAATTAAAATGGAGATTGGCGGGTCACATGGCCGAACTAAATGATAATAGAGGACCAAGCGAATCGTGGAATGGCAACCGAGAACTGACAAATGTAACTGAGGAGACCACTGATTCAATGGACATACGACCTTCAAAGAATCGCTACAAACTGGATTGCAACGGTCCGGAGCAGAGGAAGATGGCTGATTAATGATATATAAGGTCACCTTGTGGATAGCAATGGTTGACTACGAAACGGCCTTTGATCTGGTACAGGTATGGGCAGTTCTTAACGCTTTAAGTAACAGCAGAGTCGACGAAAAATACACAATTCTTTTTGAATCCATATTAAAAAATACCACATCATAATTAATGCTTGAAGAAAAAACAAATAAAATCAACATTAAAAGAGGAATTAGACAAGACGACTCAATATCCCCAAGCTGTTGACGTTGACTCTAGATGACATGTTCAAATCGCTGTGGGAAAATAAAGGAATACTAATGGACAATGAACGATTATATTACTTAAGGTTCGCAGATGATGTTACTGTGATCGCCAACACAAAACAAGAATTACAAGAAATGCCGATGGAATTAAATAAGAAGTCTCGAGATATAAGTCTAAAAATAAACTTCACCAAAACCAAATGCTTGAATAACGAAAGTAAAGATAATAGCCACATATATTTAGAACAAAAATTCGAAATATCAAAGGCTGACTTCGACAGAAGAGTCTCGCTAGCTTGGTCTGCGTTCGGAAGATTACAATCTACATTTAAACTGGACATCCCAAATACAATAAAAGCCAAAGTATTCGATCGATATATACTGCCGGTATTAATTAACATATGGCACTGAAACGTGGGCTTTAAATAAAAGTATAATAAATAAACTCCAGCTAACCCAAAGAGCAATGGAGAGGAGAATGCTAAATATTAGACTCCAAGTTCGCATTCTTAACATCGAGATACGAAGAGGATCAAAAGTGACAGATGTAGCGCAACGAATATGTATATTAAGGTGGAATTGGGCAGGGCATATCGCAAGGGTGAGTGATAACAGATGGCACTCCATATGGTTGAATGGTGGCCTAGAGAACTTAAAAGATGCAGAGATAGACCACAGACAAAATGGACATAAAAAATTAGCCGTACACGATTGGATGCAAAAAGCAAACAGAGCTCATTGGAATAAACTACTGATAGATATATATATATATATATATATATATATATATATATATATATATATATATATATATATATATATATATATATATATATATATATATATATATATATATATATATATATATATATATATATATATGTATATATATATATATATATATATATATGTATATATATATATATATATAATATATATATATATATGTATATATATGTATATATATGTATATATATATATATATATATATATATATATATATATATATATATATATATATATATATATATATATATATATATATATATATATATATATATATATATCTATCAGTAGTTTATTCCAATGAGCTCTGTTTGCTTTTTGCATCCAATCGTGTACGGCTAATTTTTTATGTCCATTTTGTCTGTGGTCTATCTCTGCATCTTTTAAGTTCTCTAGGCCACCATTCAACCATATGGAGTGCCATCTGTTATCACTCACCCTTGCGATATGCCCTGCCCAATTCCACCTTAATATATATATATATATATATATATATATATATATATATATATATATATATATATATATATGTATATATATATATATATATATATATATAAATATATATATATATGTATATATAAATATATATATATATATGTATATATATATATAAATATATATATATATGTATATATATATATATATATATATATATATATATATATGTATATATATATATATATATATATATATATATATATATATATATATATATATACATGTATATATATATATATATATATATATATATATATATATATATATATATATATATATATATATATATATATATATATATATATATACATATATATACATATATATATATATATATATATATATATATATATATATATATATATATATATATATATATATTTATTTGTTTAATATTCGTTTATTTTTTAGATTTTGTCTTCAACTCTTATCACAATGGGAGCAGCAAACTCGGCGATAGGAGCAATGTTATTAGAACTGTGTGTCACCGAACTAGAAGATACAACAAACAGTACACAACCGTATTCATCCACACCTCATCCTGTAGTACAAGAGTCAAATCACCCATATTTTGATGATATAAAGTTGAGCGGGCATGTTAGGTTGCCTGGGGCTGAGGCACTGAGAGTAGAGTTTGACAGAAGGTACGTTCAGTGTACTGTCACACCCGAATTTTTGCGTAACATTGATGGTGCGGAGTTGCACGGTTTTCGCACATTTTATTGTAAACCCAAGAAGAATGATTTCTCATTTGATAAAATCTGTGAAAACTTCCGTTCCAAAACATAACACAGTTTCGTATTTTGTTACAATTTACTAAATTGTATAATTAATTATGCCCGGTAGTCACTACACCTAATATTTATTTCTAGATGTTCGACAGAACGCCGTCACGATCCTTTGACTATCACCGATGGCTCCGGGAGGGTAGTAACCATGCGCAGTGGCAGAGAATGGTCGGACTGGTCGTCAGAATTAAGAATTCCTGGTGACGAGTTACACTGGACCTTCAGTAGTGACAGTTCGGTTAATGGATGGGGATGGAGATTTACAGTATACCCTATAGTACCTAATAATGGGTAAGGATAACTAAATGTATATTTCCTTATAGGTTGGTTATTTTTTAAAAAGGTAAATATTTAGAAAGAATTATCATTGATTATAATTTTTTTATCGTATTTGACTCCACTTTTTTACTGGATTAAAGTGACGTTTTATTATATTTTAAGCGTAAATTACAAATTATATAATAAAAGATCACTTCGGTAGCCGTCTGTCTGTTTTGTCACACCCAATTTCCTCCAAAACTATTTGAGATAGAAAGTTGAAATTTGTCGCAAATATAGGAAGGCCCAATCTGAGCCGTATCGACTGGAAAGTTAAATTTTGACTTAAGGAGTTTTTTGGGGGTGAAATCGAAAGTTAAAAAAACAAATTTCAAGGTCACCGAGTGGGTTGTCAAATGAAAACTTGCGGTGACACGAGTTCAAAAATATATATAATGTAATACTTGCCTTTATATTATTTTTAAAAAAATGACAAAAAATTTGAAAAAAATTCTGGAATACTCTTCATAAGGTGTAGGTTAAATGAAAATTAGTACGAGTAAGAGAGTACCTTTTTAACACAGGTCTGCGATGGTTTTCCCCTTACAAAACTAAGTAGTAATTTTGGTAGATAGTAGGTACTAATTTATGAGAAACATATTTAAAAAGTTCTGTCACGTAAGTTTTCTGAGAAAAATATTTTTTCCAGTTTTCTTAGTACTACTAGAATTGGCTTCAAATTTCTATATTAGCAATATGTATTAATGGTAGTGTTGATATTTAAATATTTATATCCCCCAAATAGGTTTTTTTATTGCAACTATAAGCATATTTAGAGCTACAATGTTGGCTAAAAAGGTAAACTACTTCAATCATGACTGGACTATATGCGGTGATCTAAAGATATTGACTATGCTTCTTGGCCAGGAGGATATACAAGATACCCCTGTTTTATGTATGAATGGGAATAGATTACAATATTGGATCAAAAAAGATTGGCCACAGAAAACATCATTAAGCCCTGGAAGTAAAAATGTTATACGCAAGGCTCTGGTTGACCCCGCCAAGATTCTATTGCCTCCACCTAATATCAGATTAGGTATTATGAAGCTATTTGTGAAGGCATTACTTAAAGAGGGTTCCATTTCAAATATTTATCTGATAAATTTAAGCATTTATCGGATGCCAAAATAAAAGAAAACATTTTTGTTGGCCCTGACATTCAGAAGTTAATGCAAAATGCTGACTCTGAATAAGACTGAAGAAGAAATCACTTAAGGAGTTCGTAGAATAACACACAGAAAAAACCTTGTTTCTGAAAATATAATCAACAACATGCTTAACGATCTCAGAAAGCTGGCTTGCAATATGAGAATAAATCTGCATTTTTGCATTCCCATATTGACTTCTTTCCCGAGAATCTTGCTGCAAGGGGAGCGATTTCATCAAGAAATAAAGGTTATGGAGAACAGATATCAAGAAAGGTGGGACGTTAGCATGATGGCCGACTGTTATTGGATGTTGAAGAGAGACGAACCGAATCGGCAGTACAAGAGAAAAAGATTGAATCATGTTTAAAACTAATTCTGCACATTTTATAACTCAACGTTAGGTTTTATATTTATCATATTTCATTTTTCATAAAAATTGTTTAAAAATCTGTAAATATACACATCGTGTATAAAAATAAATCTTGATGTTCTATAAAAGAACTAAAGCTATTTTTTAATTCAGCATACCTAAATACCTAAAAAAAAGCATTATTATTTAAAGGGGAAATTGAAAGTTATATTTCGTAGACCTGTGTAATTTATCTGGTATATAAAAGCAAAAATCGGAAACAAACTTTGTTGAAAACTCATTTTGGGTGTGTTTTGTGAAATCATTGATCATTTTATACCTCCGTAACAAAAATTTTTATTTTAAAAGCAAACCGTACGGAACACTAATTGCGGAAATTCGACTTCTTACACTTGGCCTTTTTTTTAGAATTATGGATATTGGATCGGACCGTGCTATCTTAAGTCAACCGTCAATGGATATGGTCATGTGTTTACTCGATTCACGTCTCTACCCCTCCGGTGACTCGGCGCTGATGTCCAGATTAGCTGCTGCTTTAGCTGCTTGTTCTCAGCTAAGTTTTCTGTCAGCTAATCAGAGAATGTGGGCTTTACAGAAATTACATAGGTAAGTTTTTTTTCTGAGGAACCGGCAAAAATTACTGAAACTATATTTATTAAAAATATAACTATTTATACATATATATATATATATATATATATATATATATATATATATATATATATATATATATATATATATAGAGCTAGATAATTACAATAAATGTAACATTATCATTATACAGCTAAGTGCTGCCTACTCAGACCCTTTCTCCTCTCTGTCCTGAGTCATGTCTTCGTTCAGGTTTCGTTTTTTCATTGCTTTCCTCATGCCTTCATTCCAGGAACGTCTAGGTTGCCCTCGCTTCTTTTTCCCTGCGCCCATAAACCGCGCATCTCAATTCTATCAACAATTGTCTCTTCTGCCTTCATCTGTCGTCTTATTTCATCATTGGGTATGTGTTGAAGCTTAGATATCCCGGCACTACGTCTCGGATAATCCATTTCTACTGCTTGTAATCTGCGCTTCATTTCTACGCTTACCACCCAGATCCCACTTCCATAGCAGAAAACTGACTCCACGATTGATTGACTTATTCTTTTCTTTGTCTTTTTGGATGGGGAGTTGAGACAGCCTGTTACTTTTCTGCTATTTGAATTCTGTGCTTTATTTCTCCTTCTAGCCCTTTTCTATCTACAATGGCCTCAAGGTATTTAAATTCTTCAACTTGTTTTACAAGTGTATCATCATTTATGAGAACTGGAAATTGTGTCTCACTATTGACTACCAGATACTCTTTTTTCTGTAGCGCCCAATTCTGGTATTCGGTGTAGAGTCTCTTCAGCATAAATTCCAGATCGAATGAATCCTGCGCCATGAGTACTTGATCATCAACTTAGTGTAAAGAGATACTTTTCATTTATTGGTATACCTATTCCTATGCATTTTCTTTTCCATTCCTTTAATGCTAGTTCTACATAGAGATTAAATAGTATTGGTGATAGACTACATCCTTGGCGGAGCCTTTGATTATTAATATCGGTGTTGATAATTGTTTTCCTCTTTTTACATAGGATATATTGTTGTTATAAAGTTCTTTTATGATAGCTATCAGATAGGTATTCATGTTTAGTTCAGTCAGAGTTTTCCAAAGTTTACTTTGTAGTATAGAATTATATGCCTTTTCCAAGATCAATGCAGGCGAGATGTATTTCCTCTCCCGTTGAAATCTTTTTTTCTAATATTTGTTGTAGTCTAAAGAGATTGTCGATACAGGAGGGACCCGGTACAAAGCCACTCGGATCTTCACTGATGCTGTAGCCAACATTTGCTCTTACTTTTTTCTGGGCTATTTTTCCAAACAACCTACTGATACTACCAGTAATACTAATGTCTCTCTAGCAACCAGGGCCCTTTCCATTTTCCTTTTTAAAAATGGGTGTTATATAGGCTTTTTTCCATTCCTGGGGGATCTGTACTGATCTAACACATCGGTTTATTAACTTCGTTATTCGGGTTATAATTTCTTTTCTTCGATATTTTACTAGCTCTAAAGGTATATTACCTGGTCTGGTGGTCTTGAATTTTTCATGTTCATAATATGTTTTTTGGTTTCTTCTTCTGTTATTAGTAGGTTGTCGTCCTCCCTTTCTTCTATTGTATATTGTCACTCCTCGTATTCGTTACGGTTTTCTGTCAGTTACTCTTCATAATGGTTTTCCCATTCATTCATACTTATTAATTGACCGCCTCGTGTATATCGTTTGTATTCATTCCTTTGACTGTCTTCCAGACTTCTGTAAACCGAGATCCTTCAATCATGCCTTCAATCTGAATACATTTCTGTTCCCAATATTGTTTTTTTTTATTTCTTTGATCTTCTTAGCTCTTTATTTTTTTCTTTTGTATTCCTCTCTTCTTTCACGAGTTTTTTTAGTTGACCACCTGTTATATAATTTCTTCTTTTCTGCTATTAGTCCTTCTATCTCTTCTGTCATCCAAAAGAGTTTTTGTTTCTTTTTCTTCTTATCTATTGTTCCAAGTGCTCTATAGGCAGCACTATGGAGTACTTTCTTGATGTTCATATATTCATTTTCTATATCACCCACTTGTTCATAAGTTTTAAGTTCATTCTTTAATTAATAACTATTTTTATTAGTATTTTAAATTTTGTGACCTTAATATGGAACATCACACACTGATTGGTTAGCCTTTTGTCCATGGCATAAAAATTACGTACCAGTTTGACTGTATATTATGCAACAAGAATTAAACATGGCACTTGCCTCAAGAATCAAATGTAATTTGGTGTCAAGCGCCTAGACCAAACCGTCAAAACTGTTATGAGGATGAAGAGTCCTTTTCACATTATACTGTTTTTTTAATTGTATCAAATATCCTCATAGATATTTAAAGTATTAATGTATCTGTTGTTGTGTAAGCTTGTTTATAGAACAGCATTATAAAGAACGTGTAAGTAACATTGTGGCCTAACATGCATATAAACATGCATGATCGAGCGTGAAAAATTTTCACACATGGGAAATATAGTATATTATATATAATATAATGGGTGTTGAAATGTTGTATTATACTGTATAACAAGTGTTAAAAAGTGTGCACAGTGATTAGCTAACATTGTGTATAGGAAAGTATATAAAGAATGTAGTGAAAAGCAAGTTGTTTGGTTGTATAAGTTTTTATTATAGGGACTTATATATGAACGGTAATCAGCAATACTGTGTGACTCAGAAATACATGGGAGAATCTCAGTTGCTCACTCTGCACAAAATTATTCAAAATATGGAAAGACGTGAGCATCTCGCAATCGACTTGCAAGAACGCTCATATTTCCGATTGAAACATGTGCATCGGAAAGAGGGACAATAAAGAAAGGGAAAAGGAATAGAATTGCTGTATTTGAGATGTGGATGTATCGTCGAATTCTTAAGATATCGAGACTAGAACATCGGACTAATCAGTCTATTTTACAAGAACTAAAATTCACTAAAAGAATGAATTCACTTATAAACCAGACATATTTAAGGTATTTCAGCCACCTCAGTAGAAGACATGAGCTAGAATCACTGGACATACAGGGAGAGGTTGAAGGTAAAAAAAAAATCGAAGGAAGGGATCCCACCTCCCACATTCCACCGCCGGTTCCTGAAGGGAGCTCGACGGTGCCCCTCTTACTACGCTGGATCAGTTGAAACAGTTACTGACTGTGAAGTCATTGCATGAAGCAATTGAGCATGCACAGAACGGAGAACGGTGGCAAATGATAGTTCAGTCCGTCTATTGAGCACAGGGTCACCATACTCTCGCGAGAGTGAAAGAGGAGGATATATGAGCACCGTGAGGAAACAAAGAGGGGTATCTAGTTTTCATAGCAGTAAAATAAATTTTGTAATCAATATCGCGGATTTGTATATTTAATATATGGAAAACTCTTTCATCTTTTACAGGCTCTTAACAGAATCTAAAAACAAAACTGCCACGGAACAGCTTCAGAGTCTAAATGTACCAGATGGCGCTTTAAGCACTTTCCTCGAAGAGTTACCGCAAGCACTCCTAAGACAGTTCGAATATGAAGACAGTTCAGTAAGAGCAGGTCTTCATTTGATGCATTCGGACTTTTTCAAGGTGTTGGTAGCCTTAGCTTGCGATCTTGAATTGGATAAAGTAGGAGATATTGTGGATAATCATAAATGGTGAGTTTTAGAGATTTATTTAACACTTAAAAGAATCAAAGTCTTTCATTTTAAGTTATTAAACTGATTCTATAATTTATAGCCCAATCGCCAGGGGTTTTAAGCTCTTATTAAATGTTAATAGGCTGCATTCTGGCACAGAGGTAGTTTTTTTGGACGTATATATGTATTTAAGGGTCTGTTACAGCTGGCGCTGTCTCCCTTCTCTCAACCTCGCGTTCCATTCTCTTCGATCTTCCCAGTCTCCTTCCTGTAACCCTCTGTTTTCCATTGCCTCATCGACGTCATCCCGCCTTGAGCGCCTAGGTCTTCCCCTCTTTCTTCTTCCAATTGGACTCCATTCTATGATTTTCTTAATCCACCTTCTGTCGTCGCTTCTCCTTACGTGACCATACCATCTCAATCGTTTTTCTTCTAAGGCATGTACTGCGTCTTTTGCTATTCCCATTCGTGCTCTTATTTCCCCGTTCCTAATCCTATCGGTCCGGGTCACCCTACAACACCTTCTCCAACATTCGATCTCTACCGCGTTTTATTTTTGATTTATATTTCTTGTTAATGGTCCATGTTTCTGACCCGTATGTCATGATACTTTCAATCATTGTTCTGTATATTCTTCGAATGTTGCTTCTCTTGTTATTATGGTGCCCAGTATTTAAATTTTCCAGTTCCTTTAATTGTTACGTTCTCTTCAATTTCTAGATCTTCTATTTCTCCTGTTTTAGTTTTTAGGTATTCCGTCTTATTAAAATTTATGTCTAGCCCAGCTTTGTCATACTCTTCCTTCAGTTTCCTCACCATATAGCTGAGATCTTCTTCGTCCTTTGCCATGATGACTTGGTCATCTGCGAAACTCAAGCTGTATAAGTAGTCGTCTCTTACTGGGACTCCCATACCTTGACATTTATTATTCCAGTTTTTTAAAGTCTGTTCCAGGTAGATTTTAAACAGTGTCGGAGAGGTTGTACACCCTTGTAGTAGTCCTTTCGTTGTTCTAATTTTGGCCCCTAACTTATTACCAATTTTTACTCTGTTAATATTATTTCTATATATCGCTTTCACTGCTTTTATTAATACTTTGTCGATTCCCATGTTTGACATTGCTTTCCAGAGATGACTTCTAGCGACTGAATCGTAAACTTTTCTTATATCGATAAAAGCTGTGTGGATTTCTCTGTTTTTGGCTAGTTTCTTTTCCATCAATTGCTCGACTGTACATATGTGATCAGTACAGGACTTCCCACCCGTAATTCCTGCTTGGTCTTCCCCTATTTTGCCTTTTATTCTTAATTACTTTCCCATACGTCGTCCAATGCTTGAAATGATGCTGATGCCTCTTTTTGGACGTAAAATACGATAAAAAAAAGTTTTCTAAAGTTTGATGTACGCTAAGCCCACAAAATCTAAACTAAAATCAAAAATTTGGTTTTTCGGTAATTTCTCGAAAAATAAAAAAGATATCGAAAAACTAAAGCACTACGTGAAAGATCGGAAAATTTTACTGAAAAATAGCGTATAGATTTCTTCCACATTTTTTTTATTAGCATGAGAATTTATTAAAAATTTGGATCGATGATTCAAAAAGTTTAGCGCCCCAAACAAGTTAATTTGAAAGCTTACGCGCACCGCTCAAAAGTTAATCAATATTACTTGTTTTCAGAGTTTAAAAAAAAATTAAAAGATAACTTTTTGAAGAAGATATTTTCAGCTTTCCAATGATAGTACAGTAGAACCCCGGTTCTCCGAGGTAACGTGGGGGGCACCCTCCTTGGATAACTGAAAACTCGTATAATCCGGATTTGTTTTTTATTCATTCAAAAAATAAACACCAATACTTTAAACCGATGTATTAACGTTTTTAACATATAAATAGGTACATACATTATAAAACAGTGAAAGAGGTATCTATGCGCTTCTGTTTCATATTGTATCTTCTTTTTCTCGCTGCAATGTTTCTCCATCTATTAAGAAGAAGCAAATCCGCTGGAGTTGCCTCTGGTTGTTTTTCGATATCACTCAAAGCTTTTTCCAAAGAAGCAAAACCTCGAACTCTTCTTCAAACCAGTTAGTAAATAAGGTCGCATCCATCCATGCGCTCTTCTGGCTTTTGTAATAGACTGGTAGGGCTTTGGGTGAGATATGTTTTAAAGCTCTTGGACGTGCAGACTTGCCAATCACCATCAGTGCGATTTTGTGCTTGCCAGATGCATTGGAACATACCATTATAGTTAATCTTTCCTTACTTCGTTTGTGCCCAGGAGCTGATTTTTCCTGTCGAGATGCCAATGTTTTTGATGGAAGCATTTTATAATTCAGACCAGTTTCGTCACAGGTGTAAATTTGATCACATGTGTATCCACAATCTTCGATTTGCTTTTTAAAGTTCTGCTTAAACATTTCAATTGATGACACATCAGCAGAAAGTTTTTCACTACATACAGTCAGTTTGTACACCGTACCGTTTTTTCCATCGGTCAAGCCATCCAGAACTGGCGGTAAACTGATCTATCTCTGGGAATTGCCTACTAATCATTATTGCTTTCTGTTGTAAAATTGGACCTGACGGACACACCTTTTGATCTCTGTTGGTTAAACCACATGAATAAAGCTTCGTTAACCTTTTCATAGTCGCCGGTTTTCATTGATTTTCTTCCTGAGGACGAGGAGGCTTGATTTATACACCACTCTTCTATTTGTGTGCGCTTCCTTTTCCAATCTCCAACTGTTACCTCACCTACTCTATAATCTCGTGCAACAACTTTAATTGTCTCTTCTGCTTCAATTCTTCTGATGGCTTTTAATTTTTCTTCAATATGAACGACGATTCTTTTACGCTTGTTTTGTTCCATTATAATACGACAAACAAAGCAGTTCGTATTAATTACACTTAACTACCAGAACTCCAACCAAATAAATTATGTGAGTATACTCGTATTTTTCCGTAGTAAACGCTATAACGCACTGCATTCACGCAAATTTACATGCTGAAAGAGTCCAAAAACATAAATAGGGGAACCCCTCACACGGACCAGGGGGATTCCCCGGAGGCCCCGATGATTTTAAATGGAAATATGTAAATACATATTTTAGAAGCTCGGTTAATACGCAGCATAGACGCGCGTACTTCGGATAATCAGGTTCTTAGATTGGCTCGGTTAATCCGGAGCTCGGATAATCGCGACTCGGTTAATCGGGGTTCTACTGTAATAGTTTTTATTTTTGTTGTTTTTATAATTTATAAAATTTAAAACGAAATTTTTGTTTGCATGATTTTAACGAGCATACAGTAAATTACAAATTTTCAATAAAATATAACATTGAAAAAAAAAAATCTTTGTCCATATATCATTATTATACCTTAAGTTTCAATATAAGAATAATTAATAATACCCATATTGTCTGTGTTATTTAAAAATTGAGTTTGAAAATATGGAAATTTGCTTGCTGTAGTGCGCCGCCGGCACTTTTACGTTCAAAGCAGTACGAAATGGTAAAAAGAAGCAGGGCAATCCTTTTTTTTTTTTAGTTACAGTTAAAAGTATACTTGATATTAGAAAATCATTAAAAACTTTAAAAAACTTTCTATTTTTTTGTAATTTTGCTCTTAAAACAGTGTTTATGATAAACGTATTTTTTACTTATTGCATTGGTCAACATGATTTTTTCACAAGGAAACT
The DNA here is from genome assembly GCA_019049505.1 of Pachyrhynchus sulphureomaculatus. Taxonomy (NCBI): domain Eukaryota; kingdom Metazoa; phylum Arthropoda; class Insecta; order Coleoptera; family Curculionidae; genus Pachyrhynchus; species Pachyrhynchus sulphureomaculatus. Next base: position 80,081,434 of record CM032452.1, on the reverse strand, counting down.
GAATGTTCAGTTTTTTATGCTGAATTGAAATATGTTATCAGATTTCTTCTATCAGGCATAGTTTTCTTGCGACAGTCATTTTTGTGTAATATACTTCCCTATATTAGGATTTCATTGTTATAATTGTTGTAAATATAGAAGTGAGAATTTGTATTCAGAATAATTTGGCACCAGGCAGACTTATTCATGTTGAAACAACTCTATCCAGGCTTAATGATGTTCAAACCTATCCTGTCTTGTTCAAATATTGCACTTTTTTAGCAAGCAGAGGGCCAGTAGCCAGTATTGTAATGGTAGTGAGTCTGGTAACACGTGTACCTACTTATTTTTGTGCTGTTTATTGTTTTTATTTGTAAGTGTTTTTTTTTTTTATAAACGTTTCAAAATGCCAAGAAAGTGTGTAAATCAACCAAACAATTTCTGCCACGTGTGTGGTGAACTGACCTTCAAGTCTCAGAGGCTAAATTTTACACCGCTTGTGAAAAAATGAGCTTTATTTTTGGTGTAAAGCTGGTGATTTTGATAAAGACTCGGCCCCAAATTTATGCTGTGTATCATGTGTTAGGCTTCTTACTGGTTGGAAAAATGGTACTCATCATATGCCGTTTTCAGTCTCTATGATTTGGAGGGAACAGAAGGACCATTTAATTGAGTGTTATTTCTGCTTAACTAACATTGAAGGAATTACGTCCAAATCAAAATATACAGTTAAGTTTCCCAGTTTGGCATCTGCAATTAGACCTGTGCCACATAGTGAAGAGTATCCTGTACCAGTTTCCAGATTTCATGACCTTAAGTGACAACTCCGACTCCGACCCAGATCATACTGAAGACGGAAAAATCGAGAGAAGTGACCTTACATTTGAAGCGGTAGTTCATCAAAACCTCATTTTTTATCTCAAGAAGATCTTAATGATCTTATACGGAACTTAAATTTGTCTAAACAGCTAGCTGAGCTTTTAAGGCTCTTGGACATCAACACCAGCCAGATGAGTGTCGATTGTTCATAGACTCATCGAAAGTCAGTTTGAAGGATGTACTACTCCATAATGGGAATGAATTACCTGTCGCGCATGCCAGTGATATGAAGAAGACATATAAAAATATGAAATTGCTGTTAGAAAACATTCAGTATACTAAATATAACTGGAATATCTGTGGTGATTTGAAGGTTATAGCTTTATTGTTAGGTTTGCAACTTGATACATGAAATTCTGTTGTTTCTTGTGTGAATGGGATAGCAGGGATAAGGAGTCTCACTACATAAGGAAACAATGGCCTAAACGTGAATCTCTTAGTCCTGGACATAAAAATGTATCAAGTACCCCATTAGTGGATCCCGAAAAGGTGTATTTACCTCCCCTGCACATAAAACTGGGACTTATAATTTTTGTAAAAAAAATGAATAAAGCATTTATGTATTTGAAATCTAAATTTCCTAAAATAAGTGATGCAAAATTGAAGGAAGGAATTTTTATAGGGCCCCAAATAAGATTATTAATATCGGATGATGAACATTTTGAGGAACTGTTACATCCACCGGAAAAAGCAGCGTGGAAATTATTCAAAAATATCTGTTGTGGATTTCATGGCAATAATAAAGAAGAAAACTATAGTGAAATAGTAAGTAATCTTCTGACTTCATACAAAGAAATGGGCTGCAACATGTCCTTAAAAATTCACTTCTTGGACTCCCACCTAGACTTCTTTCCTGAAAATCTTGGGGCTGTCTCTGATGAGCATGGTGAGCGTTTTCATCAGCAGATTTCTACTATGGAAAAGAGGTCCCAGAATGCTGGCCGACTACTGCTGGACCATGAAAAGAGACATCCCGAAGGCAAAATATGACCGAAAATCATCATATAAAACTTTTTAGGTTAGACAAAATTAGCCGTGTATCTATTATTCAGTGGTTTGTAAGTACTAATTATTTTAAAACTTTAAACACGTGCTACGAAAAAACCCTGCCTGATGGATAAAATCTGAGAACATATTTAAACTCAACATGGAAAAGATAAATATATTCCGTTAATTTAGCCCTTGTGAAAGAAAAAAAAAATTTTTTGTAGACCAGTGTTATTAATCATACAACTTGGACTTAAAATAAAAAAAAATATTTAAAGGTGGGAAATGAAAGATAAAAATCTAAGCCTTAAGTATAAATTATTTATATTTCATTAAAACATCCAGGTACAAAGAAGATAGTTATTGAAAACACAAAAATTCAAAATTACTCGAAGAAATTAAATGAATTACTTATTCTTTGGCCGTCATATTGGATCTGTCATTTTGAATTTTTTAAATGTTTCATCGGATTCTTAATCAGCACCCCAAGAAACACCTGAATAGCCAATTTCAAAATATTTAGCGGTATACAGAAACGTTAATTTAATCATCAATGAGATTGGAAGCATGATTCCCATTATAATTAAAGGAGTTAAACCAGCCATTTTATTTTAAATATTTTTTTTTAAATTACAGTAAAACTAAAAAAAAAAAATCTATATACTATTTTTTTGTAAAATTTCTCTATCTTTCACGTGATGCTATTAGTTTTTCGAGATCTTTTTTATTTTCTGAGATATTTGCGAAGAACCGAATTTTTCATTTTATTTTTGATTTTGTAGGCTTAGCGTACACTTTAGAGCAGCAACCCTTCCCGAAATCTATTAATTTTATCAAAAATAGGCGAGGACTTAACGACGGTTTGTATTTTTAACTATTATTTTTTTATAGGGTTTGGTTTAGAAGATACTGCAATGCCGCTCGAGTCGCCAAATCTCTGATTCATCGTACACCATTACCAATAAACTTCGTCTTCGAAGTACGAAAAAAATTTACAGATAGCCAATCAGAATCACTAGAAGCGCCCCCTAGCGGCGTTCTAGATCACGAAAATCATAATATCTTCAAAAAGGAACACGACGAACAACTGTTAGTGTGGCTTAACCGTCGCCCTGAAGACTGGACGTTAAGTTGGGGAGGTTCCGGGACCATTTACGGATGGGGTCACAATCACAGGGGTCAATTAGGAGGCGTCGAAGGAGCTAAAGTTAAAACCCCGACCCCTTGCGAATCTTTGACCCAATTAAGACCAGTGCAGTTGGTAGGCGGTGAACAGACTCTGTTCGCGGTAACTGCTGACGGTAAAGTGTACGCCACTGGTTATGGAGCGGGTGGACGTTTGGGCATAGGCGGGTGCGATAGTGTCTTGGTACCAACACTTTTGGAATCGATACAACACGTTTTTGTTAAGAAGATTGCTGTTAATTCTGGTGGAAAGGTAATTTGCATCAATTTTTTTTGTATCTTATGAGTGTAGACATCTCGTTAACTCGTAGATTCTTCGATATAACAAAATGAACAATCATACATCTTTCGTTTAAAACGAGAATGAAGTATTTTTCGAAGTTTTGCCTATTATTGCACATGTCTGTCTGATATTACTGATGACGTTAACTAACCTCAATAATAAACGCTATTCTGTGTGCAGATATAGTAAAGAAGGTTACGGGTTTCTTCTAGTTATTTAACAATTTTTTTTTCATATCTTTTTAGCATTGTCTTGCTTTATCTGCTGATAACGAGGTATATTCTTGGGGAGAAGGCGAAGATGGAAAATTAGGACATGGTAATAGACTGTCTTGTGAAAAACCTAAACTAATAGATGCTTTACAAGGTAAGGAAGAAAACTTAAACTAGGACTGATTGGCACGGAAAAGGAAGGCCTCTTAAACAAAGTATACATACATTTGAGAATTACTCGGTATATATTCGTAAAAGTACCCTTTTAACATACCTTTTTGATTTCAGGTTTTGAAGTAATTGACATAGCTTGCGGTGGAGCCCATTCAGCCGCCATTACAGCTTCAGGCCACTTGTATACCTGGGGTAAAGGACGTTACGGTCGTTTAGGACATGGCGATAGTGAAGATCAACTTAAACCGAAATTAGTCGAAGCGTTAGTCGGATATAAAGTTGTAGACGTCGCTTGTGGATCGGGGGGACGCGCAGACGCTATGTGTCACGGACGATGATAATGTTTGGTCATGGGGTGATGGTGATTATGGTAAATTGGGAAGGGGCGGGTGAGTTTATAAATCTAAATGTTTTAAAATATCAAACAAATGTAACCATCTGAATATTTTCAACTGACCTTTAACTTGCAAATTGGTATGAGGTGTTCGAATATTTCACCATCACGCAGCCCTCTGCGTCCACTGCTGGACATAGGCCTCCCCCTATAGAATTCCATTTCTCTCTGTCCTGCGCAATCTGTAATCAGTTGTTAGCCGTCCTTTTAATATCATCTGACCAACGTGTCGGTGATCGCCCTCTGCTGCGTTTATCTACCTTTGGTCCCCGTTCCAAGTCCTCAGTCTACGCGAGTGATGACATCTGCGACTCCAGTGCGTCTACTCAGATCTTCGTTGCGCATTCTATTATTAAGAGTCACAGCAAGCATTGACCTCTCCATAGCGCAATCCTCAGTGTATAGGTGAGACTGGAAGGACGAACTGGTTGAATGTTTTCCTCTTCAGACTAATTAGAATATCGTTCTCAACTATATCGTTTAAAGCTCCATACGCTGCCCATGCTAGACCGATTTTTTGTCTAATTTCGGATGTTGGGTTTTGGTCAAAGATACTTATTTCGTGGCCTAGATATATGTACTTGTCTATTTAGTCGATTTCTTCGTCAAAGATATTAGAGTTACTAGAGATTCCCAAGTTAGTCATGAATTTTGTTTTTCTAAAGTTATTGTTTAGACCCACGCGTGCACAGGCACGTTCTCTCAACATAATTTGCTTCTCTGTCAAATTATCGACAATGACGACCACGTCATCTGCGAATCATAGTTGGTAGTTTCTCGCCACCAATAGTTACACATCTGTTCTCCCAATTTAGCGTCTTGAAAGCGTATTCGAGGACGGATTCTGATGTTATTTGTAAGTTCATGCAATTTAACAGCCATTGTGGCGTTCTTATGTATGTTTTGAATCAAGGTACGGCTTTCAGTGAATGCTTCCATAATACTATCCATTTGAATGGTGTCGAATGCATTGTGGAAATCCACAAAAGCGAGTATTAGCGGCTTTTTGTATTCTATAGATTTCTCAGTTAACTATTTTACGGTATGTAGGTGATCATTTGTTCCAAAGCCTGAACGAAATCCAGCCTATTCCTTCGGATGGTAGAAATCCAGTTTATTTGTTCCATTTAATTGGTGTTGAGGCATTTTGAAGGCATAAATTAAAGAAGGTTTTAATTTTATTAAGAAGTGCATAGCTGCTGATATATCCGGAATTTCTTCCGACCCTTGATTGATTACTGTTCTCCTTAACATCTGCCGTTGTGCTTGACCTTCATGATAATTTCTGTACAATTCTGTATAGAACTCCTCCACTGTCCCTCGGTCGAATATCTGAACAGCTTGTAATGTTAAGAACATCTATAATGACATGATTAATATTAAAGATTGTACAAGGTGATCATTTTTAGACTATCAAGGAATATACCAACGTATTTGACATTTGGTACTGAAAACGACACTGGGTGCCGCGACGCCAAACAACTTCTTTTTTCCATCGACATACCTTTTTTTAAAACGGCATTGGAAAGACCTAATTTTTTTCCAACATTTTTCCCTTCAACTTTTTTTTCTAACTTGTTTTGCAAAAAAGTTATGCAGCAAAAATCCTCTAAAATATTATTTTTTGGTATCGCGGTTGGCATGGATCGTATGCCACGTTTCGCAGTTTTCAAACAATTTATCTAGGAGGCGGCTGTCATACTTTAAACTGACAGTAATTATAATAATATTAGTTACTATGCTGTTGAGGTTTTTCCTTTAATACAGTATCTTTGAACATTAAAAAACTTTTGAAACTTAAAAAACCAAAAAAAAAACCATCAGAACAAATTTTCTATATGTCTTCCTTCTTCTATCATGCATTTTTCCATTCTTTTCATTAATGCTTAATGAGTGGCTTTGTAAATAATTTCTCCAGATATACTATGCACGCATCGATTTTTGCCTTTAAGTGCTCAATATCATTTGTCACACTTTTGTATACAATATCTTTAAGAATCCCACACGAGAAAAAATCTAACGGCGTGAGGTCTGGTGATTTAGGTGTCGATCGAATAACTGGACTGCGAACCCCTATCAATCTTCGTTGAAACCGTTTATTCAAATACTCTCTAACAGCAGCAGTTGTATGAGGTGGTGCTCCATCGTGTTGATACCACATATGGGGAACATTTTCTAATAAAACTGGTGGAGTATTAGCCAAGAAATTAAGGTATATATTTCCAGTTAGTGTTCCCTCAGAAATGTATGATCCAACTAAATATCTCCCAATTATCTCACACCATACATTAACTTCATAATCGTTTTGTTTCTAAACTTGATTAACGTTGTATGGATTCTCGTCAGCCCAGTAATGATAATTTTTTCTGTTAGGTTGGCCGTTGCTGACAAAATGACTTTCATCTCTTCATAATATGTGATTCAGAAAACAACGTTCGTCATATTTAATCATCATTTCTGCTACAAAACTCGGTCGTCGTTCCGAATCAAATTGCGTTAATAACTGAAGATTATGCATTTTATAGTCATGGTATTTGTTGCTTTAAGAGATTTCTGAATAGCCCCATAAGATACATTCAGTTGCCTGCTATCTTGTCTAATTGAATTTTATGGATGGTTTTGAAAATATTGTATAATTTCGACTACTTTTTTATCTGTTAAAACAGTTTTTCGTTTAGAAATATTTTTCTGCCCAGAAAATACATCCATAGTACTCCTTAAATTTTGTTCTAATCGACAAAAGTGTGATCCGGGATATACCTGTCGGGGTAACGTTCTCGATACAGTCTAACGAATTTCTTCTCGCTTCTCCATAAATAAGAATCTTATCTACTTTTTGAACGTAGAAAACCACCTCAACCAGAAGCTATTAATACACTGTTTACTTAGTTTAACTCTATTGATTTGAATAGGTCTGCAAACAAGAACTACCAAATTAAAGTATGACAGCCGTCTACTAGATAAATTGATTGAAAACCGCCATACGTGGCATACTATCCATGGCAATCGCGATGACGAAAAAATAATATTTTGGAGGGTTTTTGCTGCATAACTTTTTTGTTACAAATTAGAAACAAACAGTTTAAAGAAAAAATGTTAAAAAAAAAATAGGGCTTTCCAGTGGCGTTTTACAAAAAGTATGTCGCTTCGCGGCGCCAAGCGTCGTTTTTACTACCCAATGTCAAATACGTCAGTATACTCCTTGACATGCACTATACCATTTGACACTAAAAAAAAAAATATATCCAACAGTTTTCCATAAATCGGGGCCGGGCGTCTAAAAATGATCACCCTATACATGACAATAATAATGTTTATTAATACAATTCACTTTTTTTTTAAATAGATCTGATGGTTGCAAAGTTCCGATGAAAATAGAAAGCCTAGCAGGTTTAGGCGTCGTAAAAGTGGAATGCGGATCTCAATTTTCGATAGCTTTAACGCGCTCTGGAAGCGTATACACCTGGGGTAAAGGCGACTATCACCGACTAGGACACGGTACTGCCGATCACGTAAGGAGGCCGAAAAAAGTGGCAGCACTGCAAGGGAAGAAGATTGTTTCTATAGCGACAGGCTCTCTACATTGCGTAGCATGTTCGGATGAGGGAGAGGTAATACATTTGTGTTTAAATATAACCACCCTCAAAATTTATAGTTTAAACGAATGATAAATTGTTTTTAATAAATTGAAATTTTAAAATATGCAATAAACACGATTCTACTATATATAGTTAAGTTGTGTTTCCTTGTTGTAAGGTATTTACCTGGGGAGACAATGACGAAGGACAACTAGGCGACGGCACAACAAACGGCATTCAAAGGCCAAGACTCATAACCTCACTCCAAGCGAACGTCAAAAAAATAACCAACGTCGCCTGTGGATCCGCCCACACTCTAGCTTGGTCTACAGATAGTTCAGCGAGTGCGAGGTTACCAAATATCGCACCAATAGAATACGACCTATTGCAAGATGTACTAACTTGGGTCTTGCATAGACGTTTAGTGTTGCTACATCACTTTACTGAATTAATATGTCCGTGTATAGGAATGTTCCCCATTACTGGCGAAGACTCATTACATGAATTGAGAAATATATTGATTTATTATATTAAAGAAGCAACGTTTAGGAAAGTCGTGCAAGCTACCATGGTTAGGGATAAACACCATGGGCCTATTATTGAGTTGAACAGGTTAGTATATTTTTAGATGTATAAACTTTTTTATTTTATGTTCTAAATCAAGATAAAATTTTCATAGGACAATTTTCTAGCCTAACAATAGCCAAACGAAGTTTTGCAAGGATTGCAATTGATATTGAATATCTAATTCAATGCATAATGCTACATGGGGTGAAAAGTTTCTAGACTTTCCGAGAGATGGCAGCACAAATAAAAAACCCATATGATTTTCGTGTAAAATTTGTGTCTTAGTTTGCTAGTTACAGCCGTTTAAGTAGCTACTTTTGATTTTTGTAAAACGATGGAACGAAAAGAATTTCGTGTGTTGATTAAATATTGCTTTTTGATAGGAAAAAATACAGCCAGAACACGATAATGGCTTGAGAAGTGTTATGGCACATCTGCTCCGCATGAGGCAGTCACGCCAAAAAAACACAAAAAAAATCCATAATATTGTTCTGAATGACCGCAAAGTGAAAGTGAGAGAGATAGTTGACGTCGTGACGATACTAAAAGAACGCACGCGTGAGGCATATTTTGCATGGATATTTACATATGAAAAATCTATGCCCGATGGATGCCGTGCACTCTCGTAATTGATCAGAAACAGCAACGTGTCGAAGATTCAAAACTCACTGTTTTGACGTAATACAAAGAAGTTTTTGCATCGATTCGTAACAATGAACGAAACATGGATCCACCACTACACGCCTGACAGAGTGGCTGGCACCACATGAAAGCCGACCGAGGCGCCCAAAAACACAAACATCAGCTGGAAATGTATTCGCAAGTATTATTTGGGATGCGCATGGAATAATACTGATCGAAGATCTTGAGAAGAGGCGAATAATCACCGGAGTGCCGTATTTAGCAATGAAAAAAAGTTTTGTTTCACCAAGAATGCACCAGCTCACAAATCCATAAAATCGATTGTGAAACTGGACTAATTAGGCTATGAAGTGCTTCCTCATCCGCCATATTCACCAGATCTAGCCCCCAGCGATTAGTACTTCTTCCCAGATTTGAAATGGGGGCTTCAGGCAAGATAACTTCAGGGAAAGAGATTTGGCTGAAATGCAGAAGTCTAATGGGAAATTGAGGCTTATTTTAGAAAGGTTAACAAATCGTAGTATACGAAAGGTATCCAGATGTTGGAAGATCGTTGTAATAAGCTCTTTAACAAAACTGTGTTGGCGAATAAAATCGAGTTTTGGCAAAAATATTGTTTTTTCTTCAAACAGCTCAGAACTTTTTACCCAGTGTAGTAAAGACGGTGTTTTGTGATAGAGAGAGCTACACAGAAAATTTTCTATAAGTAAGAATTTTAAGTTGTTAAGAAATTTGCTTCACGACGAATTCTATATCAACTTTAGTATTACTAGCATCTTTTTAAACCTTTGTTTAATGATCTTTGTATATTTCTATTCCTCCCTTTTACAATTTCTGTTCTGATTTAGTTCCTTTCTTTTGGAAAATATAAATTAAAGTGTTATTTTATCAACGTTAAAGAAATTTTGAGAAAATGTAAAAAATGAACTTGATAAATATTTCTAATGTCATTTTGTAACAGGCCAGTTTTTATAATCTAAACGCATCTCCAAATATTACCTGTAATTAGTGTGATTTGTCGATTAAAAATAATTTCTGAGACTTATAAATAGCTATTTAAAAAACTCTTTTGTAGATTACAAGTTAAGAAATCTCGTTCAAGAGGCGGCTTAGCTGGCGTCGACGGCATAAAGTCTGTTTTCGGTCAAATGGTCATCAAATTACCCCTTCTCACATCTGAAGCTCTTGCTCTCCCTCATAGAGTATGGAAGGTTGAATTTGTAGGTATGTAAGGACTTTGTATGAAATGATCGTACAGTGTCCAGAAAATTTCAGAACATTGATAGAAATATCTATTTTAGATTTGATAAAACACTCTCTTTGCTTTATAAGTTATGTGGAAATTTTTTACGAGGAACCAACTCTTTTTATAAATCAAAAATGGCGATTTTTCCTTGAGAATTAAAAACTTTCTTGGATCTATACATTTAAGGGGAAAAGAATAATTCCAGTTATTTAACTGTAAAAAATTATTATTATTTTTTTTGTGTAGGTGAGAGTGTCGATGATTGTGGAGGTGGGTACAGTGAATCCATAGCAGAAATGTGCGACGAGTTACAGAATGGATCTTTGCCTTTATTAATCTCTACTCCTAACGGTAGAGATGAAGCTGGCGCCAACCGAGACTGTTTCATTTTGAATCCTACGGCCAAAACTTGTTTACATCTGAACATGTTTAGGTAAATATTTTACTTAATATATATATGGATTTAAATTTATAAAGAACCTTTACTTAAACGTTAATAAATAGAAAGATTTTGCAACGCTTATTTTGACAGGCCACTGTCTATCTTTATTTGAAACATGTGCAATAGTAAAAGGAAGAAATTAAATATAAGAACTCGGCTGTTATTTGAAGCATGCGCCCACCATTTGAAACTTGTGCAATATTGAAACAAAATAAGAGAAACCTTTATTACTCTCTTATTTAGAAACTTATACGAGAGATTACTTAAAATTCGTTATTCTTATCGCTATTATGGTAGGGCCTGTTTTTTTTTACTTAAGTATACAGCAGACATCAGCAGGTCGTACGGTGAATGAAAAAAAATCCCCTAAATTTATAGAAGATGAATACTAACCTAACCTTACTTTTATTTTATTTTTATTGCAATTCTGCCGTAGTGCGAAAGTGCAATTCCTTCGCGCATGTGAAAATAAGCGTTAATGTCGGTTAATTCTCTAATTATACTCTTATTTATCCCATATATATATATATATATATATATATATATATATATATATATATATATATATATATATATATATATATATATATATATTATAGACTGCAGCCCCACTAAATTGAGAATATATTTTTCTTAACTAGTCAGTCGCGACTACTCCTATCTTTGTTATATATATATATATATATATATATATATATATATATATATATATATATATATATATATATATATATATATTTGTTTCCTCAATTTTGAGGGTTGTGATCTTTTTGGAATGATGACTTTCTTCTGTTCTGTCCACCGTTTCCCTCCATTTCTCTCGATCTTCTGCCAAGTTTATTGATTCATGCTTATTAGTCGATCCGACCATTTTGTTGGCAAACGGCCTCTGCTTCTTTTACCTGGATTTCTCCCATCATTATAAGCTAAGGCCTACATTATCACTTGGTCTTCTGGCTACATGTCTCGAATACTGAAAAATTCTTTTTAGACACAGTGATGATAATCCTACGATTATATTTAGTTCTTTTTGTATAGATGGTTCTTCTAGGTCTAGGTCCAGGAAATTTCCAGTATCACACCATATTTCCTTTGCTCTAAGCATGCACGATTCTACGCCATATGAAAGTATTGGAAAGACTAAGGTCTGGACAAGATTTAATATTGTTCTTTTGCGCTATTCAGTATATATCGCCACTACACCAAACCGTTTATTTTTGCACTCGACGCGCATTTCGCTAACCATGGTAGCTTCATCAGGACCGATGACTCTCGTATTATTTTGGTTAGATATGGACTTCTCCATATCTTAGTAAGCCTTATCATCGCATTTTTTGCTAGGGATCTTCTTCTCTTTATTGCATCCTCCCACCCTGGTTATGGTCGATCCCAGATATACAAAGCTTATTACTCTCTCGATATGTATTTCCAAAATTTACATAGAATTTTTTCAGATTTTTGGGCGTTCTTATGGGAGTCGCCATAAGAACAGGTTCACCTCTAAGCTTGAGCCTAGCAGAACCAGTGTGGAAGCAACTGGCCGGCATGGAATTAACACCAGCTGACTTAACTGAAATAGACCGGTAAGAAAATTGACTTCTCAACTTGAATTGTCATTACAATTTAGTAAAATCGTTAAAACACTGATATTATAAAATATTTTTTAGAGATTATGTGCCTGGTCTTCTCTGTATCAGAGAAGCGGGTCCAGAGGAACCGTTATTCCAAAATCTAGAGATGCCTTTTAGTACACCATCATCTTGTGGTGTAGATGTTCCTCTAAGTACGAAATATAAACGAATAACATTCGAAAACAGATTGGAATATGTTAGATTAGCTTTAAACTTTAGGTAAGTGTTTCGATATTGATTTGTGTATTAACAGGCAACCTATTTTTTCAAAGTTCAAAATACCATAAGTAATATATATACCGTTAAAAATAAATTAATGAATTAAAGAATGCGAGAAACAAAATATCATAATAGATAATAGAGAGAACAAGAAAGTAGAATGACACCTCATTCAATGACATAGTAATTTTTTTTTTACTTCCAATTTCACTCCTGTGATGATTTTCACTCCACACTTTATAAAGAATATTCCAGAATTTTTTCAAAAATTTTTGATCAGTATTTTTCAATCTAGGGTGGGGAGACAGATTTTTGGCCATTTTTTTAAAATAATACAAACAAAAGTGTACTCAAGTATTACACCATATATTTTTTTGAACTCTTGTTTTCACAAGTTTTCATTTGATACCCCCTGGATGACCTGGTAGAATTTTTTTTTACTTCCGGTTTCACTCCCCTATACTAACTGCTTATTTCAAAATTTACCTTTCAAAACTACATGGCTCTGATTAGGCCATCAATTCCTATATTTGTGCCAAATTTCAACTTTATATTTTAAATATATCCAGAGAAAATCGGGTGTGACAAACGGACACTGAAGTGATCCCATAAGTATTATTTAGGGAACACTAAAAATGAATGAAATGAAAATTTTATACATTATTTTTCCCTGATATGAATTTAGTGATCTCCACTTTTGTTCTTTGAATTTATTAGCTGTATATAATATATTAACTATTATTTTTATATTTTAGGCTTCACGAATTTGATGAACAAGTTAAGGCAGTAAGAGATGGAATGTCAAAAGTTGTTCCGGTTCCATTATTGAGTCTTTTTAGTGGATACGAACTGGAAACGATGGTCTGTGGATCTCCTGACATACCTCTGTCCTTACTGAAATCTGTAGCTACTTATAAAGGTTCATATATTTCCACATAAGTATATGCGCTTTAATGTCATTCAAATCGTTATAGCTCATCGTCGAGCAATCTGAATGTGGGGCTTGATTTCACGATAAAAAATGTCACTCACAAATCCGGCGAAGAAGGAGAGTGGTGGAGTACGGACACTTGCTTCACGTCAAGAACTGCACCACAGTCCCAGCTGCGTGAACAGGCGCGTTGTCATGAAAAAAATAAAAAATCCTTGGCATCAACGTTCTGGTCGAACCCGTTGAATTCTCTTGCAAAGTCGCTCCATGACACCCACGTAGTACCTGGCGTTCACTGTAGTGCCCTCGGGAACAAATTCTTTTCATTCATTTCGATGAAGTTTGGCTGGCATTAACCCATTGTTATTTTTGTTCGGGTGTCAGGCTGTGTGAGAAAAAATCCTTGGCATCATCGTTCTGGTCGAACCCGCTGAATTCTCTCGCAAAGTCGCTCCATGACACCCACGTAGTACTTGGCGTTCACTGTAGTGTCCTCGGGAACAAATTCTTTACATTAATTTCGATGAAGTTTGGCTGGCGTTAACCCATTGTTTTTTTTTGTTCGGGCGTCAGGCTGTGAGAAAAAATGCCTGGCATCATTGTTCTGGTCGAACCCGCTGAATTCTCTCGCAAAGTGGCTCCATGACACCCACGTAGTACCTGGCGTTCACTTTAGTGCCCTCGGAACAAATTCTTTTCATTCTTTTCGATGAAGTGTGTACAAGTATGAAATGCGGATTTTTTTCGTAAAAATACAGGTTAAATTCGGAAGAATGATAAAAAGTACTTTATTCAAAGTATGCTCCATCGCTTGTTATACATTTTTTTTTTCCCATCTTTCGGGCAATTTGTGAATACCACGCCAATAAAAATCTTCCCCTTTTGCTGCGAACCATTCATCGAGCCATTTTTTCACATCTTCGTACGAACCAAAGCGCTGCTCAGCAAGAGCGTGACCCATCGATGCAAACAAGTGGTAATGGGAAGGAGCCAAGTCTGGTGAATAAGCCGCATGGGGTAGAACTTCCCAGCTGAGTGCCTCCAACGTGTCGCGAACTGATTTTGCCATATGTGATGGAGCATTGTCATGAAGAAAAATGACTTTGTGTTGCCTCTTTCGGTATTCTGGTCTTTTCTCAAGCAGCGAACGGTTCAAATCGGTCAATTGTTGGTAACGTTTAGTATTAACCGTTTCCCCAGGTTTTAACAGCTCATAATAGACCACGCCCCTCTGGTCCCACTAAACACAGAGCATCGCCTTTCTGCCAAAGCGATTCGGTCTTGCGGTCGATGTGGATGGTGCGCCTGGGTCTACCCATGATTTTTTGCGCTTAGGATTCTCAAAATAAATTTACTTTTCATCCCCTGTAACTATACGATGCAAAAACGACTTCCTTTTGTACCGAGCGAACAAAATGTCACACGTGTTTTCGCGCTTTTCCATTTGCCTGTCGTTCAACTCATGTGGTACCCATCTACCGGCTTCTGAATCTTTCTCATCTCTCGTAGCCGATTGGAAACAGCTTGTTGACTAACGCCCAATTGCTCGGCGAGTTGTTTTTGTGTTTGCGAATCATCTTCGTTTAACAATGCTTGCAATTCCACATCTTTGTATTTGTTTGGCGGTTTTCCACGTTCCTTGTCTGCAACATCGAAGTCACCACTTTTGAAACGCCGAAACCATCGTTCACACGTATCTTGCGATGGAGGATGATCACCATAAGCTTCTCGAAGTAATCGGTATGATTCAACAGCAGTTTTCTTCAAATGAAAACAAAAAATTAATGCTGTCCGCGAATGCTCTTTGTTTGGTATAAATTTCGACATATTGAACACAACAGTATGTACACACTTTTCCAATTTATCACTCGTGCGCGTCTGATACTTGTTGATGATACAACAAAATGGCGCAGTGTCAAATCTTTATAGCACAAACTGCATTGGTGCACCGTCTGTTGTCTGAAATCCTCATTTCATACTTGTACACCTGGTATATATATATACACAAACATACATACATACATACATACATACATACAAACAAACAATGAGGCCTGTACTGTATTCTCAAAATAACTCACATAAATTTCATTATATATATATTTCCTAATTATTATGGCTTTATCCTTATTTTTTCGTTTAATATCAACTTAATCCTAAAGTTTTCTTACATTGGCTGCTTATTGAGCTTTATAAGGAATTTTTAAAGTTTGAAAATATTTCATTTGTTTTTATATATATATACAGTTCCTAATTTTATGAAAATTGAATTGTGATAATGTTTCAGTGGAAACAACAGAAAAAAAAGTTATCAGCTGGCTAGAGTTTCAGTCAACCTTTATTTATTATTCTAATTACTAATACTCGAATGATAATACAATGACAATATAAGCACGATGAAAAAGTAAAAAAAATTATTGACGAAATGTTCTATTTTTGAAAGATGTAATTGGCCTTAAAAATGTCAACATTGTTTTTTAACAATGGATTTACAATTTTAAAATTTCAACTTTTTTTTAGGAATTGATAGTACCGCTCCTCTTATTCAATGGTTCTGGGAAGTAATGGAAGAATTTACCAATCAGGAACGCTCTCTATTCCTTAGGTTCGTATGGGGCAGGACACGTTTGCCCCGAACGATTGCCGATTTTAGAGGCAGAGATTTTGTTATACAAATTATAGATAAGTATACGCCGCCTGATCACTTTTTGCCAGAGAGTTACACTTGCTTTTTTTTGTTGAAGATGCCAAAATATTCTTGTAAGGTAAGGAATAATGATTTTTTATTGCACAGCCTATTCTAAAAAGTTAACACTTATACATTAAATGTTACAGCATCAATAGCAAAAATATTGAGGTTCAAGGCAAAGCCTTCAACTAGCCTGGATGCCAGTTTCATAGTTAGTGAATATTTAAAACGGATAGACGAAACACACGGCTTCAACGTACAGCTGCTACTTACTTGTTTAACTTATACACTTAGTTTTTTATAATTATAGTTGTTTCTCCGACCATATCAAAAATGTAGTTAAAAATTTTATCTACTTTAGTATGCTTTAAATATTGTTCAGTCTAGTGTCGAATACTATTTTTTAAATAGTTCTTACGAAAATGACATTTTCTCAATGACTGCTGACACTTCCTCTTTGTTTCTCTGAAATATTTAATATAAAAATATTTTTTTTTAGCATGTGCTCCAGCAAAAATTAAAATACGCCATACATTTTTGCAAATCCATAGATAAAGACGAATATGCCAGAGTAGCAATGGCTGGCGATTTAGCGGTCAGCTCAAGTTCTGATGTTGAAAGTGACCCAGAAATGGATAGTAGTACCTAATGATCTAAATAAAACAAGAAAAAAATAACAAAAAAATCGAAAAACATTAAAAAAAAGTAAAAATATAGAAAGACAGAAGGAATTACTCACAAGATGTGCCCGTCCACAGCAAAACTCAATTTCTGGGTATATGCCGATACATTTGTCGATGTTTGCGATGTAATTTATGTCACTTTGAAGCTTTAGATATTTAGGTTATGCTACTAATGTATTGTAGACCTTTGACATTAAAGGTATTGATGCCAATTATTAAGATGATTATTAATGAACTTGGGTGGGTTCACGTAAAACTATACATATTGATATATTTTTGACCGTTTTTGATAATATCATTTTTCTTAACGTTATTTTTAAATAATGTAATTACTTCAAAAAATTAACGACATACCTTTATCTTGTTTTTTGTATTCTACATATTTATGACTATATCATTATCATCACAAGCCCACTACACCCACTGCTAGGTAAAGGCCTCCCTTAAAGGTTGCCATTGACGCCTGTCTTGTGTGTTCTACTGCCAGTTTTTACCAGTAATTTCCACCCAAAAAACTTCAAAATATTCATATCTAGGTATCCTGATAACCGATCAGTGGGATCAATAGCAGGAAATTCGTTGCCGTATTGAAAAAGCTAGAGCAGTGTTCCTCAAAATGACATCACTTTTCAAAAGCTCAGCAATAAAATTAAGCACAAAAATAAGACTCTTAAGATGTTATGTCTTCAGTGTCCTTCTTTACGGTGTGGAATCTTGGACGATGACTGAAGCCACTTCTAAAAAACTTGAAGCATTTGAGTTATGACTATATCGCAGAATTTTGAAAACTTCTCATGCTGACCATATTACCAACGAGGATGTCTTGCGTCGCATGAACAAGAAACTAGTAATTATGGAAACTATTAAAGTAGGAAAATTGGAGTATTTAAGACACATAATGAGAAATTCCCACATATATGTATTACTACAGCAAATACTCCTAGGAAAGGTTTTTTGAAAAAGGAGATCATGTCGCAGACATAACTCCTGGCTAAACAATTTGCGAAATCGGTCTCAACAAATACTACCGGTCTGTTCAGAACTGCAGTGGATAAAATAATAATAGCCAGAATGATTGCCAACATTCGAACTGAATACACTTTAAGAAGAAGACCTGTTATCAGTAGTTCATACCACGTGCCCCGCCCAGTTCCAGTTTAACCTTGGTATGATCTGAACTACATCAGCGACCTTCGTTCTTCGACTTATTTCGCTGTTTCTAACTCGGTCATGAAGTGAGATAGCTAGCATACGTCTCTCCATGGCGCGTTGGGTTACTGGAAGTTTTTCTGCAGACTTTTCAGTAAGTGTTGTTTCCATGCCGTAGGTTAAAACTATAAGGATACATTAGTTGAATACCTTCCTTTTAAGAGATATTGAGATGTTGCTCTTGAACGTTTGGCTCAACTTTCCGAAAGCTGTCCAACCCAACGAGATACGTCTCTCAACTTCTGACTCCTTCCTATGAATATATACAGATCTAGAACACCAATTTTTAAAAGAATTTTATTTACTTTTTTTTTTTTTTTTATTTTGTCACAGAACAGCGTATTTTCAAAACCGAACTTTTCAGGAAGTAAAGAAACCATTTAAAATTATTTATTACTTCGTCTGTGATTGTTACCTTTTAAAATAATTACTTCCTGACACCAACAAATTAATTACACAAGTTTTATATTTCAATACTTCATTATTATAAGCAAAAATTTTAACACATGTAATTTACTAAAATTTCATTTGCTTTATTGTAAAAACAACGGCACAATAAAAAAATTGTTAAGGTGGTGGGGGAGTGGGTATTTGTTTTAGAAAATAAGTGCACTGACATTTAAAATCTATTGATGGAAATACGGAAGATATGCCTTAGTATCACACCTAAAACAGGTAGGGTACATGGGTGATATATTTATAATGTTTGTACACTAATAAACAATTAACAGGGTATTTGCTTGTATTTTTCGGAACTATTAAACTCTTTAATTAAAATGAAGTATATCAATATAGTATCGTATATAGTCATAGCAACTATATCGTGGGGTTATATCTAAGTTATATATGAAAATTACCTTTAAGATCAAGTAATATGCACATAATATAATACAAGGTTGTCATTAAATTATTTTACGTGAACTCACTATAATTTTAATGTTTTTCTAAATAATGAATATTAATCTTTTTATGTACAGGGTGTTTCCTTGATCTTTACTTATCTGTGTTATTTTTTTTTAAGCTATTGTAATCAGTATTAGACAAAACCAATTTTGAAACTACGATGTAAACACCCTGTAGATAATTTTTAGGTTATGCACCTGTGATCTTTATATTTAAAATTAAATACAGCGTTGCCACGTCACTTACTTTAACAGACCGGGAATTTTCTTTTAAAATAATACTCAATAAATAAGGAAAAGAGTATATATAATTAAATATAAAATATAATATTTGCACATGAGCTTTTGCTAAGCTTTTCTGCTTACAACAAAAATTGCCAAATTTAATCAGTGCAAGTAGAGAATAAGATTTTTTTTGACTGCAATCATAATATATAATTACAAAAATAAATATTTATGGACATTCCCCTATATTTTTTGTACCCACTACTTCAGATATAATAAAAAAATTATAATATAATTAATCATTAACTTTGTATTTTCATTAAATTACGAGCAGAGGTAATTAAGTTATTGATGTTTTTTAAACTAAACTAACACTCTTTTAGCCCTTTAATTTTTATATATTACGTTAGGAATCCAAATTAACTTGTAGCTTTTCCTGCCTTTTTAGTTTAATTCTTGACTATTGAGAAGTATCTATTTTGTTTTTTGAATGTATTGATGTCTCTAGTCACCACATTAGTTATTATTAAAGG
This sequence comes from Pachyrhynchus sulphureomaculatus, assembly GCA_019049505.1. Taxonomy (NCBI): domain Eukaryota; kingdom Metazoa; phylum Arthropoda; class Insecta; order Coleoptera; family Curculionidae; genus Pachyrhynchus; species Pachyrhynchus sulphureomaculatus. The sequence continues at coordinate 80,061,844 of CM032452.1, read as the reverse complement.
TTCGTTAAAAAGTTAAAGGGTAGTTTTACTGTTAACTATTTTCTTTCAGAATCGTAAGTTGTTCTCGCCGGGTACTGAATTCGCATAACCTGTTTTTCTTAAGAAAATGATAAGAAGAAAAACTGTGCAAATCCAGTCTCTGCCAAATCAACCAGAACTTACAAACCATTATTATTACTATAATTTTCAAAAATGTAATGTAATATCAGCTACAGCACTAATAAAATGTACTATAGATAAATACTATACTTTAGCCTTTTAACATGATGTGAAGCGCGTGATTGGCCAGCAGAATTAATTAAAACCGGCCTTTCTCCAGTATTCACTGTTTCTGTTGTGTATTTCCTACTCTATCCCTTGTTTATTCTCGCGCGAATCGAGGCGAATCCGAGGTGTCTGTCTATGATGTGAAATTAATGAAAACTTACTATGGCTTCGTTGGCTCGGAGCTTAATTCGTCATCAGGTTAAGTCCGTGACAGGAACTGTTCTTGTCAAGATCAGGTGCATCAAACAGCAATGAAAAGAGTAGATGCGTGAAGCCCCTGAACAGCTCCTATTAATACTTTAAAATATTAGTAGTATCAGTGGGTTAATAAGTTAGAGTAGAAAGGCCGAATACCAAAGATTTATTCATACCTAGAACCAATACTGGTATTTACTGTCGTGCTAATTTAAATTGTGGTTTAACAGTGCCCATAATAAGGCGGCCATAGCGTAGTGGTTAAGGTGTCTGCTTTCTTCGCCAGGGACCCGAGTTCGTATCTCGGCCCGGGAAATAAAAAATAAAAATTTACAACGTGACGGTCGCCTCTCTCAGGATGGCAGTGGCAAACCACTCGTAGTATCATGCCTAGTAAAGCCCTCTCACTTTGGCCATTCGGAATCGCCATTAAACTATAGGTCACCTTTGTCTGCGGAAAGACTTAAAAGGCACCAACCACAGGCAAAGGCGAGAAGGTCGCCTACGTACGTATCGGCATTTCAAGAAGAAGAATAATAGTTTGCGTCACGTTCTTAACTAATTAAAATTTATAATTTAAGTTAATCTTAAGAGGAACAAAATTAACTAATCATAATTTCAATTGATATATGACTTTAATTTGCCTTTATTCCACAATGTTGCTAAATGCATAAATATTTAAATACAATAAGCCTTTATCTTTATTTGCCTATGCATTGCTTGTTGCGAAATATACAAAAGCTACTGTAACGTTAACCTTAAAGATCATAGGATAAAGAGTTGATTGAGTGGTCCGTTACTTTGTGACAGTACATTTTAACAATAAAACTACTTCATTACTTTGTTAACTGTCACTAAATATATTTGTAAAGATTTTACAATTGCGTTATCGCGATTTCGTAGTACAACTACATTGTCAAACGCTTAACTAAGACTAAAACAGATTTTTGGTATTTTATGTTTATATGATGAACAGATGTGGGTCTATTTTATGTTAAAAAAGTTTGAACAAAAGAGAATTTGCTACGTCTAATTGACTATTCAGTAAATTTATATTATGGTCCTTTGAATGCCTGTAAATTTCTATAGATTCTAAGAAGTTGAGTTTTGACCCTTTAGATGCCATATGGAGTATTTGTAAACAATCGATATTGGGAAAAGTATGGCCTGTTTCTAAGAAGTGTTTAGCAAAGTGTGATTTTTCATTTTTTAGCCTATAAGAGGCATTGTGTTCTGCGAATCTTGTCTTGAAATTCCGTCCCGTTTGGCCTACGTAACAGCTATTGCACTCTTGACAATTAAGTTTATAAACTCCTGATTTATTGTATTTATTAGTTTTATCTTTGGCATTAAAAAATAATATAATAAATAAGCGTTTGACAATGTAGTTATACTACGAAATCGCGATAACCCAATTGTAAAATCTTTACAAATATATTTAGTGACAGTTAACAAAGTAATTAAGTAGTTTTATTGTCATAGGATAAAGCCTATAAATTTATTTGCCTTGGCTTTACATATTGGGAATATCCTTATTATCACTTTTTTTTCCTCTTGCAGCCTTGAACCTAGAAGTAAATGAAGTTGCCTACCTCTTTGAAGTTGACGTCAAAAAAAAAATGTTTTAGTTTCCAAAATCCAGTTTTTTTGTATGCGTGTCCGGTTCTTTCTAAATTTTCATACCATTTCAAATGAATGTATTACCGTAAAATAAAAGAATTCAAAAAATGGTACATTTAAGAGTTTTGCTTTTATGCACTCTGGTAAGTTTGTTTAATTTTTTTTGTAGGGCTCACTATAACCAAATTTTTTTAGTACCGCTATTATTACGCTTGTTTTCTATAAAATTGTTAGTTATTTAAAAATGTACTATTTCTAACATTTAGTGTACCAGTTGGCAAAGTCCCTTTCATAGATAATTTTTGGGATTCCAAATTTTATGTATGTAGTTTGTGCAATAATGTGTATACCTAGACTATTCATTTAAATGACCGCTATTTAGAAGGAAATAATAATCTCTAGAAGGCGTAAGAACTTCAAACGCGCCTATTTTATCAGCACATCTTGGGGGGAATTCTACATATTATATATCATGCCCACAACCCCTCTAGAGTTGCTGTTCACCCTGAGATGCTTTTGCTGCCCACTATTTTGGTTGTCAAAAATTTATTAACCTAACTTCAAAATCTAACTTCTATTGAATTTTAGCTCATATATTTTACATCACAAATTCATGCTGCCAAGCAAAATGGGAAAAATTTAGTCATTAATGACCTCACAGATGTCAAGGATCTCAAAAAATTATTAAGGACTAAAACGAATGTTCTGGTCTGTTTTTATAACTCATATAAGAAAGCTAAAAATGTTTTGGATATACTTAATGAAGTAGCAAAAAATGTTAAAGGAGAAGGACTGATTGCAGTTATCAACTGTTCTGGGTAAGCCAATAATATTTTAGGTATATGAGATGCTTTAGAGTAAAAGTTTTTGAATTGAGACTCAGTATATAAATGAATGTTATATATATATATATATATATATATATATATATATATATATATATATATATATATATATATATATATATATATAGTTATAGGATTATTGTCAAAACAAAAAATTAAAAACTTACAGATTATTGTCAGTCGACTCCAATTCCTACAAAATTACAGACTAGTTTCAGTATTATTATAATTTTACTGGACACACTCAGGAAAATTATAATAATTTTATTTATTTATTTACAATGAATACTTACAGAGCAACAACTCCAAGTAGTAGAACAATAATCATAATTACAAACAAAAAGAAAAAAAAAGAATACACATATAATAATTATAAAAAGAAGTAAAAACAAATTTAACAGATAAATTGTTACTGTCATTGCCCTAGAGTTGCTGTATCAGTATGTCTATACCTTAATTTGTTTTTAAATGTTGTCATACTATATCTAAACAGATCTAAATCACTAAAATTTGCATTATAATTGCGTAATAGTCTATTAGAAAAACTTTGTGTTCCGTATGTAGTACAATAAAAAGTGATATGAAACAGTTGTTAAGATCTTGTGTTCCTGTTTGGAATCCGAAAATCAACATGGGACAGCAGAATATGATAGTTTATCTGACCATTAAGCAATTTGTACAAGAATAAAACTAAAGCATTGCATCTTTGTGTTTCAAGTGTTTTTATACCCACCAATCTTAGTTTGTATAAAATGAATTTTGCAAACTTATTTTGGACAGACTCCAAATGATTAATATGACAGTTATAAACAGGGCCCCATATAACACTATTATACTTCAACACACTCCTAACAAGACAATTATACATAGACTCAATAGTTCCAGTATCACAGATATCATAACAGGTATGGTGTGGAAAACCCAACCCACAAGATGCTTTCAGTAATATATTATCAATGTGACTATTGAAACTCGAGTCACTGCTAAAAATCACACCCAAATCATTAAAACTATCAACAGCTTGTAAAGGATTGCTGTCCAAACAATAATTAAAATTAATAAGATCTTTGCGTTTATAAAAATTAAGAATCCTACATTTTGAGGTATTAATTTCTAAGTTATTTAAGGAACACGATTTGACTAAATTGTTCAAATCAGTTTGTATGTCCACACAGTCTTTTGAAGAATCAACCGCATAGAAAAGTTTGAGATCGTCGGCGTACAGTAAACATTTACATTTTCGAAAGACACAGGTGACACTATTAATAAATATATAAATATAAATAAGACCGGACACATTTCTCTCACAGGATACGCTACTACCAACTCTAACATACTGTTGCCATTTTGTTAAGTAGGACTCAATCCATTGAATATATGGCCCTCACACACCCAGCCTAGACAATCTTTTGATGAGTAATTAGTAGGATACCCTATCGAAAGCCTTGGTCAGGTTAGTGTAGATGGCATTGATTTTCTAGATGGTATACGTCTATTAGGGTACTTCGTTCCATAAAGCCTTACTGCTTAAAGACAATTTTTTCCCGCCTCGCCCAGTATATAAACCATAACTATGTCCTTTATACGTCACTTACTACAACAAATTAAATTATTTTTACTGAGATTTTTCAATCTAAAGTAGTCGAAATGCATAAATTTATTTTGAACACCCTGTAGCATCTAACTCAAATTTCTTTGCATATGTCTTTTTTTCATCTCCATAGAGCGCTCGTACCAATTATGAGTATTCCACCTTCACAAACAATGGCGTGTATAACCACTCTCGACGGCGTTCACAAAGTAGTCCTGAAACACTCCCAGATTTGTACGGTAGATCTTCCTTTAAAAAAACCATGTTGGTCGACCGCTATGTGGGATTTGAAAGCTTCAAACAGCTCATCTGTTATTAGGGATTCAAAAATCTTAGATAATATGGGCAGTAACGAAATCCCTCCATAGTTTTTAATATCCCTCTTCAAACTAGACTTGAATATTAGAATAACCGATGAATGCCTCCACAGCCTTGGGAATGAACTATGTTCAAATGAGGATTCATAAATAAGGCTCAGAGGAAGTGCCAAGGAATCACAACACTTCTTAAGGAACAATGTCGTGCAAGACTCACACACCCATCCTCGGTGACAGCAGACAAGTCAATCCCCCTATCCGACGAGTAGCAGCTCTCGAAGTGATCTGCGAAAGCGTTGGCAATATCTTTGCGCGTTTGTTTAATATTCATATTTAACTCCATGGTAGTGGGGATACCGGAGTCCTTTTTTTAATGAGTTAACAAAAGCTCAAAAGAATTTGATGTTCTTAGGAATCATTTGTTCCGTTAGTGATGTACAAAAGGTAGCTAAACTGAATAAAATGTTTCGACTCCCTACGTGGCTTGGAGTATTGTCTATAGTCCTCCAGTGATTTTGTAACCTTAAATTTTTGATATGCACTATATTTCTTTGAGATTATTATTTTAATAATAATAATAATCCTAGGAAGATTATGAAATAGCAGCTAAGTAAAGGTGTTAGGGGAGTGACACCCCTAACCTATATATATATATATATATATATATATATATATATATATATATATATATATATATATATATATATATATATATATATATAGATTTGTATATACACATACATATATATTTAGGTGTTTCAAACCAGATAAGTTATAAAATATTAGTTTTAAATAATCTTGTGTAAAAAAAATTAATGGTCGCCAATATAATAAAGTAATTCCAACTGCCTGACCCTTTACAACCAATGGAAATTTTACTTTGTAATACAGAAATTCTAAATAATTTTGTAACGTTAGGTTGACAATGAATTCTATTTAAATGGAGCATATTTTGAAAGCCAATGTGTTGGACTAAACTTGTTAACTTCAGTTAAAAATTCTTTTATTACTACAGTAATACCCCGCTTAGCGCGACCCCGTTACGCGCGGTTTCACTATAACGCGAATTTCAAATTTCGCGCTCATGTAGTCATTAACTTCTCTATGGTCGCGGGGGATCCCCGCTTTCTCTGAATATTCTCTTTGAAGAATTGGGAATTCCCTGTCCTTCGACTTTGTTCTATGGGGATTTCCTCGTTCGTTTCGTGTGTTCATTTGTTCCGTAATGTTAGTTCGGTCGGCTGGCAGTTTTGTTTTAATATTTATTGGAGATACATACATACATAATTTAACCCTACGTTAAAAATGCCGCCTGTAAAGAAAAAAGAGCGTAAAAGCGTCACTTTGGAATTGAAGATGAAAGTGTTAAGAAGAATGGAAAATGGAGGCAAAGCAACAATTGTTGGGAGAGATTTTGGACTCTCAGAATCGACTGTGAGAACGATTTATAAAAATCGGGAAAAAATTAAAATCTCCAGCGAAGGTTCAACACCTATAAGTGCAACAAAACTTTCTCGTTCGAGATCATCTATCTTAGAAAGAATGGAGAAATTACTGTCAGTCTGGATCGAAGATTTGAATAAGAAGAACACACCACTAAGTCAAGATCTCATATGCACAAAAGCAAAATCTTTGTATGAGATGCTGAAAACAAAAGAAGGAGAAGGGAGTGCCACTCCGACTTTTGCTGCCAGCAGAGGCTGGTTCCATCGGTTCAAGCAGCGTTCTAATCTTCACAATATCCACATAACAGGCGAGGCGGCCAGCGCGGACATTCAAGCTGCAGCTGAGTTTCCAGACAAGTTTCAAGACTTCGTTAGACGAGAGAAAATTCCTGCTTGTCTCATCTTCAATGTTGATGAGACCGCACTTTACTGGAAAAAAATGCCATCTCGAACATTCATTTCTAAGGAAGAACGTCAAGCCAGTGGTTTCAAAGCTGCGAAAGATCGACTAACACTTCTGCTGGGTGGTAATGCCACTGGTGATTTCAAACTGAAACCTTTACTAGTGTACCATTCAGAAACACCCCGTGCAATGCGAGGCACAGACAAGACAAGTCTACCAGTTGTGTGGCGATCAAACAGAAAGGCGTGGGTTACACGGGAAATTTTTCAAGAATGGTATTCTAATAGTTTTTGCCCATCAGTCAAATCATACTGTGACAGAAATGGGCTTGAACCTAAAGTTATATTACTCTTAGACAATGCCCCAGGACATCCAACCTCACTTGATACGCCCAGAGACTTAAAAGTGTACGTAAAGTTCCTTCCACCAAACACTACGTCAATATTACAACCTATGGACCAGGGAGCAATAGCAAACTTCAAAGCTTATTACCATCGCCGCACTTTTAGCCAACTAATTCATGAAACTGACGGGGAAGGAAGACAGTCTATGCGAGAGTGGTGGAAGTCATACAACATTATGAAGTCTATTCACAACATAGAAGAGGCTTGGAAGGAAGTTAAAATGAGTTGTATGAATGGGGTGTGGCGTAATCTTTGGCCAGATGTAGTGGAAGCACCTAGAAGAATTGTCCAGATGCAGAGACAAGTGCTTGAAGACATTGCTGCAATGATTGAGGGGTCTGAACTTGAAGATGTCACGGTAGAAGATCTCGTAGAACTTGTAGCAACGCACGACGATCCTATTAGCAATGAAGATCTGATCGAGTTACAGAATAATCCTATCTACGATGAGGAAGAACAAGTAGAAGAGAAAGTTTTATCTTCAGGGGAAATACAAAATGCACTTTCAAAAATTTATTCAGGTTTGGACATATTGCAGAGTATAGACAATAATGATGACCGTGTCTTGACCGTGTGTCAAACAATTAAAAACAGTGTTGGGTGTTATGAACGTATTTTACAAGAACGTAAACAAAACGTTACCCAAAAGACAATAGATGTATTTTTCCGTAAAAAATAAGAGTATGTATTGCATAAAGTGTTCTTAGAATTAAAGTGATTGATTAAAATGATTTGTATTTTTTTGTATTAAATTTTGACTATGTTTAATCATAAACCTCGATATACGCGAATTTCAGTTAACGCGATTTTTTTCGGAACGTATCCCTCGCGTAAAGCGGGGTATTACTGTAATCGTAAATTAAAAAAGAAGACATTGTTTTAGAGATATATCAGTGTTTTTTTATTATGAAATGAATGAGGAAATTAAATAAGAAATCCAAAGCACCTGAAAAATCTTTAACTTTCGACTAACATCATATGAACAGATTGAGCTCGCATGTTGGGTCTTTGGATTCAACCTAGCATCCAAACCAACCACCTAGTCTATGAGGATGACTCAGACCCATTTATTGGATATCCTGTGAAGTATTAACCTAAGATGGTTTTTGTTTGCTAGCCTTTTATCCACGTTATTAAATAAAAAACTTTTTTGTTTTTCCAACCTGGAATACATAACATATAATTTAAACTCTATATTTAAAATTATTTTTAGTGTACTTCTTTTTCTAGTGATTCCAAGAAACTATGCAAAAAATTGAAAATACCAGGTGATGAACCATTTTTACTGAAACATTACAAAGATGGAGATTTTAATAAAGATTTTGATAGAAAATATAATGAAAAATCAATTACAAACTTTATGAAAGACCCCACTGGAGACTTACCATGGGAAGAAGATAGTTCTGCCAAGGATGTTGTGCATATACCAGATCCAAGTGTAAGCCCAATATTTAAATTCCTAAAATTCAATTATTTATTTAACTATAAGATTAAATTATATGTAATCATAATCGTTTTGTCATTGTGCAGTATTACAAACATTTCTTTTTAGTGTTCCTCATGGAATACCCTTATGGGATCACTTCAGTGTCTGTCTGTCACACCCCATTTTCTCTGAAACTATTTGACATATCGAGTTGAAATTTGGCACAAATATAGGACACTACTCAGTATATATCACCACTACGCCAAACACTTTATTTTTGCACTCGACGCGCGTTTCGCTAACCATGTTAGCTTCATCAGGAGCGATGATTGACACGCGTCGAGTGCAAAAATAAAGTGTTTGCTGTAGTGGTGATATATACTGAGTAGTGTCATTATACCAAAGATTCCACATTCCCAACTTAACAAATATAGGAATTTATGGCCCAATCAGAGCCATGTTGTTTTGAAAGTTAAGTTTTGAGGGGTTACTTTTGAAGCGGGGTGAAATCAGAAAATTTTACCAGGTCATCGAGTGGGGTTTCAAATGAAAGCTTGTGAAAACACGAGTGTAAAGATATATATGAAGTAATACTTGCACACACACTTTTTTTTGTATTACTGTTAAAAAATGGCCAAAAATCGCTGTGCCTGTCTGTCTCGAAAAGTACTGATCAAAAAATTTTGAAAAAATTCTGGTATAGTCGTCATAAAGTGTAGATTGAGCGAAATTTATGCATTATGTTTGATAATTTACCTGATATAAAAAAACTATATTGCTTGACTATATGGTGGAGGTTTTTTAATATACTTTTCAGTATATTACTGCTACCGTGTCGCGATATAAAAGGATTTTATTTTATTTGTTTATAATTAAATATTTAGGTAGTAAATATTTGTTTAACACTTTTATTACTAGATTCTAGGTTAAGCTAGATTAATTTATTGGCTATTAGATAGCTAAGATGTTATAACTATAATACATTATTGCCTAAAATAAAACACAAAAAATACATATTGGATCTTAAGATATATACATGTCGGGGACCCAATTAACTTAACCTACGTAAGGATTTTATTTTATTTTAGAAGCAATCCCTACAGAACGTCAATTGCGCAAGTCTGACTTGCACTTGGCCGTTTTTTTTTTTAACATTATAGAAAGGGAAATATTTTTATGTATGAAATAAACTTACCCAAACTGTATGTTTTTAAGCTTCTTATAAAATATCTATTGTACTCTCCTAATTCATTACAATTAATATTAGAATAATCTAGAAACTATTTTAAAAAATTGACTAAAATGAACTTAACATTATTTGACTTTGTATTGGAGTTACAGAAATGCAACTTCATTTTCTTTTACACTTATAATAAATCTATCTTTTGAAAATGATTTTAATCATTTTTATGTATTCTAGTTTTATAACTTCCATTTCTATAAGTTCTAAAACATTCACCGTTTAAAATTTGTTCGGTTAAGGCCAAATTCCTAAATTTTTAACATACAGGGTGTCCCAGTATTCCGTGTACATAGAGTTACTGTGGATTTCTGGGATGAAAATATGACCATTTAACCCAACTTACCTTAGTTCAAAAATTCGTAATTTTTGAGATACAGGGTGTCAAAGTTATACTTTTATTTTAGTTTTTCTTAAGTAGCTTTCTTAATAATTGTACTATTTGTACAATATTCGGTGCTAAGGGGTTTTCTGAGATGAGAAATTGAAATCAGCTCACAGTTTTGTTGTAAATTGTAGGGGGCACCACTTATTGCACTGTATATACTTTTAAATTGTCATAACTTTTTTATACCACTCTGTATGATATTTTTATTTAAATATTCGTATTCTCTACCTTCTCCTGTCTAAAAATGCTCTGTTGCTCTGAGCAATAATTTCTGAGATAGTAGGATGTTTTTATTTATTGATTACAAATTTATCAATTTGTGGGTAGCCTTTTATGCCCTTAGCCAGTTGGCTTTTTTTAGACGGGAGAAGGCGGAAAATGCAAATATTTAATTAAAAATATCACATAGAGTGATATAAAAAAAGGTATGAAAATTTAAAAGTATACACAGGACAATAGGTGGCTTGCCCTAGAATTTACAACAAAACTGTGAGCCGATTTCGATTTCTCATTTCAGAAAACCCCTTAGCTTCGAATCTTGTACAAATAGTACAATTATTAAGAAAGCTACTTAAGAAAAACTAAAATAAAAGTATAACTTTGACACCCTGTATCTCAAAAATTACGAATTTTTGGACTAAGATAAGTTGAGTTAAATGGTCATATTTTCATCCCTGAAATCCACAGTAACTCTATATACACTGGGACTGGGACACCCTGTATAGATTGCAAGGTCTTTTTATAATACATTTTTTATTACACTTTTATTGTTTACCTATTACTACTTACCACATGTCATTGAATTAGTTGTCATTATGTAAAATTTGTCACCATTTTCAATCATGTACATAAATCATCCAAATTTTCGTTGAAGATCACTCATTTTCGTCAAATCAATTAAGTAAAAAAACTAAAATACCGAAAAAACAACCTAAAACAAGGAAAATTACAAGCAGTTGAAAAATCTCGAAATCAGTAAATTCAGCCATGAAAGTAAAATGGCACTACTTTTTTCAGACTTTGGCCAGGTTTTTGAAAAAGGAAAGCCGGCCAATCTTAATAATGTTCTACGCTCCCTGGTGTGGATATTGTAAGACATTGAAGCCAGAATATTCTCAGGCAGCAACAGATCTCCAAGATCATTCAGTATTAGCCGCAGTAGATGTGAATAGGCCAGAGAATGCGGTACTTAGGACCCAGTATAACATTAGTGGATTTCCCACATTATTGTACTTTGTGTAAGTATTAACAAGCTTCATTTGTTGTATCAGATTTTAACCTGTTTCAAATTTCAGCAACTCTTATTGATATAATTTGAATCGTCTTCTTAATTTACTTTATGGTCGCCTGTTTAGATAGACCCATAGTACAAAGACGACATAGTCATATGTACAACGGTGGGTAGAGATAAAACTTGAGAATAGATATGACCACTTTCCAATTAAAAAAAAAAACAAGATATTTAGTCAAGAATAAAAACTTTTTGCAATTTTACAACGCTTATTTTTGATAGGCCACTGTTTTTATTTTTATTTGAAGCATGCACCTACCGTTTGGAGCTTGCGCAGTAGTAAAGGGAAGAAATTAAATATAAGTACTCAGTTGTTGTTATCATTATTTGAAGCATGCGCTCACTATTCGGAACTTACGCCGTATTGAAAAAAAATAAGGATAACAATTTCCCTTATTTAAGAACTTATAAGAGAGGTTATTTGAAGTTCATTATTCTTATCCCTGTTATGGTAGAGCCTGTTTTTTTTTCCTACTTAGGTATACAAACCACTAAGAAAATACAGTAAAATTGAAATGATATTCCTTTATTGCAAATAACACTGACAACAGTTAATTACTGTTCAGATTATGTTGGGATCTCGCAATCTTTGGCACTATGGCATTACAGTGTGTGTAGTGCTAATTTCAAATGAAATTTTATTTGCGACATCTTCATATTAATTTGGAAATATTGAAGGAAGTGATAGAAACCTGCTAGACACAATTTTAATTTAGTTGTGTTAACCCATATACTAATAACCGGTGCGTTTAACCATGAAATGAATGAAAAAAGATCCCCTAAGTTTTAGAAAAGATGAATACTGACCTAACCTTAAGGCATGCGAAAAATAAGCTTTGCAAAATCTCTCTAATACTAACAAAACTACAACCTTAGAGAAAAAGTTATAATTAGTAAAATTAGTAACTGAGGATTTACATTAAAATAAAGCCAGTTAATTATAAAATTCATTTAAATATCATTTATTTCTGCTTAAAGTTGTAATATTAACATCTGGAGCTGTAACCAGAACTAACCTTTATGAAGCTTTTTGATTTTAACAGTTGGCTAACTCTTAAAATCGGCTAAATGGTGATATTCTTCTTCTCATGCCTTCTCCTAAATGTTTCTCTATTCTTCATAACATGAAACAACTCCCCTACATTCGTGCCGGTCCATTCTGATGTTTATCAGCCAAGACTTTCTTTCTTCCCACATCCTTTCTACCGTCAACGCTTCCTTGCATGATAGTTTGCAATAGTGAATATTTGTCGTTTCTGAGTACATGACCTAAGTAGGATTTTTTTTGTACTTTTATGATTGTCAAGAGTTTTCTGCCTTGGCTTATCCTTCGTAGAACTTCCCCATTAGTGATCCTGGCTGTCTATGGGATTTTTAATATTCTTGGATAGAGCCACATTCCAAATCCTCCTAGCTTCTTAGTAGTATATTGCTTCAACGTTCAGGTCTCGACTCCATACAAAAGTTGGGACCGCACATAGCATACTAGGAAACGTAATCTTAGAGCGAGGGATAAGTTTCTGCTGCAGAATATTGTCCGGAATTTTCTTGCAACCTCTATTTTGGTTTTAATTTCAGTATATAAGTCAGTTTTGGATGTGATATAGGTGAACTGTACTTTTCTACACGTTCTATTTGTTTTCCTTCGAGGAATAATTGGCAATTGTCGGTTTGATGTTTAGAGACGACCATAAATTTTGTTTTTCGCCGTGTTTATCGTCACACCAATTTTGACACTTTCTCTATTCACGTTGTCAACCAATGCTTGCAGATCCTCTAATGTTTCTGCTAAGATCACGGTATTGTCGGCAAAAGGAATGGTGTTTATCACTTCACACCCTATCTTCATTCCATCACTTTGTTCCCATAATGCTTTATTGAAGATGACTTGGGAATATGGTATAAGTTAAACAATACAGGTGACAGTACGCACCCTTGCCCTACTCCTCGCTGAATCGGTATTTCATCTGTTAGTAATTCATTTACTTGTACTACAGCAGTCTGATTCCAATAGATGTGTTTTATTAATTCTGTGTCTTTCTGGCCAAGTTGAATGTTCTTTAATTCTTCCATCAATTTAATGTGACACTTTATCAAACCCTTTTTGATAGTCTAGAAAGCGTATATAGATGGTCTTCTACTTTATACTTTTTTGAAGGAGGACCGTCATTCCAAAAAGTGCTTCTCTTGTTCCCATGAACCCAAATTTGTGAGCTGTCGAGTTGTTCTTCTCATTTCTTGTAGACCCTATTTTGTATAATTTTTAATAAAACTTTCAAAGGGTGGCTCATGAGACTGATCAACCTGAAGTCTGCAAGATATGGGATTATTTTTCTTCGGTAATGATATAAAGCTAATTGTAACCATTCTTTGGGGACTCTTCCGTCGTTATATATCTTACTGACTAGTTTTGTAAAGGTATGTTGCGATGGTGATAACAAGTCAGTTCCAGTGTGTATTGTTACAAACTAATATTTTTTTTAGCGATGGTCAAATGAAATATACTTATGAAGGTGATAACAAAAGAGCCGCACTGGTTCAATTTATGCACAATCCAGTTGCGCCGCAGGTTAAGGTAAAGGAACCCGACTGGTCAGAAACAAAGAATGAAATTGTGCACCTTACTTCAACAAATTTTGAGACCGTGTTGAAAGACGCCGCTTCCGTTTTGGTTATGTTTTATGCACCGTGTAAGTACAAATAGCCTATGTTTTCTATAATTTTGTAAAATTGAATGAAGGAAAGAGATATTTCAATTTTTTCTGTTTACAGCCCAGAAAGTTAAAATATCTACATCTTTTTGCCAGATATTCTTCTGCTTTGTTAAGTTAATGTTCTGTAGATACAGTTTACGTTATTATGTGGGGGAAAAGTCCCGAGATTTCCCGAGAGATGGCAGCACAAACAAAAACATACATATGATTTTCAGTAAGTGTCAACTCTTAAAAGCTTCGTGTAAAATTTTCGTGGCATTTTGTCTATAAGTTTTGAGTTACAGCTGTTTGAGTGACGCACTGTTATCCAGAAATTTAATTTTACATTCAAAATTATCTACATGTTTTAATTTCAAACCAATTTAGATAATTTCTTTTTTAAATACGCGTAACTATATTTCCAAAAAATCTCTCGAAGCAGATTTTTGAATTATGATCAGTTTTTCTACCATTTTTGGATAATTTTTAGTAATTTTTTTGAAATTTGAATAAACAAACCAAAGTAATTATATTTTTTTCGATCCATGTATTCTTATTTGTTCTTTCAAGACCTAAAGGTCGTAAAATGAATTAACATTGACCATATTTTAACCATTTATCATCATTTCTGGCTAAAATGATGATAAATGTGTTCAAAATATGTCCAAATAATGGCCGAAAAATGGCAATGGACAAATCATACTATATGATAGGTATTCAAACGTTGGATGATCGCTGGAATCAGTGTACCACTCTTCACGGAAGCAAGTGTTCAGATCTACAGGACGACAAACTGTGGAAAACGAAAGTCTGTTTGTTAGTTAAAAAAAGTCAATATCATAGTTATCAGTGTCAAACATTAAGTTATTTGGAGCGATTAAAAAATATTAAAAAAAAATAGATGCATCAGGAGCATCCAATATAATTAGCTGTATATACTGTTTCATTTGCCATTAAGAAGTCAATTATTTAATTTAAAATCAAAGAATAAAATGTCATCATCAATCCGGTTTTTTTTATAGCGTTCTTTACCTTCCAGTTCCCAATTTCCATCCTCTTCGATCTTCCCAATCTCCGGGTCTTAGATTTCTCTCTGACATTGCCCTCTGAACACCTCCAAACTATGTAGCTCTTGGGCTCCCTCTTCTCCTTTCGTTTGGACCCACTTTAGAACTATCTTTGGTATTCGGTGTTCTTCCATTTTTTCCACATGTCCGTACCATATAAGTTGCCGTTGTTGAATTTTCTCAATAATCATGATTTTTTACTTTCTTTACATCCTTTATTCTTTCATTTCTGACTCTATCCATTTTTGACACCGCAGCCAATCTTCGCCAGTAATCCATTTTGAGTGTCATTAGTTTCTGTTCCAATCGTTTCGTCTTTTGTCAAGTTTCACAACCGTGTAACACGATGCTCTTAAATACTGCGTTATAAATGGGGAGCTTTCTCTTTGATGTTATGTTCTTCGACCACAGAACAGAGTTTAGATGTCTTATGACGGCCTTTTCATTACTCAAGAACAAGATGTAACTCGCACAATAGCTTCTGCGGCGGAGATTCAACGTTTTTGCTACAGTTACCGACATATATCTTTTAATTTAATTCAAAACGAAATGATTGACTGATCCATTCGCTAACAGGACTTTTTTTGTTTAACTGTACAATTTCCGTAGTACAGTGTGGAAATTGTACTACTTTGTTGTGTAAACTTTACATTTCAATTGTATAAACATGCTAACAAAAAAACAAATACATTAACTAACCACAAATTATTTTCTACCTTTATCAGGGTGTGGACATTGCAAGCGAATGAAACCTGAGTATGAAAAAGCTGCAGAACTGTTGAAACAAGATGGAGTAAGTTATATAGAGCCATTTGTTGAATTTGTCATTGTATTATGTCATTCGAAAGAAAATACATTAAAACTAAAAAAAAAATCACATTGCTCAAACACTTTGAAACCTTTTAATTTAATTGCTTTAATCTTCCCTTCCCAGATTGCCGGTTTATTAGCAGCAGTTGATGCCACCAAGGAACCTACTATAGCGTCTAAATATAATGTCAAAGGCTATCCTACAGTAATTTATTTCTCCCGTGGAGAACAACAGTTTAATGCAAATGTAAGAGAAGCGTCTAAAATTGTTGAATTTATGAGGTGAGTTTCAAGTTATAAATTCTAATTAATGTAGACAGTAACTAAAGTTTTTTTCCCTTATATTTCATGTCAAATAACTACTAATGTTTGGAAGAAGGCATTAAAATTTCTATTTTCAATTATGGTAAAATGTTTTCAAATAAAGAGGTTAACTATAACAGGGTTCTGCCTTACCTGGCAACATCACAGGATAAAAGTTTCAGCTAAAGTAATGTAGAATCATCTGGGAGTTTTCATTTTCTTTTTTTTATCATAGAATATTTTTTTAGCAACTTAGAGTTACTTTAGAAAATATATAGAGTTGTGTACAATATTCCCTGTGTTTTTACGGTCCTCGTTCTTTTCCACTTGAAGACTGCTTTTTTTCAACTCGTCTTCTGTTAGTATGGTTCTAAAAGAGCCAGTATGTCGCCCCATTAGGTAGGCTTTATCAGTCCTTTTTTGTTTTGCTAAATTATATATATATATATATATATATATATATATATATATATATATATATATATACATTTATATATATATATATATATATATATATATATATACATTATATATATATATATATATATATATATATATATATATATATATATATACATTTATATATATATATATATATATATATATATATATATATATATACATATACATATATATGTATATGTATAGATATATATGTATATGTATAGATATATATGTATATATATATATGTATATATATATATATATATATATATATATATATATATATATATATATATATATATATGTATATATATGTATATATATGTATATATATATATATATATATATATATATATATATATATATATATATGTATATATATGTATATATATGTATATATATGTATATATATATATATATATATATATATATATATATATATATATATATATATGTATATATATGTATATATATATATATATATATATATGTATATATATGTGTATATATATATATATACATATATATACACATATATATACATATATATATATATATACATATATATACATATATATATATATATATATATATATATGTATATGCGCTTATCCCTCGAGAACCTCTTATCCGATTTACGTGATTTTTAAATTCATACATATGTTCTCTGACCAGGTTATAGGTATATATTTTATTACATCTATAATATATATAAAATGCAACGTACCTCTGTCTGTCTGTCTGTTCGTTAGTGCGCTTATCACTGGAGAACCACTTATCCGATTTTCGTACTTTTTTTTTTTAAAAACATACATATGTTCTCCGGCCAGGTTATAGGCTATATTTTATTACGATAGGTAGCATAAGGAATGAGCAGTGACAATAATAGTAAATGAAGTCGCTAGCGTGTTCTCTTGCAATACACAGTCCAAACCATTAAATATGGAACAATATTATGTAGCAGAGAATATCTATAATATATATAAAATGCAACGTCTCTCTGTCTGTCTGTCTGTCCGTCCGTTAGTGCGCTTATCACTGGAGAACCACTTATCCGATTTATGTACTATTTTTTTAAAACATACATATGTTCTCTGGCCAGGTTATAGGCTATATTTTATTACGATAGGTAACATAACGAATGAGCAGTGACGATAATAGTGAATGGAGTCGGAAAAAAAGTTTGCCGCT